>BOPP01000112.1:1398536-1453199 GCA_017312745.1 Gryllus bimaculatus | reverse complement strand
GGGCGGGTGGGCGAGTGTCGCGAGCGAGCCGCCTAAGAGGATGAGTAGGGCGAGTGCGGTGGGTTAGGAAGGCTCCGTGGGCGGATGGCAGATGCACGGGTGGTGATGGGAGCTGCAGAAGGGACGAGTGGGATGAGAGCGAGAGGGGTTGAGAGTGGGTAGAATACCGAGAGGATAGAACATGAAGTAGGTGGGATCCAAAGCGGGTAGACGAATGGGCAGGCAAAGTGAATGTAGCAATTGGAGCAGGTGGGTGCAACAGGAGCAGCGGTGAATTACGAGAGAGGAACTGCAGAGGGTGGATAAGAAGGCGCTGGGATAAACACCATGGAACTTCCAAGGAAATGATCAGAGACGACATATCACCACATACCCTGAATTTTCTGCTTCGCATGTGCATGTGAAGGAAAGTGCCAACAAAAAGTCATCTCTTCATTTCTTTGCATGCACATTCGGAATAAAACAAATCAGAACATGTTTGAACATGTTTGGAGAGATCTAACATCCAGGGTGTTCAGGGAGGAAACGTTGAAACTTCAAAAATAAGCTTTTAAGACAATTTAAAGCATATTTTGTCTAATAAACTACTTGGATATTCCAAATGGCTAAGCACACCAAAGTTCGTTTGAAAAAATGATTTCAAAGCAAAAGTTTGCTTTGCAGAAGTATGTAATCACTCCAGATCCATGCAAATTGTTTATTATTTACAAAAGAAATTTATATATGTACAGAAAGATTAACACGAAAATAAAAAAAGCACCAAAAATTCACAATTCGACTACTTTTTTATTTCTCGGTTAATTTTTCTTTATGGAAAAAATTCGTTCATTTATTTTATAATAAACAATTTACATGTTCCTATCCTTCTACAATGCAAATTTTTGCCCTGAAACAATTTTTTCACGCCAACTTTTGAGTGCTTATAGCGGCTTAGCCATTTGGAATATTCAAGTAGTTTATTAGACCAAATATGCTTAAAATTGTCTCAAGAGCTTATTTCCCAAGTTTCGACGTTTCCTCCCCGAACACCCTGTACACGTTAGAGGCAAAAAGGGATGCGGAAGTGGAGGGAAGCGGCCATAGATGGGCGGGGAGGTCCTGAATTCTGGCGATGTGAGTGAATTGCTAGGGCTCTGGGCAAAATTAGCGACAACTGATCTGAGGGAAAGGGCAGAGAGTTGCAGAGATGACACAAGGCAATGGACGCTGTATTAAATTCAGAACGACATTGATGACATGAAATGCGCCAGGCGTCGTGACGTCCAGTGAAAGCGTATCCATCTCAAAAAAGCCAAAGAGCTCCAACAAATGGAAAGTTGAAATCTGCGTAGGTATGCTTACTTTAGAGTTTGAGCTACAGTTTCGGGGAATGTGAAATGGATTCCATACATTTGTGCGATGAAAATAGTTTGTGAATTAATAAAAATGTCACGTTTATAAATTTATTAGTATTCATTATAAAATTAAAAGTGAATAACATATGAATTATGAGGCATGTAAATAAATGCGAGAAATTTAATTTCAACAAGATCAGTATCTTTCCAAATTGAATAACAGTATCATATTTCTGAACAATTCTATTGTTCAATTGCCAATGTATGTGACCAGATTATCGATATTCTAAGCAACGAAGAAATGCACCAATCAGTGAAATTTTACATATCAATATTGTAGAACGTCAAATAAATAGAAATTAACCTATTCAAGTCTACACAAATATTTGAAGCGCTCGTTTAGTGCTCAGCCTTCAGTGTAGTTCTCTTTAAACCATTTGCGTTCTGTCGGACTGAGACGATTAGAGAACCTAGAGAGTGTCATTTTAATGGTTACGTTTACCTACATCAGACTGTGTGGACGAAACATTTAGGGCAGTACACTCAGAGACGACAGTCAGGATAATTATTATAGCTAGGGGAGTTTGGCCGATTACAGCGATAACTGTGGTTAAGCTGACTGAGCTACCGCACGGACCAGATTCAAAATCACGGCAGCATGAAAACGTGCGGCGAACGAGCAGCCCCGTCTCGCCGAGTCATCCACGCACACGACCCAAACCGGGGTAGATAGCCTGGTGTGCTGACGTGAGCAAATGAATAGATGAGTGTGTGAACTGAAGGGCAGGGCAGGGCAGAGCAGGGGCCGCGGGAGGCGAAACAGAGAGAGAAAGAGAGAACGAGAGGGGGGAGAGGAAGAAGAAAGGAGGGAAGGAAGGAGAGAGGATCAGCTAAAGGGCGAGCTCCTGCGGCGCGGCGCGGCGCGGCGCAAGGGCTGCTCGGTTCGCACCGCTCCCGCTGGGCGCGCATTCTCCGCCACCTCTTCAGCTGCCAGATATTCAGATTCACATAAATCTTCATTACGCGGCAGGATGGAGCGGACGGCGGCGGCGGAGGAGGAGGAGCTGTGGGAGCGCGGGGTGAGGGAGGGGAAAGGAGGGGGAAGGGGAGACGAACACAGACGACAGTCGCGCGGCGCTCGCTGCCGGAATGGAAGACGGGGAGCGCCCACCCGCGAGCGCGCGCTTCCGCACATCTGAATAATCAACTCGAAGACGCGGCGGAGGAGGGGAGGCAGCGAAGACAACGCCGCGCCACCGCCATCGCCTTCGCCTTCAAACCTCCTCATCCAGGGTTCCAGCCACCTGTCTTTCTGCGGCGTCAATGCGTTGCTACCACCAACCCCCCACCCACCAACCCCATTCCCACAAAATGACATCAACCTCTACCTACACTACATTCCTGTTTCTGTGAATCCCATTCGCTTCCGCGTCTACGGTTGCCTTCGTCTAAAATCGGCCCTACGGCTTTTACATCAACCACCTAGGTTCTCAGCAACCTGTACGCAACACTTCAACGGTTTTTCTTTTTCACCAATCCTACTTCTGCTCTCTGTGCAGTCTCCTGCCCTGCTACATTCGCCTCCATTGCTGCCGCTGCCTCCACAAATATTACCTCTGTTTAGCATTTCAAATTTATAGTAGAATATCTATGATTATTGTAACTTACTAGACCTCACCAAATCCATCTTATCGTCACTAATGCCGATAACACCTTCAACTCCTCTGACTTGCTTTACTTTCACTTCACCACCGCCGATTGACACCGCTGCCCCCACTGACACGGCCACATCTGCCACCGTCACCATTGCCGCCTTCATCACCGCGAGCGCGCGCGTGGAAGCAGATCAGAGGGGCGAGAGCCGGGTTGGGGAGCAAGGCGAGACGAAGGCCCGGGATCCATTAGCGAGGCCGTGACGCCGCCCGATATGAGGATAAATAAGTAATCCGTGGCGCGACGCGCGGTTCAGCTGTTTCCGTAAGGTTTTATGGCGCGGGGCGGCGCCGCGCTCGTGTATTTCTTTTTCCCCCCCTCCTCCGCGTCCTCTGCCGCCTGCTCGAACCTAATCACGCGGCCTGGCTGTTGAGGGGGCGTGATTGCCACCGTCGGCGCCGCCCCCGAGAGGACGGCGCTGTGCGCATTTTTTATCATTATTCTCGCGTCTCGGTAACGTCGGAGTGGATTCGCCGGGATCGCTCCGCGGCATCGTCGCTTTGCATAAGAGAGAGTCGCGGGGTGGGGGTGGGGGGCGAGAGGGGAAGAAGATGGGGATTAGCGCCCGGCGAGGCGCTGCGGGAGGTACTCCGACAAAATACCGCGCCCGTGGCTACCGCGACTGGTAAGCAGTGCCATTACGTGAGAAGCTTTTACGACGGGCAGGCGCGGAGATGGTCGATGTCGACAGAACCACTGGCTACGAAACAGTCGCCGAGGGTAATTAATTGCATTTGTTACAGGCTTATGGGAGTATTTTTTTCGGAATCTCGTGTAGAATACTTAAATACTATTGTAAAATAGCATAAATTGGGAATAATGACTCACGAAAATCCACCGTGAGAATTTTAATACATTTTCAAACCTAAAAAACAAAATGTAAGCAAATTTTCTAACTCTCGTGACGTATGTTATGTGTCGTATTTAGCTTTCAAATTCCCGTGACTTGTTTTGTGCTCGTAGGATTGACAAACTATTCCCAGGTGGCTATGGAAATATATTTCTCAGAATTGTGTTTTCAAAAAATAATTCAGTTGAAGTGTCTAACTGAAACGAGTAACGTAATCAAGACGCTTAATGTAATTACTTCTTACATTCTAATACTTCTTTTTCACAAAACAATTTTGTATTTCGTCTCATATTTAGTTGAACTTCATTAAAAGAAGAGATATTTGAGAGACGGATTTCTGCGACAGTCGTCTTTTAAACTATAGATTTTCAACCTTCACACTGCGGTCCGGTATTTTTTTATATAATGCAGTAATGGAATGCATCAGTATTATTAGTTGATACCTTTTCAATTTATTTGAAAGCTCATCACATTAATTGATTGATTTACTTTGTAGCTTTCTTCTGATACCTCAGAAAGGTAGTAAATTACCACAAGGGATGTCCAAAGAGACAGTGGATGATTCGATGGCTCAATTTGACCCTTCACTCTAAGACAAGCGGTGGAATTCTAGTTACAGGTGAATGACGTCGACCCATTTGAAATGAATTTTGAAAGAATGATAACTTTTCTCGCCGAGAAAAGTGGTCGCAAAACCCCATATCACCTAAAAATTCTCATGGGCTGCCATGAAATAGCCTGCATCAAATTCGATCTCGAGGGAGTAAGGCTAGCAATCTAATCACTGAGTCACGGATCGCATCATTGAACTAGCGATACTACTCTGAGAAAAAAAGTAAAAATATTATATTTAACTGATTGAGTTACACGATATTACAGAAACTGAAAATCTGTTTGGGCCCTTTTTCACTAACTGCCACTATTGGGCATACAGGAATATTTTGGCTGCAAACAATCACTTTTCTGAGTGTATTGATAACTAGTTAAGGGTTAACCCCCCTACAGCATATAATTATACAGTGAGTTATGACCAGGCTCGGATTCTGATGATCTAAAAATTCTTTGAAAATTACCTACAAAAATTCTTAAAAACAAGAGGAAAATGACAAAAAAAACTTTAAAATAAGAGAAAAATGACCTTATTTTTTAAAAAAATACTAAACATTTTTATAAAAATGTTTACTTATTCAATGAATTTTACAATTTTAAATAAAATGTATTTATGTAAAATTATGTTTAATATAAAGTCTTCGTCTTAGGAGTTATTGTAATCCTTAGCTCCGATCTTACAACCGTCGGTTTTGAAAGGTCGAGGAAGTTACAGAAGATCCGTGTGATTTTCAGAGTTAGAAAAACAGAGTCCATTGCAGTAATGAATTTCGTCGTGAGCAGATGATACAACAAAAACGTGGTTTTATTCATGAAACATTCATTCACAAAAACAAGAAAAGGAAAAAAAATGCGTAAAAATGACGCAAAGATAAAAAAATGACCTAAAAATTGAAAAATGGCAAGAAATGACCCAATAATTACACATTTATATCACCTATATGACATGTTAAACACTAATTTACAAGTTAGCTACGTCTACAATGCACGAATGAAAAGATGACGTCATCAGAATACTAAAATATTATTTTCTATTACTTTTGTCACCCATCAAAAAATGACGGTTACTTGAAAGACACTAAGCTAATTATATTAAAGAATAGTTGCACTAATATGTTAAATTGTTAAAAAGGTTGGCAGATTAATCGATTATTTTGTATTTCTGAGCGTGTCTACAGCTACAGTCAGTAGTTCCATAAGTGTGGGGCATCTTATATTCGAGGAGGTAGCGCTGTGCCTCTCCCGCTAGAAAACGAGATCCGGCCATTACTTACTAGGGGTTTCCCTTCACTTATCTTCGCCAGCGGGGTACTGCCCTAGCCGGCACAAGCTCTAGAGGTTTCACGACATGTGTGGTAATGTGGTGTATGTCTGTGTGTGTATGTTCGTGTGCGTGTATGTGGAAGGAGAGAACAGAGGACAACAATGAGGATGAAAAACTACTCATCAGAGCAGCCAGCCGCTATAATTCTTTTCGTCAGCGGCTTAATTTGAACTATCGGGACTAACTACCGCCGATAGCGGGTCTTAAATTTAGCCTAGCATCAAGACTCTAAGGACCTCCAGGTCAGAGACGCTGCAAGGTCACCAGTTATTACTCTGAGCAGGCTCAGCCGGTGTGTTAAAATGAATTTGATCATTACTGCCCCTGTGAGTTTGTATAATTTCAGTAGGCATCATTATACTTCACATTGCTGTACATTTTAATCAATGTTCATTCACTTCGCAACAATTTATGCATATTACTATACATTTTTTCAGCCCTTACTACATCCCTGAGGTCATTCAGTAGCTGTCGCTCTCCCTGGGACAAACTTGAAAACTCAACCTAAAATATCGCTCGCCGCAGGCCGCCCCCACGCGCATCGCTCTTTGGGAATTCCCCGAAAAATGGCTGGCGTTCCGGAAGAGCGCATCCCTTCGAAAGCTGTCCGCGCGTGTACGACAAGGACGCCGTCCTCCAATCTCGCGTCGATCGGCAGGCAGGACGGGCTCCTCTACCCGCCTCCCCCTTGCGGAAAAGCAGACGAGAGTTCCGTATCGCCTTTGCCATCACTGTCTTCGTCTCCGCATTCGTTTTCGTCTCCGAACTCGTTTTCATGCCTACCTTCGTTTTCACCCCAATTTCCTTTTCGTCTCCACCTTCGTCTGCGTCTCCACCTTCGTCTGCGTCTCCACCTTCGTCTGCGTCTCCACCTTCGTCTGCGTCTCCGCCTTCGTCTGCGTCTCCGCCTTCGTCTGCGTCTCCGCCTTCGTCTGCGTCTCCGCCTTCGTCTGTGTCTCCGCCTTCGTCTGCGTCTCCGCCTTCGTCTGCCTCTCCACCTTCGTCTGCGTCTCCGCCTTCGTCTGTGTCTCCGCCTTCGTCTACGTCTCCGCCTTCGTCTGCCTCTCCACCTTCGTCTGCGTCTCCACCTTCGTCTGCGTCTCCACCTTCGTCTGCGTCTCCACCTTCGTCTGCCTCTCCACCTTCGTCTGTGTCCCTACCTTCGTCAGCGTCTCCACCTTCGTCTGCGTCCCCACCTTCGTGTACGTCCCCATCTCCGTCTTCAACTTCATTTTCCTCTTTGACCTCGTCTTCGTTAGCGTCTCTGCCTTCGTTTTCGTTTCTGCCTCCGCCTCCTGTCCTCATCCTCTGTCAGGGTTGTCGTCCGCGAAAGAAAGAGCCCGCGGGACTGCCACGAAGACATCCTCGTCGCCCCTTGTCACCGCCACGAGCCCGAAGCGTGCGCACAGCGCGATAAATAAAAATGTATTTATTTTCATCTGCACCCCGAGCAAATCCGCGCCTCGAGGGCCCGCCCTGCCGATTTATCCTGCTGGAGGGGCTCTCGCCCGCGCGATATTGCCTGGAGGCCCGCGAAGGCGGCGGGGGCGAAGCCGAGAAGGAGGCGTCCTGACAAAGCGACGGCCATCTTGCAGTCACCTTGCGGACCCCTTAATTGTGACGTCACGCCGCCGAAATGCAGACAAATGAGTCGCGCCGTCCGCGGCGGGCCGCTCGCGCTGCAGTGGATGAAAGCGGACGAGCCACTCGGAAATCAAGAAAAATAGGGACTTCCGCCCCTCGCGCGGGGGTGCGTGGGGAGAGGGGAGGCGAGGCGGGGAGGACACGGAACGGCGGGGAGAAGACGAGTGCGATGTGGAAAGCGAAGTCGTATGATACGGAAGTGACGAGCCGGAACATAACGAAGGAACGCAAGGAAGAGTGTGGGGGTGAAGAGATTCAAAGCGGGAAGTATTAGGTAAGGGCGACTCGTCGCAGGAAGTGTGATTCCTCAGAGGAAGAAATGGAAACAAAACGAAAGGGAGCACTCCCACGATCAGAAAATCGAGTACGACGTGTCAGATGAATATGGTGAAAATTCGTTAGTGAATCGGACTGTTTTTTAAACATTTTTATACATTAAATAAATTCCAAAATTTTCTCATTAGTCTTAATGAAAAACCGACATCTTTGAATTGCATTCTGAAATTAAAATGGAAGATAGTTTAATAACTCAGAATACAGAGAGAAATGGAGAGATAGATGATACAGCATCATATCAGCGATGACAAAAGTTCAGGCTGGTTCGCGCAACGAAGGGGGTGCCAAAGGACGGGGCGAGCATCGCAGAGAGAACGAGCAAGAGGCAGACCGAGAAAGTGACGGCGCGTCCTGGCACGGTACGAAAGCTGCCGTCCGCCCTTGGCGTCCCCCGCCGGCGCTGAAGCCCACCTGATGGATACGCGGCGACCTGTGTGCGGCCGGGCGCCGTCGAGGGCGTGCCTCTTGGCTTGAAAGTGACGGAGCGCGCATCTCGCGACTTCTCGCTCTTCTGATGTTGCTTTCCTCAAACGAGGACGAATTGAGCAGATTGCACTCCTGTTCGCAACGTACAGGGAACGTTTATTTTTAATAGCAACAAAATAAACATGTTAATATTCTGCCTTAATAGTATATAAACAATACGTATAACTCGGCACGTAGTCCGCCTAAGCGTTAAGTAATACTATGTTTTTATACTGTTTCAGACAAACTAGAGATGTCTAGCGCTCCAAGCTCGGGAGTCTTTATGGGACTAATACTGAGGATAAACAAAACAGAAAAAATCGTCAATTTTTCAGAACCAAATATAAAATATTTGACTGTACTTAATTTTATGCAGTTTCAAGAAACAACACTATTTACTAGGCTGTCCGGGTGACGCCGCGTCCATGGCGAAGGTGCCGACGTTTCGGTCGCCATTTTGCGATCTCCCTCAGAGCGTAATGCCCTAAGGAAGCATGCATTACGCCCTGAGGAAGGTCGCAGAATGGCGACCGAAACGTCGGCACCTTCGCCATGGACTCGGCGTCACCAGGACTGCCTAGTAAATACTGACTCCGGCCGCGGAAGCCTACGCTCTCAAGAAACAACACTGTTTGCATTCGTTGTTTTTGTTTCTTTCGTCCCTGACTGGTCTATAATGTTTACTTTTCCTCCCTTTACTGTAGTATAGGGAAGGAAAGTGTAGGGAAACCTTCGGCAAAACGCTTTCGTAGTTTCTTTTGAGCTATAATTATGAACACACGTCAGGATTAAGATCTATTAGTAATGTTCCAAAGATGGTTAAGATTCGTGTAGATAAATATTTTTCGAACCTGTCCATCTCCATTATCAAATCCAGGCATATTTTTCTCAATTCAATTAATAGCCCAATTTAGGTCTTTGAATGATATCGTAAACAATTTAAATTTTAGTGGGAAGGAGCGCAATAATAATCATTTTACACATATATGCAAGTTGGACGAGTGAAAGTGAAACATTATGAATGATTTACATCATATGCTGAAACTGTGACAGATGTCTGAATTTTTGTAGGAAAATATTTTATTAAAGTGCAGAAAGCGTGCCTTTGGACGGTGAAGGCTTGATTAAATTGATGATCGTTCGGCAAGAAGAAGTAAAATTGAAGTGTGTTTTTCAAGGTTGTTGAAAATAGAACAAAAGAGTTATTTTAGATGACAGAAAAACATTCGTCAGTGTGGGATCCACTGTGTGATTTCGGATTCTTGGAGATATTATAATTGTCTAAGTTGTTAATGGAACCTTTCTGTCAGCCACTATTTATCAAGTACCCACACGTACTCGAATTCAATAATAAGCTCTTGAATTTCAATTGCCTGGACGTAAGGTCAAAGATCAATTTCAAACTTCTCTTTAGTAATACGCGAGAAGAAAAACATATGAAGAAGGTGAAGTTTTAAATCGTCACAACTGATTGAAAATTTGTCTAATATATAAAATTCCACAAAATTAATATGTGAGTACATGTATTTTATTTTTTTGTTTAGATTTGTTTATTTTTTCTAGTTATATAGAATGTGAAGTTTGGAGGATGGGAACCCTAATTTCAAATAATATAAACATTTTTAGTGAGAAAGTGAGCAAGATACAATTGAATATATACAAGTAGGCTCCGCGGCAGGACGGGAATAGATGGAACACCTCTTCCTGTCTAATAAATTATTGTGACTATTCCACCCATGAAATGAAAACCAATAGTGTTCAACTATACATAAAAAGTGCTCCAAACAGGCGGTGGATTTGAAATGGATTTGATCGATTTTTCTATCCGATTTTTCTTCCGATTTCTCTCTATCCGATTCTCCCAACTAACCAATCATAAACTGACTCATCTAACTTAGGAGGCGGTGTACATCCATCGCTATGTCGATGTTCAATAACCCGCGTATGTACTATAACATAACGTATTTGATTTTAACATAGCTTTCAGCTATTTCAATATTTGGCGCATTTCGAAACTCTATTAGACAATTTCATTCGTGGAATAGTCCTATTAAATATCACTCGCGCTTTGGAAAGTTTCGGATACCCCCCTTGCTTCGCGATTCGGGGATTTATCGACAATTTCCAAAGCACTCGTGGTGTTACCTATGATAAATACACCGGCAATGCGGAGTACTTCATCTAGTATTTTATATTTACCAAGATCTGGACACGTATGTTGCAGAAAACCTTGCTATCCAGTTTAATTTAAAAACGCAATGCATCAAATATTATTATAATAATAAACTTTTTGTGAAGGAACTCATGTTTTAAATGATTGATTGAGATTGTGTTTATGTACATCCCGATTGTTTATTTATATACAATCGTTGAATTAAAAAAAAATTCTAACTTCGAAAATACAAATATTTGCTTTGCTAACTGTAACCTAACACTTTAACTTATTCACCCTTGCTTCATATAAATATTTTATTTTTTATGTTGATGTACACTAAATAATTAAGATCATTTAAACAATATCATAACTAATAGTTTTCTTCAATTATATTGCTATTCGCCGAACTCCAGTTCTAGATTTTCAAAATCTTTAATCTTACTAAAAATCTATTCCTCCTAATCTCCACAGTTCGGGCAAGAGAGCAACCAACATGGGACTCGAAGACGAACGAAAAAAACGCGAGGCACATCCAAGTTTCGTGCTCGTCTGAGAAAGAACTCGTTCCGATTGACGGAAGCTCGCTAATTCCCTCCTCCACGTGACCGATTGGCCTTGCGGGAGGTCATTCGCTGGCGAAAGCTCCTCTGGGTCCTCTCACGGAACGGGGGTGGCAACTTCGCTTCGCACTCTCAACCCCCCCACCCCAAGCACGGTCCACTCTCTCGCACGCTGTAAAATACGAAGGAACAGGAAACTAGAAGCCTCATTAGTTCTTCAAGATCCACTTGTTATGTTACACCGTTTTCAACGGGGCGAGAAACAAACTTTCTTCATTTCCTTCGTGGGCCTCTGCTGGGGGTCGGGGAAGCGGCGACGAAGAGTGTCGTGGGAGGGGGCGGTGGGAGGGGGGGGGCAAGGATGGGTGAGAAGGTGGGAGGAAGGGGGTTCTGCAAAAGCGAAAATGAAACGAGGCCGAGCAGGTTTTAATCATGCCTCGGAACAAGCAACTGAAAACAATGTCTCGCGGGGGCCAAGTGCCGGCGAGCGAAGGAGCGCCGAGGGTGAGGGGTCTGCTGGAGGCGCGAGGCGATGGGCTGCTCTGCGCGGGAAGAGCGAGGCGAGGAAGCCAAGTCAGTGTGTGAGAAAACTACACGAACACCCGTTGGGAAGAGTCAAAGCGGGAAGAAGTCGGACGGAACGAATCGACACGAACGGAACACAGGACGGAGGATAAGAGTGCGTCTGTGACACAGTTCACCCGGGAGAGGAGGGGGTAGGAACAAGTCCCTCCCCAATATTTTAAGTTCATGTACAATTTTCATTTTAATTTCATTTTTACTTTCTTGCCTACTGCTTACACAGTGTAGAGGAAGTATTGTAATGCTGCGAGAAAAAATGGTAAATTTTCAACATGAAAACTCTTCTTACCGGGCCCGGGTAATGAAAAGTGAACGAGTATACTAAATTACTTCCTCAAACACGAATAGTCAAAATTACGTTCGGTGGATTCTTTCTTCCGAAAAATCGACGTACAGCAAAAGTCTGTCTTTGAACAACGCAAGTGGCTAAACTGTAACCACGATTATCACCTAAAATAATATTCCGTGATCGATCTGACTGATGTCGCGGTCCCTGGTTTGAAACATGTTCTGATATTTCGAGGAACTTTACACGAAGCCTCTATATATATATATATATATATATATATATATATATATATATATATATATATATATATATATATATATATATTTTCAAAAATAGCTCCAAATATTTTTTAACTTTTTCTACTCTGGTAGAACAAAAGACCTAAGGCCTAGGTCGCATTTTCGTTGCAATCTCTTAAGTTTAGAAAGTTGCAAAAGTTTAGAATTTTTTAGAGACATCTCCACAACCTATTTCTTACAATTATTATTTAGATATATCTTTGGCACATTATTTGCATTATAGTCAGTTGTACTACAAAAGGGAATTAAAAACAAGTTATGAATCCATGTTCACTTTATTCGACTTCATCTGTGTATTAAAATCAAGACAAAGTAAACAACAAATCAATAACACTAGTATACAATGTCAAACTTGGGCGATGTTGTTCTCTTTACATCCTTTTTCTCCACGTGTTTCGAGCTGTTAAGGGTCTTCATCAGATGCTTTGCATAACTTCAAGTTAAACTAAAATTACATGAGAGTACACACTTCCTTCAATTTCTCGCTCCTCTCCAACTTCTACGTGTCAAAGAAAATAATGGCCTTTGATTCAAGCGGAACCGGGTCATTTGAGATTAAAACGAATGATGGAACGGCAGAATTAACAAAACTGTAGAGGTAGAACAGATCAGGATAAGACGGTTCCTTCAGGCGAAGCGGTGAAGCGAGAAAGGGTGTAGCAAGGAGGGTCGGGATATGACAATTTCGGTTAGAACGAATCTAGGAAGCGAGCCCGATGCAAGCGCTGAAGCAAGAAGAACCGGAAGGAAGATACTCGTGGATGCAGTTTTGAATGAAGCATAGCGAGCAACAGTGGAACAAAACGGAGCAGGATGGAGAACAGTCACGTGAGGAGGAGGAGAGAGAGAGACAAGGCAGAGTTGAGAGGGTAGGCGGCTCGCTGCCTTGCTCCTGCTTTCATTAGCTACTCATAACCGAATTTTCTGCATCCCTAGCCGGAGCGGACGAGGTGCGCGCCGGGTCCTGGCAAACAAGCGGCTCGCACACACACGAGCGGATGGATAATTTAATGTGTGCCCGGCACGGCCGCTCCGACAACGATATGCTTACACAATAATGCCCTGACGGAATGAGCATCTAGATTAATTACAGCGCCTAAATTAATTTACCGAAGTTCCCAGAGGAAATACACGTTGCAATAATAACTGCAAATGAAAATTCACAACACTGTTATGGAGGTGATGACAGGTGACCAGATTGTCTTCAGCACTGAAAGTGAACGAATATCGACTTCAAATCCTTGAGATTTTGTTTAGGTTATGTAAGTCGTTCAGTGGCACTCTACATTACATATCTCGTTAGTTCTAATACTTCTTGTTAGAAAAAATACTGATCCACAAAACGACTAGTTGCAAATCCCGCTTAGTCGAGTTGGCAGTTTCACTAATGGGGATATGGACAAGAGATGTGGCTTTAAAAAAACTTTTTTTTGTTTTTGAGCGATTGACAAATTGTGTGGGATCCAACGTGAACAATTTTTTTTGACAGTCAAATGTTTTTGCAATATTGAATGTATGCTGGTCTCACTAATGCCTAAGGTTGTCTCAATCTCAAGATAGGTCACATGACGATCTTGCAATATCAGTTCACGCCCAGCATCAATGGTTTTCGGAGCAACAACTGATTTTGGACGACCTTCGCGAAATTCGTCTTGGAGTAAACTACAACCACGATTGAATTCACCATACCATCGATAAACCCTGGTCCTTGATGTAGCTTCATCGCCAAAAATTGAATTAAGATCATCCATGCACTGTTGCTGAGTTAATCCACATCGAAAGTAGTAAAAAATAATCGCACGTAAATGTTCATGATTTAATTACATTTTGGGGCCAAGATGAATATTTTAAGTTACGGTTAACAACACAAATAGCGCTCGTATGTCAAAACGTTGTAAGTGCTTATAACATCAAAACATCCAACTTTACGATAGAGCTGTCAGTTGCCAGATTGTAACACTAGGGTTGCCAAATCCCGAAACATGAAAGGCAACCTTCGTATCAGCGGAGCCCAAAACCTGTATTTCCTTTAAAATCTCGACATTGATTTTCCGCAGCATTACATAACTTTCCCTATACATATTACTTTATATACATACGTACGTATACGGCCACAGGAACGTAAAAACAACTAATATCCGCGCAGTTTTTCATGAGACCCGATTTTGCTAGATGCAGGTGTGGGAGGGTTGGTTATTTTGTCAACAGAACTATCATACCAAATCTGTAGCTCGTTTTACGATGCAAAATAATTTCTATTACTGAGAGTGATCATTTCAGTTAATCACATTTTGTCAACAACACTTGTTGCTAACATTTATTTTTAATTCAACTAATATTAGCAAAGGGAAGGGGATTAGTGTTCTGGTGCTAAAGAAAATGTGTATGTATAAAATCCGGAACTACAAACAATTTCAAGGGGTAGGAGAACAAATATTTTGCCCCCATCCGCTGAAAAAGAAAAAAAGGATTGCCACATATAGATAAATCAGTTTTTAATATTAAAATCTGACTAAGAATTAAGAAAGAAATTAAATACACAAACTGGTAAACAAATGGGGGTAAAGACATTGACGTTGAATGAATGATGAAATCATATGAAATTATGAATCAAAATACTACACCCTATCTTTATTATCACTATGAAATATCATAATACATAAACAAAAAATGAATTATGATTATTGGATCATTTCAGTCATCTGGTAAATGTTGATAATGGCCACAGTTCACTGACTAAAGTAAGGCATTTGTCAGAGGGTGAGGTATCTCGTGTGTTTGTGAGAAATATTTTGTCACAAACACATTTTGGACTAAAGGGAATTTTATGTAAATCGAGAAGGGCTATTTTTCCAATTTGAAAATGCACGGTAGTGTTGCAACCTGCTGAAAATTCATCCACAGGAAATCCTAGAAGGTATTTGCTGTCCTGAATAACACCAGAAGATGGCAATTATTGCCAACCTCAAAAAATACTGAAAACCCACTATTAATTTAACAAATTATGTTTTAAAGAAAGAATAGTTCTACAATATGCTTTTAATGATTTGGTTTTTAATTCAACATGTTTTATATCTTAAAAATTTGTCCTCTCTTCTTATTCTCCTGACTTGAATATTTTACTCCACTGACATTCCAAAACACTTCAGAATTCAGAACATTACTATCTAATTACATTACTCTAACTAAACTGAACTTTACTGGAACTAATTTCATTGACAGTAAGAAATATTGTCACTTTTATCACTTCTCCTTCTCAAGTTTGTGAACACTAAAGTACTACATATTCACCATTCAAATGAAATGAAACATACTTGATTGGTTTTAGAGTAGTTCAACAATTAGTTGATACATTCACAAAATAACTGTTGAAATAAATGAAAACAGAAGTCTACACAATTCCATGCTAAAAGTTATGTACCTGTCAATGGTGCCTAAAGGCACCAATTTCCCAAACAATGCCCACCTTTGGTACTGTGAGGATTAATATGGATTAATTAAAGACAGGTGGGAGATAGCAAAAGAGCGAACACTGTCTTGAGATTCTTGCATTTGTTTACTCGAATAGCATGCAAGGGAGCTTCAATTCAAAATTTTTGAGTGTAATTGTGGGCAATTGGGAATAGCTGATAGACGTTTTTGATACCATAGTTTGCCCTGAACAGTCTGACTTATTCTCGCAGGCAATTTCAGGCAGTAATGTCTTGTGACATTTTATTTGACAGATATCCTGTTTGATTGTTGGCAGAAGAGGCCATTGGAGGAACAGTACTATATATCAAAAGTAAGGCCAATAATGATATAATAAGAACCAAAAAGTAGTGTCCTACTATATTTGAAAAGGCTCACAAAACAACATTCACCTCACATACAACAAGTACAACTCCCTTTCTGGGGATGAATGTGTTCAGATTTATCAATCATATTTTATCAAATTTTGGACCGCATGTCAATGGAAATTATTGAGAAAAAATTCAATTTATTTGCCTTACTGATGGCACAAAAGTTGAAGAACACAATACATGCTTTCCTGTTAGTGCCCTTGAAAAAATGCAAAATTTCTTTGGATCTGTAATCCCCAAAACACACCACTAAAGAAACAAAGTCTCTATTTAATATGAAAAAGAAAACTATAGGCAGATTTCTACAGGAAAGATGTTTGAAATGCTTAATGAGGGTAAGGACATTTTATGGACACTTACAAATTTTTCTCCCTCATTCTGTCCACCTCTACTACAGCATCTGTGAGAAGAATCTTTACTTGTCTGAAACATTCTTCAGGACTGCAAACTTCAGGAGAGAAACTTTCTTCTTAGGGGAATCTTGAAATTCAGAAGGAATTTCTACTGCAGTTAATAAAGACACAGCCATTCTAAGAAGACATCACAGACAAGTTTGCAGTCTTGAAGGTCAAAGATTGATTTGGTATAAAAGAAATAGAATAGTCATTAAGATAAGCACATGCAAATTTATTTTTTCACACTAGTTTTTCACCTAACTTCACAGCTACGATTCGGCAATCATCTATTGCAATTCATCTGGAAACTGTTCTTTTCTACCTCATTGTTCTGAAGTAAAATGGTTTTCAAAAGCATCATAAAATAAGAAATGTGAATAATTTGAACTCGTTTAAGAAAATAAGATTTTAAGCACTCTCTATTAAATTATTTTTGATGTGTAAAATAACAAAATATTGAATTAACCTGGTGATTAACAGATCAAATACAGAGATTTGACTTGAATCCTGGAGATGTTACTCTAATCCTCTTCTTTCTAAAACTAAACTTCTTGAAATCTGGAGATACACTTCTTCCCATACCACATCACAGACAGTTATTAACAGTTTTTGATATTAAATAAATAAAGAAAGTGGATAAAACCTGAAGTGATAACTCAAGTGGCAAACCATCAACTGAGTTTTATTTTGAGGTCAGATGGAACAATTAAATAAATAAATAAATTTTACACTACCTCTTATAAATACCTCAATATAAAATATAGTATTTTTCTGTACAGTGGACAAAAGAACAATTGTGAAGTTACACCAATTTATAATACATATAGTCTCCATACATAAATAAAAATTGATGACTGTCCCACTGGAACTCAAAACTACACCCCTTGTCTTTCACTAGCCTTAAAAGCTTCCCTCCAGCAATCTCCTCACCATTTATCACATTATCTATAATTCTCATACCATAACACAATTCACTTTAGCTAATCACCTCACATTGGTTCATGTGCAAACCATTCAGCTAAAACTGAAAGTGTACTTCAAATATGTTTCTACTTTCGAGTTTATACATCCATTTTGGAAACAAAACATTAACCCATTACTTAGCCACATTCAGACAATAAAAATTCGAAGAACAGCGTTTATATAAATTAATTACATAATTAAATCAATCTATATGTAAATAAAAGGGAATGTGTGTACATGTGTCGCACATAGATACAAAAACTAAACGAGTGATTTCCCTGAAATATTCACTTTCTTATTATCAGTAATGGGAGTGTTAGAAGAGTGTGTTTTAAATTAAATCGGACATGTAGAGCGCGTTGATGTTCGTTGATGTTCTGTTAGTTTATGACAAGAAAAGCGCCTCTTAACACTACACAATCCGCCTCACAGCCAAGGATTAAGCCAGTTTTCATTGCACACAAGTATTCTGCCCCTGCGATTAGGAAATATCAGCCGGAATTATTATTTGAATCTTGGCCAAGTAAATCAAATTTCTCTACAGGAGTGTAATAGCAAACACATGCTCAAATTTGAGGAGAAACGTTTTAACAGTAGAATACTTGACAATTATGTCCAAACCAGAGAACAAGCCCATACTTGCGAGAAAGTATTTCATCTATAAGAAGTTCTGCATAGTGTCACAAAAAACGTGATTAACAATCACATGCCTAGTAGTGAGTGATGTGTAATACACTGCAATACCAAAGCATTGCTGGATCCACTCATAAATAATAAAAAAAATACACTACCTCTTCTTAGATTTTGTTTTGAATTCAACAACAATGAAATTCAAAATGAAATACAGGATTGTTCTGAACAGTGAGAAAAAAAACAAACAACAAATGTGAAGTTACACAAATTTATATTTGGAATGTTTCCATTCTGAAACATGAACATAAAACTAATACAAATAAACAACATAACATTTTAAATGCATAGATTTCATCGTACTAACTGCTACTATATAAACAGTTGATAAAGTAGATCCAACATGAAATTATAATTTAGAAACACCTTCCAACATTACAGACAAAACTGAATGTTAAATCAAACAAAATGGATTAATTACACAGTTACCATCACTTTACTGGTGCATATTCTTTTGCCAATCGATCAAATTCACTTTCTTTTTGGAGATAGTCTTTAACAAATTGATGTTCTGTGTGGCAGTCCAACAGCTGACTCAGGAATCTATTAGAAACCTGCAAGTTCAAACCAAAATCATATGCAACTAAATATATTATAAAAATATAATATAATAGTTTGTTGTAACTATGACCTACATCCAACTTTTATTTTCAAAAATTAATAATGAATGTTATTTTTGGCTTTATATCTCTTTAATCAGTTATGTTATGAATGATGCAACATTACATCACAGCTAAACCAATGCTTCTATGTGGTTCAAAAACATGGATAATGATAGAAAACAACAAGCAAAAAATACAGGCAGTACAAGACACTCCCAAAACACCTCCTAGGAGTCACGAGAAGAGACAGGTTGAGAAACAAGGACATCAGAAGAAAACTAGAAATCAAAAAGCTAATAAAAGACATTGAGATGGAAAGAATACTTCTGCAGTATGGAGAGTAATGGATTACCAAAACTCATCTGGAAATATAAACCTATTGAAAACAGAGACATTGGAACATGTTTAAATAGATGAAAAAATCAGGAACATCTACATGATTAATCTATGTCTACTGAACCAGCACAAACAAGAAAAAGATCATACCTAAACACCTTCAATTCATGATGATGATGATGATGATGATGCAATATTACTCTTTAATAGGTAGTATTATTACAAATGTTGCTTAGTTGATTTTAGTTAATAGTTCAGTCATTCACGAAAAACTTTTTCTTAGAAAATATAATATGATATGTAAATATAATATACAAAAGATTATAAAATATAATATGAAAATATATATAAATTTGTTACTGACAGCTTGATGTATGTGAGAGCATTGAGAGTGAAAGTGTGACACACGGTATCTTTGTTTGCCATTACCATGTAAATTTTGTCTTCTTCACAAAGCTGCTCTCTCATCAATTGATTGTATTTCAATTCAAAACTCATCCCAATCCCTCCCTTGAAACTGAAGGAGATTCTAATTATAAATTACCCTTGCAGAGGAGATGTAGGGCGAAGTGCAAAGGCAGCATTGGCACACCTATTAAAAATGACTTATCAGGATAATTTATTTTAACTTCATTTTCTTCTGACTCTTATTTGTAATAAAATATTGAATGTAATTACATAAAAATTGTTTTTATTGTTTTTGTTTTTAAACTGTTTGTTTCCACTTTTCTCTCATGATCAAAATAGCACTTACTAATAAAAGCATTTTTAATAATCAATTTAAAAAACCAACATTAAATTTTAGTTATCTCATTATTTGACATTCAATGTTCGAGTACCTGTTGCACTTCCCTGAATTCGGCGCTGTTGGTGTATTACATATTTTGGAAGTAAAATCTAGTTAATATGAGAGTGATGAATACTATGCTTTGTTCTTGATATCAGAGTAATTAAAATGATCATTTCAAGTGGAAACTGAGATAGGACAGACACTGACACTAAATAACCTTTGAAAAGTAGCATCATTTGCCGAATTGCTTAACTATGCTCTGTGAAGTCATGGTAGTTAAGCAACTCAAGACACCAAAGATGCAATGAATAAATTACTAGTTTAGCACAGCATGTTGATGTCTATATGATGATAATAATTATGATTATAATCATAAAAATAATCATTGTGATAATGAAAATGAAGGAATATCACTCACTCTCAACTCCCCTTCCCTAGGGGAACCCTAATAAATTGAGAAACATTACAAGTCTATGGTAACAATTGATCATACAAGTCACTGAACAGATGAGAGACAGGAGTCTTGATAAGGCCGTTTTAAGATAAATTCAGATCAGGTTCTGAATATTATGATAGCTCACATCACAACCATGGTTGAATACCGTGGAGACTACTCTCATCAGAGTGGTAGAAGGAACCTAAACCTGCCATTTACTGATGCTTCATAAGTCATTCAATGACAACTGATCTCTGTAAATTGATAATATCAGCTGGAATACAAAACCACCATGAGGATGCCGATTTATAGCCAGAAAATAAAAAAGGACCACAGACAATCCAGAGGGGCCAAAGATGAATTAATCATTGACAAGATTATTACATAGAATGCAAGAAGAAGATTGATTGAACTTGCACATCTGGATATAACTCTCTGCCACACAGCTAGAAAGTGCAGAGTTGAGGTATACATGAAAGATCATGAAGTTCCTAAAAGCATTTATGCACCTCTGGAACACCTGAATTGTTGATAAGGAAACCCTCTTAGAAATGTAAGAAGACACTGATGGATGTTCAAAAAAGACTCGGTCTCTTCACTGCACTTTGCAGTGCTTTGCACTTTGCAGATTTCCCTTGCAACAGTCCTGCAGAAGACCTAATTCGCACATCATACATCATAGATTCTCCCAACTTCTCTACACGGATGTTCTGTACAGAGTTGTACAGGAAGTGTCTAGGAAGTATGAAATGGAGCAGCTGCAGTGTCTAACCGAGAGGTCCTAGGGTTCAAGTTACAACGGTGCTAAATTTTCAACACTACCTAAACAGCTGGGTTGAGTTCAGTTGCTTCTGGGGAAGAATTCTTCCAGCTGGCTGCTCTGATCAGTAAATTACCACTGATTTCCCTGGTCAATACCAGGCAAATGCTGAATCAGTACCTTAACAAATGGGCCACAGACAGTTTGATCATGACCTTTTCATTCTCAACCTCACTTCTGCAGCCCCTACCACACCTTGCACTAGAATAGGTCCATAGAATTACCAACACTAGGAATATCAAACTTCTAGTCAATATAAAATAGGCCGTGAAGGAGGTATTCACATAACTAGGCCTTCAACAGGCAGCAGATATCTGACATCCACAAGTTAAGGTCACCTTCTCCTCCTCCTCTGATTCAAGATCCATGTTCAAAAGTTTCACAGAACCAAACTCAACAGTGGAAATCACGTTGAGACTATTAAAAAAATGGGCATTATCCCAACAATGAGAGGGTCACACTAAAACAAACAAAACAGAGGAACACTTTTGAAACTGAATGAACACAGAGGTGGATAATATGGATCACCACACTCGAAAACTGATGACAAACCGTTGCGTACTCGCACATTGCAAGCAATGGCAACAGACTATCTCTCCCATAAATCAGAAGGCCATGGACATCAGCTTACAATTCATACAGAGAAGCGAACACTAGCAGAATACATCTGAAATTCAAGGGAGACGTAGCTCTTCAAATTATGAAAGGAGGGTATCCTTAAGTCAGGAAGTGCTTGATGTAACAGTACAGAGAGGGAACATCAGGAATACCAAACAAGTTGGGTTGATATGTTGCTCTTCAGGCAAAATTTCAAGTACTTAAGGATAGGGGGAAAACTCTCATCTGAGGTTGGCTATTAAAGAGACTGAAATTCCTAGCAGCTCACAAATGTGCACAAACTGAGGTCTGCAGTACGTAGCACAGACTGATTATATTCAATGCCATGTCTATGCCACTATTTATGCTAACCTGGATTTTTTTAAGTACCCCAACGTACCTCTGGAGGTTTTCCACTGTGTTGGGACAAAACAATCATATTAATAAGAGAGTCCGGACTATTGCTATCTTTATCCATGGACTCCTGCAGAGCAGCCTCAGCTTCCTCGTGTTTTCCTTGACCAAGGAAGCACACAGCCTGTCCATTTAGCAGCAAAGGAGTGCTGCCATATTTATCACACATCTCTTGGAAGATATAATAAGCATCTTGCAATTTCTCTCCACCCTAAAAGTGATGAAAAAGACAATTAAATATTATAAATGTAACAAATAAACAGCATATGTTTAGTAAAAAAGAGAAAATGAATACTATTTACCATAAAAATATTGACCCATGCTTGTGCTAATTGGGTTAATGTGGCATCATCATCTTTTTCCTGCATGCATTTAAGTTCTTTGAAGGCAAGATCAACCCTATCCATTCTCAAATAAATTTGAAGACTTAATGCAGAGCTGAAAAATTGAAAATTCACTTAGGAAACTCCAAGTTACAATATCAATTCTAAGCTGTTACTTTTCATCTGATATTTTACATACATATTTCCTCTTTAGCTATGAATAATATATTAAAAGACTACAATAGCAATCTTGTACACGTCTGGAAGTCTCAATTTTCCTTCCACATTGATTTTCTTTCAAATTAAAAGCCAAAAACAGTTATCTTGTGTACCCTGCCTACTACTTTTACACAGAAAACACTTCATACCTGGAAAAATGAAGCACACGAGCCTGATTTTACCAGTTATATAGCAGAAAGTACTTGGTGAATTTCCATATTTCAGTGCTTTCTTTGCTCAATACACACATACTTTAATATTTTGCATTGTGGTGTTATGATCTTAACTTTAAGATACGCTCCATAGATCTTTCAAAAATCATAAACGACTTGAACATTATGTGTGTCACAAACTTTTAAATTAACAAAGAACTTATATACGTTTGTAGTGGCTTCAAAAACATTTTCTATTCATTAATAAAAGCGTTACAGTGAAATAGAAAACATATTGCATTCCTACACACAACATCAACAACTAGGCTTATTTTCCGAATACATATAGAAATTTTCTAACCTCTTGCATTCCACAAAATTTTCAGCGAGCACTGTGCACAGCAAACTGGAGATAAAATAGCCACTTAAAAACTTGAGATAAAATAGCCACACACACTGGAGACACTGTACTTGACTCAAAACCTTGTACTTTGTAGAAAATATTGACAAATGATTTACTACTGTGCTTTTAGCCCTTCAAACTTCTGTTCCACTTCCATTCACGAAGCGCTGCCTACCAAGATATTGAGTCCTCCCTCCTCAAAAGCGCTCCCTCAAATTACGCTACACACTCTGATAGAAATGAATAAAACTTACAGATAGACAATTTTCGTGGCTTGCCCTTCATACGCTTTTCCCCCTCCGCATTGTAATGCCAATTAACTTTCAAAGGCAAGTTTTCTCACTTTGCTCACTCAGATCCAAGTCACGTGAGGCTTGAGCTTTTAGCCCTCGCATTCACTATAAACATCCTTGAGCCTATCCTCCGCATAATTACCAATTCACTTTTATAAAAAACTCTTTTCAAGACAGCCTCCAGAATTCAAACTGCGCAGTTGCTACTGGAACGGTATGAAGTGCTAGTTTAAACGCCTTCTGTAAGTTGTACCGTATACTAGACATCAGCCAGGTTATCTTTCAAATTGATACGCACTTACCACTCAAGATGATCTGCTTGATTCAGTAACCGTAAAGCTGCATCAAAATTTTCTTCATGATAATATACAGTTGAAGCAGCAATCATAAAATTTATATTTGATGCATCCACGTTTCCAGCAATTTGTTGATCGAGTTCAGATATTAAAGTATCTCTGAAATCCATCACATTATTATTTTTATTATTAAAAATTAAGTAAATAACATAGAAGAGAAATGAAATTTACTGCAATGATTTTAACAACTTTTCTGACTCAATAATTATGATTAACAAAGCGAGTGACAATGCAATAATTACATTTCAAAACAAATGAGACGCAATCCCACTTTAAACAACAAAATGTTCTGAATGGTTCAAAATGTTGTGATTGTGAATGAAACAGTTATGTATACCTTTAGAAATAATTACGTATATGTCAGAAAAAGATCAGACCGATTCATTTTATTCTCTTGTGTTAAAAGTATTATTGTGTTCACTATTTATATAATTCTTGAAGATTTCCAAAAGAAAACCTGGCACGATGAGTAAGCAGATGCAAATCCACAGGGAAGGAAATGAGGGAAATTTCCCCCCTCCTAAAATTTTTCAGTTACTATTAATTTTACCTGTCACAAAACTTTCAAGCAAAAATATTTTTGGATAATCATTAAAACAAATAAAATCGTATCGCAGTATGAGCTGAGCGTAGTCTCTGACATTTTACAAAATCTGTAATATGACACATTCAACCAAAACATTTTTAATTTTCTCCCCAAAATTTGTCTCTGGATCTGCTCCTAGTCAGAAATTTCATTTATAAATACCTCTTTGCTGGATGGGCCAGGTAATCGGCGAGGAATTTCAAAGGCTGTAATTCTAAAGGTGATGCTCCATGAATTTCATCCAGTACTACACGATACTTCTTCTGAGCAATGTAAGCTCTGTACAAAAATGAATCCCTTTCCAATTGAGCTGCTGGATTAGAAGGCTGTACAATATAAACAAAAAAAAAGGTACCTTTGAATATATTTCATGAGTCATGCAATTCAGCTTCAATACATCATGCAATCTTACAATCTAAAATGTCAAAATACTTGTATAGTGTTTTTACCTTCAGCTTTTGAGCTTCATTGATGCAATTTTGATAATTACCAATATAAAAGGAATTTTTCACGTCAAATAATTCGTCGACTTCACCTTGTGGACGAGCCATGACAATTTTCCTTCACTCAACAAAAGTAGATATTCAGAGGAATCCAACTCAACTTTTTTGGCTGATGGGCTGATAGACGTGGATGGAATCAAAGAGTATACAGTGGTACAGAATGTGGAACACAAACTCAGAGAGTATTTAAGGGCACAGGTGGGTGCAGGTGCGCTTCAGTACTGCCACACTATTCAACTGTCACACAAATTGAAAGACCGGGCTAAAAAGTACCTAATTTATGACCGTGTTGTATTAGGATTTTTGAAGGATTTTTAACTTTGAACAAAGCTGCTTTGTTCTGTAGAATTATAAGAATAACAACTTGTTGATTTGAATGATGTAGTTGGGTTACTCCGTGGCAGTTCGTCTTCGTAGTTGCACAATTATAATTTTGTTCAGTCGTATGCGCAGGAAAAGTGGGATAAATGATAGATGAGCAGGAAACTGTTGGATAAATGTCATCAGTTTTCGTACTGTGCAGTTCATCCGAGAAAGTTTCTGCATTGCAGTGTTAGTGAGAGCAACTTTCATATATTTAATATACGATGAGGGTCCACTTTGTTTTTCTTAGCATTTTTGTGTCATTAATCATGTCGCAAAGTGCGAATGCAAATAAATACTCAGCAGAAGCGAATATAAAAGCAACCGAGCCGGAGATGAACTTCAGGACCTTGCAAAAACCATTTAGAATGTCAAAACTCAACTTACTGTGGGCAAAAGCACAGCATGTAAGTTTTAGACAATTCAAATAATAATAATAATAATAATAATAATAATAATAATAATAATAATAATAATAATAATAATAAATTATTATAATAATAAATTATTATTATTATTATTATTATTATTATTATTATTATTATTATTATTATGACATTTTTATACGCACACACTCATTCTTAGAGAAAATAAAATCTGTTGAAAGTAAATTTCTGTCATAATAATGCTTTATGTACGTATAGAGAGAGAGATCTATTGTCATTCACCTTGACAATATAGAAATAATTTGTTTAGAGATTAACTGAAACCAAGTTAAAGTCACTTTTTGGAGAGTTGAAAATTCATGACAAAGAAGAACTTGCATTCAAGAAAATGAAAGCAGAGGGCTTGGATAAAGATGGTATGCAAGAAGCTGTTATGAGAAAAAGATTAATTGGTGAGTAAGTTGGCAAAAATTGGTTGCATTTATTTTATCATGAAACTAATGGTAGTGCATTGCAGGTATTATGAGCACATATGGTCTTCTGGAACATTTTCAAGAATTAGAGGACCCAAGAAATCAAGGTCAACACAAAGCGTTTAATGCAGACTCAGAAGATTATATAAATAAAAGTTTATTCAAAGACAAAAAATTAAATAAACTGTGGGAGAAAGCAGAACAAGCAGGTTTCACAGGTAAAACATTTGCCATTGTATTACAGTATTAATCTATCTGAAGGTAGGTTCAATCTTCAGTGCATTACCAAATTGTTGTGCCAAATAGGCATACTAGGAAATTTGAGGTAAGTGAGGTAGTTTTCCATTTCTTTCATAAGCAAGCATGCTAAAAGAGCCAAACACATACTAGACCTGCATGTAATGCCTTTCACAGCACAAATGGCATTACTTAGCTCCATCCATAACCTAGGCAGCATCTGCCCTAGTCGTAGACAGCATTATTTTTAAGTGACAGTTTTCTCTTGCCCCCCACCATGAATCGAACCCATCTCCATGCGCATGGAAAGCAAACGTGCTAGACACGTTTGAACTATCAGGAGATGATTTATAAGTATTAGAATATTAATTATATAAAATGTTTGTAACATCTTAAATATTTACAGCATCAGAACTCAAAGCTCTGAGAGAAGAATTCAATCATCATCAAGACAAGATAGATCAATATTATTCTTTGCTCAAAGAAGTTGAGGGAGGTCCTGATAATGAACATGAAAGTATGCAGTAGTTCACTGTTAATTATTTCTCTTATTTACTGGTGTTTGTAGTATAGATATCAATATTTTAATTATGTTGTAGATTCAATTGATAATAAACTGGATCGTTTTAATTCATTGGATGTTCAAGAAGAGATACCCTCAAAAGATTACTCGAGTCAAGTAAATTCTTTGAGGTAAGTATTTTTTTCGTGTGTAATATCAGAGTAAAATGTTAATATCTGATGAAAATTAGTATTATTTAGAGCAAGATTGTTCCAATGACAAGAATTTGTGGCAGACTGCCTCGGGCCTTACACTTCACTATAGAGCCAAGTAAATACTGAGCCTTCCCCTCTCCCTCCTAATGACTTACTCGACAAGCAGTAGGCCACACTGGTTGCCCACAGATATAATTGGAGCAGGGCACCCCAAGAGGATTGTACATTTGAGCAGCCCTAATTTAGAGGAACGTGGTATGATAGTTGATGTTTTTGTGCCTTATTCAAAGTTACAGGCAATATTCTGTACTTTTTCAGATATTCAAAACCAAAACTATGAACCAGACTCGCTAGATATTGAAACATTTTTCATATGTTAGATTTTAGGTTACAAGGATGCAAAGAAAGTTGTGGGAGTAATTGTTAGCTTAAGAGAAAATATTTTATATTTTCATGGCATGTTACAGGGATCAACATCGCGATATTCGTGATGGCTATGATAGACTTCACCGAATAGCTGCTAGAGGACCCAATAGCAAGGAATTTATAGAACCTAAAGTGGAAGGTCTTTGGAGATTAGCTGTTAAATCCAACTTCACTCCTAGTGAATTGGAGTCTTTGCGGGTGAGATATGGTGTTCTTGTGATGATTGTTGTTACTGTCGCATGTGCTATCACCTACGACAAAAGTGCTAAAGAAAAAGCTCTTAATTCTTCAATTACAACTGGACCATGCAAAACCACCATGAGATAAAACCTTTACAAATGTTCTAATGTCAAAATAAACATTTGTTAATACAGTAGTTTGATAAAAAATATTTTATTAAGCTTCTACAATATGTGATTTGGGAGAGTTGCAGCAAGTTCATCTTATAAAAAGGGCAAATGAGACTGAAAGATTTAAGTAACTTAAAATAGGTTTAAACTTATTAAGTATATTACTTTTGTCAGGTGCATTTTACTCTGTTTGTAAAGAGACCCTGTAGAAAATTTGATATTGCTAATGCTATTTTTTTGTATTAAAGGTTGAGCTTATGCACTATGAAAACCGTTTGCTGAAACTAAGACACCTGCAGGCTGAAGAAGCCCTAGGTGCTGAGCGAAAGAAAGCCAAAGCAGAATTAACCCCAGGAGAGAAACCTGAACATTTCCTTGATCGAGAGGTACTAATAAAAAAACAGGCTCGGAAAGTGGAGAAATTGCATGAAGAGCTGGAAAATCGTATTCTTTCACGACACAGTGAACTCTGAATGCTGTAAATTTTCTTCCTAATGAAGATGTGTTATGAAGATCTGAGCAGCTGTACATGTCTAAATATCACAGATATTTGAAAAGAAACCTACTAAACTAAAATGTAATGCAAAGAAATTTGCATTGCTCTCTTCTGCTGTGATTATAAAAACTGCTGTGTTTGTAGTAATGATGCATGTAATGATTTATCCTGTAAGCCAATCGATTGATAAGGATGAATGTAAGATCTTACAGGGCTAGTCAGTTAAGATACCAGGATGTGAAGTTATTTTTTAATACATTTTGAGGGTGGTAAAAATATAACAATTTAACATCTTGTCTTTAATACTCTAGCCTCCTGAGATCCTTACATTCATTCTTATAGTAAATTATGCATGTTACGAAAGAGTGTAATTTTTAGTATATGCTATATTGTGTTTTGATAAGTTGTTAGATTTTTTATGACATATTCAAATAAATGAAAACCTGCTGCAAGTTTTAATTTCTACACAATAATATTATGAATATTATGGTATTTGAAATTGTTTAATATGAAAAACAGTGTGATCTTAGAATGAACTACGAAATGAGAAAAACATTTCAAATTTGCATATTAATTTCCAAATGCTTTAAAATACTATCCACTTTGATTATTTAGTCACACTTTAAGAAATTTGTCTGGCTAAGTTTAGCTCAGAGCCACTGTCTCTGCGGTGACTAGCCCAGAGGTCTTAAGGCTGAAGTCCCAACAGTAGCAGATTTTTAATTCTAAGTAGATAGCTTGGTCAAATTCAGCAGCTGCATGGAGAATTCTAGCAGCTAGCTGCTCTGAACAGTAGTTTTCTGTAGTTTCTCTAACACCATGCAAATGTGAGAGCAGTACCTGATAAACCGATCACATGCGATCTTTCCTTCCTCTTCCTTGTCCTACCCTCTCACCTCACATTTACATGCAGTACACTAACACATGTTGGGAGACCAACCAACAGCTTCTGGCTGGGACAGTGCCCTACTGACAGATTTCTGGAGGAGAAAATCCCCCAGAAGCCAATGAGGAGCTCCAGCCAGTGGGGTGAAAAACCAACACCACCTCTCGGTACAAAAAGGATTCATTACACTAACAGGTCTAATGACTAGCAGTTGATGAGCCTGGAAACATCGATCACAATTTATGAAATTGAAATCACTGTTGAAATAAATAAGACTTATTACAACACACATGTTCTAATAATCCATCACCCACTTTTAACTAGAATTTTCACTTTCATAATGTAACTAATACTGACCTAATTCATCCTCCTATTAATTTTTATCAACATAAGTATGTCCCCTTTTGCAGGATGAATTCAGTCAAATTCAGATCTTATTGAGTTAGTTTTCGGTTAAATTGTCAAATCTTGTATTGTAATACAATGTTGACTTAATATACTTATTTCATTAAAAAAAAAACAACTAAAAGCATAAGTTTTCAAAATATGCATAAAATCATGGCTCACGCTGACTGGCCAAATCCCCCTAAGATTTTCAAGTCCATTTTCTAATATAATTTCTTACTGTTAACATAAGGTATAGACAAATTTGAGAATTTGGTAACCACTCCTTTTATGCAAACTACATATTAACTATACAAAAAGTACCCATCAGTATGCTTTGGGGGCTAGCGTTAATGGCACTCCCAACATCCACTTCAACTTACTTCAAAAACTGAATATGTACTAGATTTTTTTTTGTAATTTTTACTTAAGATTCTGAAGTTAAGAAACAGCATCACACAGACATGATTCAATTATGTTATCTGCCAGATAAATCAAGTCCCAATGGACCTTCTCAATCTACATGAATTAGTAGCCAGATTTATAAATTTATTGCAACCAGTGGTCACCACAGGGCAATCTTTGGTTCAATCAGAATTACAAAATTAGTAGTATATGATAGAGGTTAAAATGAATGAGAATAGCTCATTTCAATACAAGTGTTGAATAGTTATCACTGTGTTTCAGGGTGTATTGTTCACTAGCTGCAACATAACTCAAAATTTTTTAATCTGCCATGTGAACCTTGTGAATTTCAAAAAATTATTTAAACAGTATGGGTTAAACTAATATCACTGTAAAACATTTCTTTTGATGTCCCCCCAAACTTTTACATGCCAGAGTCACCAATGCATAACATTACTGAAGCAGAACCGACCAGGGGCCCCAGAGAAAACCCTGAGCCTGGGGCAGTTGATCCAAGGGGTCCCTCATTTCAAACAAAACATTCCTCCTCCCCCAATTCATAAACAGAATTCATTTCTCCATGCATCAGAAAAAAATTGCAGCATTAAATTTGGATGAAAGATGAATAAATACATTTTTTATTTCTTGTGAATGAAAATATCAGGGGTTGGAGTACGTTACCCTAGCTGCCAACCCCCTCCCTGCCTGGTTGCCCCTGCAACAGACTATACATTCATGCCATGAAAGAAGTAGCAACAGCCAGAAAATCTTATTTATAATTTTCCGCCTGTAATAAATTATGCATCATCACTTCCTTTTAACATCAAAAGAAAAGTCTTGGAGAAGAATGAATACAAAATGATTCAAAGAGCAAATGGAAAATTAATTGGTTACCATCTAAACTAAAATTTAATAGTAATGGCAAAAAAAGTAACAATGAGATTTTAGGTGTGCAGGCTTCAATATTGACTTGTGATATGTGATTATTCAATTAATGGAATATGTTTATTCAATGTATTTAGAATGAGATTATTCAATATATTGATGTGTCAACCCACTGAATGGAAATTGAAACAAAATTATGTAATTCAAAATAATATATTTATTCCATAAATATTAACAAGGTTTTCATTGGTAAAAATATCAATAATTTTGAAATTATGTTTATCCATCACTTTAAAAAGTACATTCAATTTTATATAAACCAAATATAATCCCAGACAATGACTGTAAAACTATAAGTGCAAAAACCAATTTACATGATACAAGAAACACTATATATTCTGTTATAATATCAACAAAATATTGTTTTCCAATAAATGAATTTATGTAGAAAAACGAATTGTCATACAACTGTTTGATTGATCTGGCTCAAATGCAAAATCAAGACTCTGATAAAATGGTATTAATTTATCTTTGCAATTCAATGTAATTTTATAACAACCAATGTGTTCTGCTAGTAGACAAACAGTGATAACAATTAATTTACCTAATTGTTTGCCTCTATAATTGTCATTTATTACTACATCTTCTAATAAACCTCTCAAGCCAGAATCATGGACAAACTTCTGTTCCACCACTAATGTTGCTGCTCCAACCACCTTGTTGATAGTTGTGTCTTCTATTACTATTACATAGTAAGTACCAGAACATTTTTTCATTGCAGTAAATCGCTTCAAAAATGTTTCTTGATCAACATACCCCACTTGTGTTAACTGGCCGAGCAACTCCAAAATGCCTTTGTTATAATCTGATGAATAAAGCGGCCGAACCAGAAGCGATGGGCCCGGGTCCATAACTGATATTGAAGGATTCAATTTCGAAGAATGTTGAGAAAAATCCAGTTTCTTCAGAACATCAGGATCAAATAATGGTTCATCATCTGGCGCCGTACTATGTTTAACAGGATCCATAGTTTAAACTTACAATATGGTTTCTTCAATAAAAATTCGTAATGCACTGAGCACTAGCACTCCGACAGGTGTCAGTAAGACAGATGGCACATGTTATCTCAATCTTTTATGACAGCAACGCGCTGTTTCCTGTAAATGAATTGCGTCAGAGACAAAGAATTCAGCTGCCATTCACGACTTCAAATCCGAGGAACTTTGATGGATTTTCATCTTCATCCAACGATAAAAGAAAACGCCTAACAGACTGTAACGAACACGCGTCCAGGCAGAGTGCATTGTCTGCTTTCTAACAGCAGTTTCATTCACAATGTATTGCTTAATAATCATCAAAGCGATAGTCGTCTACACATATCCTCAATCTTGATAAAGGAGAATATTTTAATTTTTAATCATGAAAATTCAAATTCGGATATTATTTTCATGATCAGTGAGGTTTAGTGCCTGTAAGCTATCATTGTACGGAAGTTATCTTGTATTCCAATTAGCCGCGTCCGTTCGTACTTCAGAAAATGGAATAGGTCGGATCGGGTAATCGAGGTGCATGGTTTTAGCTCCATATTCAAATGGTAGAAAAGTTGAACAATTCATGCAATTCGTTACGTAACCAAGCAAGGCAGGTACAACTTGCCTTTTTCTAAATCCATGAAAATATCATGACTGTTTCTGTTGAGATTTGTTCTTACAGAAAATAATGTGTAGGCCTACTTGTATTGAAATCTGTAATATATAATATACCGACATTACAAACTTACGCCTAAACGTAATACTGTTTTTAGCACGCTGAACATGCCCGAAAAATAACAGTAAAAGTATAAAGCAGGCCTACTAATGCACTAATGGCTGTCTAAAAAAATATTTCTTAACGTGATTGAGAACGCCTACACAGTAAAACTGAGTAGTAATACAGTATTACGTATAGGCCTAATTATACTCAGCTGAAAATTCGAGTTTTAGCATCAGTGCAAATAGTACGACGATGCTCAAATGTTCAGCTCAAACTGCGAATGCAACAAAGACAATAAAATACGTCTGATCACACCAGGCGCGTCCAATTTTATTTTAATTTGGTATCCGATTAAGTAATTTGCAAACTTCAATTAAAATTATGGAAAAGTCAATGAGGCTGCCTACAGTGTATGACACACACGGTAAAAGTGATTTTATTTTGTTTCAACGCCGCCTGTATTAGAGGGATCTACTGTAGAAGGCATTGTTTTTGCTCGTAGAATTGCCCCACTCGGCCTCGAGTGGCAACTTATGCACAAAAAAACTACTTTTACAACTTGAAAAATAAAATATCACTTTTATCACTTTCATTACAAATAACCATTTATTAAAGACCCTGTGACGGGCAGTGGCGAATCGAAAGAGAGGGGGGGGGGGGAATGCACCCGCTCCAAGTCCGCATTATTTTACACAATTTAAAACAATTACCATATAAAATAATGCTAAAGAAAACTCTCCACAATACCAATATAACAATTACCATGTATTGATCTCGCCATACCTAAAACAGTATTGTCATTAAAAATAGTATACTCATACGTTTTTACTTTTTTTTCCCAAGCTAACAATGAAAAATAATATTAGAAAAATATTTATGGAGGTTCCTACTGAAATATTTTCTGCATCCTCTCTTGGTTAACTCACCTCTATTCTTTTTTTCATTACCTCCAAAAAGACTGAAAGAGAAAAATGTTACCTCAACTCTTTCTCCTTTATTTACTAGAAGGCTCTTGCCGAACCTCATCATTCATTGAAAGGTATGGAATGGCTTTACCAACTTATTGTTAATGAAAAACTGACAGTGATTGCTCTTTGTATCCCTATTTTAATTTAACAACTTTTAAAAGCAATTTTGATAAATAGTTTCCTGAATACCATTTACCACATAACCAGTCTAAGTTTGTACCTACAATATCAAAATGAGAAGTTAAAAAAGTGCATATGCTAATAAGAAAAACCCTAAACCTTTCAATTCCATTCTAATAAATTATATTATTATTGAAAATATATTTCATTAGGATGATACATATTCACTGGTTACAGACTAAACCGTAAAGGATGATTATAGTTATGAAAACAATTTTCTTCTCATTTCCAAGAGCTGGTGAGCATTTTTGGAAAATTATTATATTTTGATGGAAATGCAGATAAAAAACTAATTATTAGAAAAATCCTAATGTTGTTTTGAGACTTATATGTCAGAATCTGTAGCATAATAAACAAATCATTTGTTAAATAAAAATGGTTCGCAAATTTTGGATTAACTGACTCTATTCAAAAACAGTACCAATTCAAGTAAAAATGGGAAGTGAATTTTGAAAAGCTTAAAAAATTCTAGCAAGTTCTTTATTTAAAATAACACCTCCAAAAGTTATAACATTTTTTTTAAATTCACAGGGGCCCGAGGTTGAAGAAAGTCACTGTGCAATATCTGTTTTTGAAAAAATCATATACTCTTTTGACAAAAATATCAATGGATGGAAGTGAAATTTCTTATGCATGAAAGATTTGTGATTGAAAAATTTTTGTTCTCACATTATCATCCATTAACAACCAACTCAAGAACTTTAATGGTCTTAAACCATTTTCTGTCAAATTGGAAGTACATCAAGTACACATAAGACACCTTCAATTTTTTCTTTTCTGCCTTGTAAGAAGGAAAAAAAAACAATAAAGGAAATGAGCTATGATTTAACAGCATATACTTTCTTGTATTATTGGTAATTATTTCATACTGGAACTTCTATCCTACTAACTACATTTCAGCCATCACTTGAAAAACTACTCACCAAATAAAGAGTGAGAGGTTCAGTAACAATCAACACATCTTTAATTTTTTAAAGATTTAAAAGTTGAAATTCTGCTACTGAATTCAGTATGTTGTGTTCTATTCTTTCAAAAGTTGTAAAATGATTTACAGATCTACTATTTAAGAATATATTTTTAATTAAGAAGAAGAAAAAGAAAAAGAAAAAGAAAAAGAAGAAGAAAAAGAAGAAGAAAAAGAAGAAGAAAAAGAAAAAGAAAAAAGAAAAAAGAAAAAGAAAAAGAAAAAGAAAAAAGAAAAAGAAAAAAGAAAAAGAAAAAAGAAAAAGAAAAAAGAAAAAGAAAAAAGAAAAAGAAAAAGAAAAAGAAAAAGAAAAAAAGAAAAAAAGAAAGAAAGAAAAAAAGAAAAAGAAAAAGAAGAAGAAGAAGAAGAAGAAGAAGAAGAAGAAGAAGAAGAAGAAGAAAGAGAGAGAAACAAAAGTATTTTTATTACTTGTGATAGGGAGCTTGTGATACTAAACCGGAAGGTGGCTTAAAAGTTCAACACATTGAAATCAAAACATCACTTGCATTAGAAATCCACATTTTCTCATGCATAAGCACCACAATTTACAGTCAATAAACAAATACCCAGCAACTATTAACTTCGTAGTGGTGGGACATCAATGACCCGGGACAGCTGGAGGGATGACTTCTAGCATGATTTTATCAAAACCAGAAGGAGGCAGATGATTGAAATTGTCCAAAATAACATCTAAGATAGCTTCATCACCAACATACAAGAAGGATACACCTGGCCACGCCAATATCAACCGACTTTCCATTCACATAGAACTTCAATTCTATGTGAAAATTAGACTTGTGTATCTACAAATGTATAATTATTTTTATAAGTGTGTATGAAGTAAAAAATTGAACACTTTTACATGATCAGGGATTCTCAAAACAAGCATTTCTGTCAAAATCTTGACATTGAGTTTTTGCAGCCCATCATAACTTGCTCTATACTGCTTACAACAAGACAGTAAATAAATTTATATATAAACAAATTCTTTCAAGTTTAGACTCTCCTGCAAAACAGAGTGAAATTTCAATTGTGTTGTAAAAACGCTGATATTTCCACTACCTTTTCATTTAAGAATACTGGTTTAATTGGGATTCCCAATTAATAATTTTCCTAATAATCCTAATTTATTTTTTTATCTGTCAAATACATGTAAGCTCTGAATAATTTGTTTAATAAGCGAGTTACACTTTTAGACCTATACTTTTAGATCGAAAGGAAACATTTTGTTTGTAATCAACTGGTAAACTTGGGTCTATTCTTTTGAACATTTTTTACTTATACTCTCTCATATAACACTTGAATTTGTGAAGAATTTGTCCCTTTTTGTTTTGAGTTGTATTTCTGGGGAAAATCTGTATAATGCGTTGAGAATATTTGATGATATCACTATCACTGTCTTTAAAACCAAAAGCAAAATTGGCCAGTAAATGAAGAAAGAAATAACAGACTAGAACATGTAATATAATTACTTAACTTAATCTTTATTGCAGCCTATTGTATTGGTACATTTTGTAGAAAATACAGGTAGAAAACAGGTTTTAACAAGAAACATGCACACAATCCATCTTGGACACACTCAATTTTTAAATAACTAAATAACTACCATATTCAAACATCAGTCTAAAAGGTTTCCTACACAGTCCAAACCCAACTAGAATATATCTCATATCCATTTTAAAAATCTGGAATTCTTTTATGAAAGAATGTGTAATGTTAGAGGACTAACCTTTCAAAATGCAATTCTTTTCTCAACTGATTTACATTAGGCATTTCTTCACATTTTGAAAATTTGACCATAATATTCAGAAATAGTCAAATTGATTGTATTTATGCATTTTGAAAGTAACTTCATAATAGCTTCAGTAAAATATTTTGAAGCTTTGACAAAGTATGTGTAAATGTAACTTTTTGAGGAAGTAAATTTTCTTTTGAACACTTCAAATTGGTTCAATCCCAGAGTTCGAACTATTTCTAAAAATTTCCACTTTGATTGCAAGAAACCAAGGATTTATAATTTGAGAAAAGATTCTTGATTCTATCAGTAAGTTACATTGATTGCTCTTTGCTGAAACTCGTAATCAGTCTTCATCATATGCAAACATTGATATAATCATAAAATGGCACACCAGAAGGAAAAGAAGTATCACATCGTTTCATTTACAGTCATGTCTTTTGTACTTCAAAGTAAGAAATTACTACTGTAAAATGGAAATATTTTCTCAGACATTTCTTGGTACTTCAAAATCTCAAAATTTTCATATAAAAACCATTTTGTTGTAGATTGATTATAATAGTCACCAAAATGTTATATGAGCAGAATATCAAAGAAATACCACTCATTATTTTAAATTGAAAAAAGACATTATTTGAATTGTAAGATCTCTGTCAAAGGAAACAAAAAGATGGGTCAATTTTCTGAGCGTAACAAATATTTTCAATTATAGTTATACCTCATACAGTAAAACCTCTATTAAGAATCCACTGATGGTTCCATGAAAAAAAGTTGTATTTCAGAAAGGTGGTTGCTCAATAGGGGGAATCTTTTTATTTCCAAAAAACGCCTTTTACTAGACATTGGAAGTTTAGGGAAGTGTCTATTTTATTACAAACAAATATAAGAACTTTTAGCATATGTACACAAATTATAAAAAATGAAAAAAATTTAAGAAGTTTTATTTTGCATATTGTGACATAAATACCTTTTCTGAAGTATTTACTATCTTTCCAAATGAATTTAAAAAATATACCTCTTCCTTCTCTTGGTTAAAATGAAAAAATAATTCATTTTGTTTTAGCATTCCTCGTAGTTGTCTACTAGTATCAAACCCCCATTTTCTTGTTGTATTGAAAGAGTCATTTGGGTAAGCATTAGAAGCAATGAAACTGCAATGGAGTGAGCTGCATGGTACCATATCAGAGGTCAGACATGTTATCACACGATTCCAGAAATCTCTCCCTTCCTGATTTCACCAAGGATAAAAGCTCAGACACAGGATATGTTATGCGAGTGCCATTTTTGTTTCAACTACTGAAAATTCTCTGCATTTTAGTTTAACAATTTTCCTGAAAGGTGACTCTTAAAAAGGGTAAATTGTGAAACTACAAAGGTGGTGGTCAGTGGTCTGGAAGAAAGGTGATATATTAACAGGAGTACAATATATAAATTCCTGTGACTGTTCCAAGAAAAATCAGTTGTTGGGAGGGGTAGTCATTTAATATAAGTTGACTTTCTGAGAGGTTTCACTGTATGAATGTGTAGTCATTTTTACATATAATAGAACTAAAGATGTCCTTTGCTGTGTAGCTTATCACAAGTCACTTTTCTGAAAGTGCCACAACTGCTTCACATTTGATCCAAGAATGACCATGAATAAAACAATCAACAATATAACCAGTTAAAATTGCACAAAGAAAAGTTTTCACAAACAACCCCTACCAAATAACAATAATTAACAATAAATGATTGTGCAAATACAACAAAAAGTGTAAAATTTGAACATACCAATTATCCGATGACAACATATAACAAAAGACTGAAGTTAAAGAAATAAAACTTCAAAAAAGTTTTCAATGAAAGGTACCAAGATGAGAGAAAGATAACATTTCTAAGTACAAAGTTGGAGCTACAGAAAAACGTAAGTCTTACAGTTCATCATGTGGAAGATGTTTTAAAACAAACTCGTACAGATCATCCAAACTACGAGAACCATTATACTCTTCAATTTTCTCTCCATTTTTATACAGGAACAAAGTTGGAAAACCATCCACCTAGAAGAAATGATACAGAAAGATATTCTTCTGTGATAAGCAGGTTTTGTATTTTCTCGACACTACATGTTTAAATATTATGAGCATTTACATGTTTTTAATTGTGAATAATGAGCTTCAAAAGAAAATTTAATAAGTCCTCTTCCTTTTATCAACTTCATGTTTTCAACCAACCTACACAATGACATGTCATAATTTATCCCTCTCCTCCCCAAAACAAAAGAACACATTTAAATAAATAAAAAATAAAAGAACATGTTCAATAATTTTCAGATTTGCAATTTCTATCAGGACATCTCATACAAGTATATAAATTCAAAAACAAACAAAGATTAAAAATCTTGTTAGACTGATAGCAAATGGGGTGAAACTTGGAAGTGTATAGATATTGTCAGAAGTGCTTTTATTGAAACGACTAAATCCCATTTATGCAAAATTCTCAAGTCATGCCAAATCCACAGCTAAGGAAAGTAACAATATGTAATTCAAAGTGCTAGCTGGTGATATAAAACATTGTATCACCAGCTAGCACTGTACAGCTAATTGTATTGTGTCCAATTACATGCTGAGCAACATCTGTGAACCAGTAACGTAATCATGCACCTTTAAAATCCACATAAGCTTTCACAATTTTAAACTTAAAACAATGAGAAATTAAAAATTATGAGTTGAATATATACAAATTATCTTGTGACAATTGAATGTATTATAGAGTTAACTAATGGTAGAACAGGACACACGTTCTCTCATTGTATACGTAAGCTTCCGCGGCTCGAATCCATAAATTTTCGGCTATGCGGGAGACGCCACGTCGTTGGCTGGGGTGCCGACCGTTGGCTGAGGAAGCCTGCGACATGTCAGGCGAAACGTCGGCACCCCAGCCAACGACGCAGCGTCTCCCGGATAGCCGAGAATTTATACTTTCTCTCATTATTTCGAACTTTTGCAATTTTGAAAATTTATAGTTCAACATGTATAGCTTTGGTGCCATATTTTCATAAGCATGTTCTATTTACAAAAAGAAAAAAATGTTATGTAATGCTGCGGAAAATCGATTTAGAGATTTCAATGGAAACGCACACTTTGAGGTCCCCTGGTACCGAAAAAGTGTTTGTTTTTTCCATCTGAAGTATATGAACAACACTGGTGCCTAAACCCAATGTAGGATTTTTTCCAAATTGAAGAAACGCTAATCAAGACTATTTTGAAAATAATTCATTAGTTTGGGAGGTACCTTACATGAAGACCCCAGGACATTTTCAATATTTTCTCAGAAATGGCTCCAAATTACTGTAAATTTCTTATAAGAATATAGTTAACTTCACTTATAAAGGTGGCATAGGTCCGATTTTCATGGTTAACTTTGAATCTTTGAAAATTTCAAAAGTTCAAATTTTTTTCGAGGTCTCCCTACAACTGCAAAATTGATGATAGAGATTTTTCTTTCAAATAAAATTTGCTCTCCATAGACAGTTCATTCATTAAGGTAATGTTTATTTTTTTGAAAATTCCAGCAATTTTTGCGCAATATATGTGCAATTTAAAAAAAAAATTATTTTTTCAAAAACAGCGCAAAAACTTTTTCTTTAAACCTTTGGTAAGGATTGTGCTACATGCACTCTGTAGGTCAACAAACACGATATCACTTTATTCTTTTTTTTTCTTTTTCAAAAATTACAAAAACGTAATTTTTTAACTTGTCTCTAATTAATATTTACATTAGCTGCGATTTGTTTACAATATTATACTTATGACTACAAGTGCTTTAAATAATGTCATATAAAGCTTCCCCAAAACTTAACTAATTCAGTGCAAACTAGCTCAAAATTTTGCATTTTCAGAAGTGTTCAAAAACACCATTTTGTTAAAAACAACTCAAAATTTTTGGGGTGGGTAGTGCAAATTACACTCTTTCACATGACAAAGTTCATTTCAGGTATTTTTTGTTTCTTTTTTCACAAAAATAACACAAATTTAATTTTTTTGAAAGATCTCTCACACCAATAATATGCACATTTCCCTTAATTTGTAAACACTATTGTATTTGTTAGTTCAAGTGCTTCAAATTATGTTTTTTGAAAACTCAAAAATTTTCTGTGAAAAAGAGCTTTAAGTTTTGAATTTACTGTAGCACTTAAGTGCCATTTTCTTAAAAACTTTTCTAAATATTTCAAAGAAAATCACCATTTATGACAAGGTTTTAGTGTCCTTTAATATTCGTAAAATAATATTTTGGTTCTACTATTTAGTTAAGAAACCAAAAAATTAAGAAAGTTCAAAAAAATGTACTTTGGGTGGCGATAGATGGTGGCAGACAAGTTCGAATAACTAGCCGAGACCAAAGGCAATAGAAAACAAATACAGGAAAATCTTTACTATTGTGTAGTACTAGTTCATTTGCTTAAATTTCACACAAAATTATGTGAAAACGACTCATTTCCAGAAATTGTGCATAACCTTCACCATGTTATAGATATGTAAAGATTTATTAGATATACATACCTCTTGCCTATTACACAGATCCTTGCTTATCTCCTGAGTGCAATCCACTTTCACAATTCGAACTAGTTCGTTACCCACGAACTTTTTACCCAGTTCTTCCCATGTAGGTGCTAGACGTTTACAGTGTCCACACCTAACAAATTCACATTTACACATAGAAAAGATATGGTAAAGCAAAAATAAATAATTTTCTTAAATGCATTGTATATTTGATAAAAAAATGATTTATGACACACTAGTACTATGATAAAAACAGAAGAAAATTGTTGTCACATACTTACCAAGGCGCAAAGAATTTTACAAACGCAAAACCACTTGCTACACCAGATTCAAAGTTTTCTCCTGACAAAACAGCAATGGGGCTGTTATCGTCAGTATCAGTTTCTTGTTCAGTAGCAGTTGTATCAGATGGGGTTAGCATACGTGAAACAAATGACTTCAGATCTTCAAGAGTTCGCTGGCCTTGATACTTCTGCAACTGGTTTTGAAATTGGACAGCATAGTCAGTTATGAAGAATAAAATATTTAAAAAATAAAACTTAATTGTTAATTAAAAAGATTCTGTTCCTTATATTTGAAACTATGAATCTAGAAAGTGATCTTAAGTAGAAATTAGACAGTACTTGATATCTGTATTAAGTATCCCAGATTACTATGGCTGTGCTTTGCATCAAAAAGAGAAAGAACCTTATCATTAAAGCATTAAAATACATACACATCACTACAGTTTAAGTAGAAAAATAATTTCCTAGGAGTCAAATTGAGTGAATTACTGTAAGATGTGGATGTTTTAGCATCTACACTTCTATTTATGTTTCTTTTAATACTTCATGCTTCTGATTTTAATAAAATAGTTCAAAGTAAAATATGTTTATTTAAATAAGAAATTTCAATGTTAATTTACATTACACACACATATAGATATATACCTTTTTACCATCTTCAATCCATAACAATGTAGGATATCCAACAATATCGAAGGTGTTACATACTGACCTATGCACAGTACAGTCTACTTTTGCTATAGTTACTGTTGTATCATATTCAAATGATCTGGCAAGGTCATCCCATGTAGGTGCCAATTTCTGAAACAATGCTTAAAAATGAAATGATCAACATGCAATATAGAATCTTCTTGGAACTGTTAGAACCCAACTGACCTGACAATGACCACACCAAGGGGCATAAAATTTAACAAAATGCTTTCCTTCCCTTATATGATCTTCAAAAGTTTCTTCTGTTAACTCAATTAATCCATTCACAGGCTCTGGAAGTTCTGGAACACTATCTGGTTCCTAGAAAATACATATTTAATCATTATTCTCAATGATTTTCCCTCAGTGTTTACAATTAAGAAATTTATAAGGATACCTCTATTCCTAGCTGTTCACTAATAAAAGTAGTAAGAGATGCCAGATCTCGGGTCCCTCTGTATTTAACTCCTTCATCTTCTCCAGTTTTGAAAAGTTTAAGGCTATAACATGAAACATATAAAGTATGTATTCGCTGCCTCATTAGTTATTATTTACCAAGAAAATTAAAAAAATCATACGTTGGATAACCAGTTACATCTTGCTCTGAGCACAAAGAAGTTTCTACGGTACAATCAACCTTTGCAATCTTAACAGAGTTTTTTTCAGCACTATTATATTTATCTGCCAACTGATCCCAAGTGGGAGATAATCTACTGCAATGACCACACCTGCAATAGATGGTTAATGACATGGCAGATTTAAAATTCATTAACACATTTCATTTCCTCCTTGAAAAAAAATATCACATTTACTCACCATGGTGCAAAAAACATAACAAAATGATTCTGCTTGGATACTTCAGTTAAAAATTGATCACTACTATACACTAATACTGATTTTGAATCACTGTCATGAGCTAAACATCTCACAACACTAAATGCAACAAATATAAAACTGAGCTTCCACATGATAATGTGAACACTAGAACAAAAGTGATTGTTGATTTTTAGAAGTATTTCACAATAATAAGAGATACAAAATAATTGTAACAAATAATAAAATATGAGCGGGAAATGACACGTACACGGATATTAAACGAAGACGGTTAAATAAGGATAATAAATAAGGATTTTACAAACTGAGTCAAAATTATACAGTTAGAACATCACTTGACGTCCTTCGGCAAGTGTCGACGGTATTTTGCCCCTTACCACCCACAGCCGGCAATCTGGACGAATGACGGCTGCCCACGACCCGGATCAGGCTTCACTGCGAGCGATATAAACTCTCAACTTTCACTCGCCGGTTTTGTGATATAGGAGGGTGATAACAAGGCTCGTCGTACCATGATGTACAATCCACACATATTGCTATCCATTATTATATTTACACGAATAAAATATTATGCAATTTCACGTTTGTGGCAATTCACGGCGCAGATGTCACAACTTTCAAATAATTTCTAATTAAAATAATACTTAATTCATATCGATTATTTGTATACCTTTCACTTCTCACTTTTGTTTAAAATTATAAACGTGATTAGTACATATAATTCATTTATAACCAAAACAATGACAATAAGTTTTTTTCTCGGGTATCGAAGAGCAAATTCTACTATCTTCTGGAAACCGACTGCCAGCATGCATGCACGCACCCACGGACACGCATCCACCAGTGTAAACATAGTAAACAGACGCGAGGTCGCATAGGGTTGACGTTGGCGTTGGGCAGTAATGGCAGCGAACAGCATTAGCACCGGCGAGAGATTATTGTCTCTGATTGATGACATAGAACTCATTGCTAAGTATGTATTTCCCTTATACCTTGTACTCGAACGTTTATTTTCGAGCATGCACCTGATTTGGGATCGTGTACTATTCAACATATTTGATCTAGGTTATGCATGTTATTCAATTTTAGGAATTAATTGTAGCTTTGAACTAAAATTAATGACTGATTTACAGAGAATTAATAGAAAATACGATCGCACCAAAGCACCAAAAACTGTCAAGTGCAGAACATGCTCAAATCACAGAATTGTTGGTAATGAAGGACAATGAACTCAAGGAAACTCTAAAACTAGCTGATGAACAAGCAAAAGTTAATCAAAAAATGGATGCTCTGAAGGGTGAAGTTGACAGACAAGACCAATACATCCAGCAACTACAGAGGCAGTTAAAAGAAGCTGAACAAATCTTGGTAATTAAATTGTGACATTGTCTGGTGTGTCTGATGACCCTCACGTTTTATCATTTTTGAATGTTTAATGATATTCTTGACGTCCATTTTTTTAGAGCATTCAACTTCACCAATGACTTGCATGTTGTTAAGTGTTGCATGGTTTTAAGAATCTGTTGTTTGTGATGAATTGAAATGAAATCACTTTACTTCCTTTGAGTGCAGTATCAGTAGAGGAATTTATTAAATGTCCCGTATCTGACAATATCTTATCAAACATAGTTTGACAATAATAGGAATATTTGATTAAAAGGATGAACACCTTAAACGAGGATACGAATGTTGAATTAAATGTTGGCGTCGTTGTCCCTTTTTCTGCTAGTAGTTAATTGATATGCAAGTATTTCAAAGTATATTTTAGAAAGAAAAATTAATTATGTTAAGAGTAAACATTAATTCTCTAGAGTGGATAAACTTAATTAGCGTTTACTGTATAAGAATATTTTGAGTAGACATACAAGTTACAATCATCTTGTTTATCTTCAGCCTGTCTTTTAATAATATTAGTATCTAGAAGGTAGGTCAATAAAAAGGTTGAAGTTTTTGTACCGACATTTTGCCTGTTTATTCGGCATATAATTGGTTAGGTAAAGTTACATTGATATAGTTTCTGGATTTAACAAGACACTGAATTGGACGCATCTAAATATGTTCTTTAGGGCTGGATTAAGATCAGATCAAATAAATGACTGAAGTGTTATGTCTGTAATCCAAACTTCAGTTTCTTTCTTAACCTACTCTCTAGAATCCAATGATACTTTCTTACATAATTTTTTTAAAATGAGTTTTTAATGTCCCAAGTGCCTCAGTTTGGAACAGTAATTTCTGGATACAGTGAACTAAAGTCACTGGTCCCGATTCACTTGCATTCACATTCGAATAATCATTAGATGATTCGGTTATAGTGAATTCTCTGTACTGGTTGTATAGGAAAAAAATACTTCACTCTCAAATTGTGAATCCCAATAACATTACAAGTTGGCAAGTCTCACAAGTCTTTGTTACATTTATAGTAAACAAAAGTATTCAAGAGAAGATACCACTAAGGAAATAGTTTCAGCTCATCTGTGGTAATTCTGTTAGTGTAGCCTGAAGACTGTACAGTGGTGGAATAGGAGATAAAAACTAGTGAAATCCTATCTGACCAGGAACATTGTATTAAATGCTGTGAAAGGGTCTTCCAGAACAAAAGATAGGAGAGTGATGATGAAGTGGATGCAAATGAAAACTATTCTAGCAGTGCAAGAGTCATTCAAGGAATTGTACAAAAATATTTTGAGGCTATGGTCTTTGTAGATTTGAGTGTAAAAAGTAGGGACTCTGAAAAAGGATATACAAAAATTAATAAAAAACCTTGTTATAGCAAACAGAATTAAAAACGATTATTTTAAGATTAAATTAATAGATTGAAATACTGAATCCGCTCTAGGAAATAAATAACAAAATCAGTCTTTGAGGAGAAATTAGATTATTTCACCATATCAAATGTGATTTATGTGATGTACCTCTAGTGAGCTACCATTTAATCAACCAAAAATGTTAGGTCCCAGAGGTTCAATATAAATGTAGTTGACTGTATTTCATCTTCACCTCATGATATTTGCAACCTAATCCACGTGTTTCCTTTCCATAATTATTCAAATATATCAATGCCTACATACCAATGATGTACAATTCTGTATTGGCATATTCTTATTTGGATCATTCAATTAATGGATTATATTTTCAGTTATTTTTGTGGTATCCCTTTTGACAACTCTGAGCAATACTTATGCTATTTCTTTGATAAATCTTGTTCCTTATTTGCACATAACAATTTCATTTAGATGTAACAGGTACGTACTAAATAAAAAAAAAGTTAGTTGGAGCATGTCAGTAGATGCAGTATTCAATAAATTTTCTGTTTTTGTTGCCTAATAATGATTACGGGAATGCATCTTTACATACTGTGAATAATTTTCTTTGTTAGATTTTTTTTTCTATGTTGGAAGCTTTGCAACTGTAAACATGCAAGTTGTTACAGCACACTTCCCCTTTGTTTTGATCAGGCTACAGCTATTTACCAAGCTAAGCAGAAGCTTCAATCAATTGCTAGAGCAAACAAACGACCTGTTTGTTCTGAGGATTTAATCAAGTTTGCCCATCGAATCAGTGCTTCAAATGCTGTCTGTGCCCCTCTTACTTGGCAGCAGGGAGATCCCCGAAGACCATATCCCACTGGTAAAATAATAGTTTCCTTGTAATTTCATTTCTTTGATTTGTGTAATGTTTTTTCTCCACAATTGTATTTGATGGTGAACCTTGTGGTTTACAGATATCGAAATGAGATGTGGTCTTCTGGGACGACTGAGTGATCTTCCTATTAATGGACATCTCTTGTCTTCCAATAGTTTGAGTGAATTACACAGAGCAGGTCATGCTCCAGGTGCAGGTGAGAGTCTTTCCTCTTCCATGTTCAGAAATAGTTTCAAAGTTCATTGAAAGATGTTTTGAGACGAGTTGGTTTATTACTGAGAATGTAAAGAAAAATTCCTTTTTTTACTTGCAGTAAATGAAATATTACACTGCCACATTTTTTCAGAACCTCCTGCGTCTCAACAAAATCAGTTTGCGTGGCATCCATCAGGGGAGATTCACATGACTGTAGGGAATCAAGTGGGTAGTGTTGCAATGGACACTCGCAACCATAACAAGGAAGCAGAAGATGTAGAAGTCATGTCAACTGATTCCAGTAGTAGTTCTTCAAGTGACTCACAGTGAAGGCGGCAAATGTACACCTAATTTGCATGGTGTAATGTACTTTCGTATGTTGTAGAAATGAATGCACTGAAGTATTTATTCCAAAACTAATTGAATTAGTGTGCAGTACATAATCAGATGTACTGTGGAACTGTATTTAAATAATAATTTTGTTTGAAGTACTGCATTGGGAAGAATCCCTTTCTAAACATTGCAGTATTTGGTAGAATTCTGGAACAATAATAAATTCAAGAACAAGGTAGTGGTACTGCCAGAAATAATAGTATTAAGTTGTTTTGTAATAAGCTGGACGTAGTTTCCTTAAATGTCATCAACTCAGAATTAATGTGCTTACATGAATTCACGTGATTTTGTATTATTCCTTCCCTTTCTGAGATATTTGGTGTCTGTTATTATTTTAAATGTTTGCTTTGTTAAACTTGTAAAATGTATGTTGTTTTGAGATTATTTTGTAAATAAGTCTGAATTGTCAGTACAAACATTAGAGAATAATTAATAATATAATAAGTGACATTCTTTATGGAAAAAAAAAAAAGAGAATCAAAGTTCTTTGTTCAATTTTTTTTTTACAACTGTAACTAATGTACTTTTTTAGATTAATAGATGTTAATGAACATGCTAAACTATTTCTAATAACACTAGATTATAAAATCAGCTTTTATTGTCTGTTCAATATTGGAAAGTCATATTTGTTCTTTTGTCACTGCAGTTTTAATTTCCTATCTACATGGTAATTCTGCCAATGAGTAAAAGATATCCACAGTAATTTTTGTACATTTTACAAGAAAAATATAAAATCATTGTTTGTTTATCAGTATCTCTCTCTCTCTCTTTGTCTCTGATTTAAAATATTTTTTAGGTTTTAATTATTTCAAATATTATTTTAGTGATTACATCACCTTCACATGTTATGTATGTAGAAATTTGTTGCAGTTAATGCTTAAAATCATTCTTTTGCAATATACGGAATTTAGAGGGTTATCCTTTTCTGTCAACAAATGTCCTGCGATGACTACAGAACTGAGAAGTGATACTAACAAGTTGAGCTTCGAAGCAAGGACTCATTAGACCCTCAAATCAGAAATAGTAAAATGGACATTTAATCTATGGCCACAACAATATATAACAAATAGCAGAAAACTTCAATAAAAAAAAGGATAAGCTTTTTACCTGTTTGGGCTACTGTATGTATTGAAGGTGCGCTATTCATACTTTACTTCTTAGACAAAGGGGTTGTTGGTTGTGATGGTTGATTCATCAATATTGGTGCAAGAAAAAACAAAACTGCTATTCCTATGTACTTCCTTTCCAAAGGACCTGTTTTCACTGAGACAATCTTCAATTTCTAAATTTTAGGTTTTCAAACACATTGTCTTTAAATACATCTGAAACACAAAAGATGAGGAATCCAAAACCTCTTATCTTCATGCAAAAAGAATAGCAAAAAAACGTATGAAACATTAATTATTGGGATTAGCCACATCTCCATAAGAAACTAGTGGTTCAACAACATAAACACTTTCTCATAATTGTATGTTTTTCAAATTTAAAAATACAAATAGTTCAATAAAAACAGAACCTTTGTTCTGTTCAAGAAAAAATTTTGAGGTGTTTTGGGAAAATATTTTTATTAATTGCCTTCATTTCAAGCAAAATTTATGTAAAAATCTTATTTTCAAAAATTACTATCTGTGTATTATTAATACATATTTAATACATTAAAACATGACCTTATTAAGAGATCAAACTTTTGTGAACAGATTTCATTAAAGTCAAAGTCTCTATTATCAATATTGTAGTTCTGCAATTTAAAAAAATCCACTTCACTGAAAATGGGACTTGTGCCATTTTCATAAGCTTAGTTTCTATGTGAGAAAAAATTAAAGAAAGAAAGTGAAGCCATATAATATTCCAAATAGGTGTAATTATATGCAGATATATATAATTTTTTGGAAAATGAGTAATTTTTGCTGATATTTTCAGAAAATTGTACATGACCTTGTTTAAAGATATTTAAAAATAATCGGAATGCATAAAGACATCAAAGGATATGTCAAAGATGGTAAGAATGTATGATGTGAAGGGAGAAAAAGAAAGAACAGGAAATTAACCTTAAGCTGCAGAGTATAAAATTCACTGCATTCCTCGAATGTATATCTATTCCCTCAAATGGTCAGGTTAGAAAATGGGGAGATCAGAAAAAACAAATATATTTATAGAAATAAAATGTTTTTATGTAAGGCATTAGGCTTTCGACATTTTTCAGGGAGTCACTGGCACCTAGCCCTTTTCCGTTCACACCTATGTTGCAGATATTTACAAATATAATTCATACATAATTGTTTCATGTTAAACCCAGAATGGTGACTATCGAATTCTCTGAGGACAATATTGACATTGGAATCCTCCAACTTTCCATAATATGTAAACTGATGATTGTATATTATATGTAATCATCATGAACATTTGAAAATATGTAAGTATGAATGGACTGATCAATTCAGGACATCCAAAATTTGAACTTTCAGTGTTAACAATTACTTTATTATTATTATTATTATTATTATTATTATTATTATTATTATTATTATTATTGTTATTGTTACTTTTTTTCTCCATGTGGGAACTGTGATTGAGGGTAGTATATGATTGAATGAGATTACTTAGGAACTGAAGTATTGCCATAGTAAATGGAATTGTATTTGCTCCCTAATACATACATTGTATGTTGTTGAGGTCCAATAAGAATCAAAATTACCATACAAGTGTCAGGGGTGGATCCAAAGACAAATTTTGAGAGGGAAAATGTTTTGGTTGAAGTGTCATGTTATAGATTTATTAAAACATCACACGCTACACTTAGCTCATGCCGCAATACGATTTTATTCGTTTTAATTAGTATCCAAAAATTATTTTTTCTTAGTTAATAGAACTAGTAAAATTAATAGTTTTGAAAAATTTTAGGGGGAAAATCTTTTCAATACTTCTGATCTTTTCAATACTTATTCATAAACTTATCATTTCAAAAAACCAAGCACTGCTTTGAAGAAGTCAACTTGAATTAATAGATACGATTGTGAGAAAGTAAAACTAGTATTCCACCATGAATTCTTTACAATATTAACATTGATTTATTCCTAACAGAATAAATACAGAAAAATTAACAGCAGAAGAATGGAGAAGAAATCAGTAGCAAATATAGTAATTGTAATTGTACACTGAAAGAGCTAAATATAAAGGAATTGGATAAGATAATTACTCATATGCCTTTAAATTGAAACAGGCTCTCCCCCCACTTACTAATTTCCATTAAAACTGTAGGTTTGCATTCCATATTACGTACTCTTCCTAAAAGATATTGAAAATGAAATATCTGAGAACCACAGCTGTATCATATTTACAAATTCCTTTTCTACAACAAAAGATATAAACCACAAATCAAGATCAGAAATATTCAACTATATACAACAATATCAGTATACAACATAACAAAAATTGGCAAACAAATTGTGATTGCTTGGATCCCCTCTCATAAAGAAATGTTTGAATGATGAAGTTGTGATGAAGATTGAGGATGAAGTTGATTTAGAAGTTGAACATGCTGCTATTAATATTAATCAAATTACCCAAACAAATAAATAAATATGAACATATGTGGGAGAGCATTAATCATAAAGCAGATCTTTGATACAACAGATTTTGTCACACGTAATACTAGCAATATTCATAAGATGGTTAACAACTTTGAGGACTTTAAGAGTACTACTAACCCAAAAATGAATAGAAGAGAACAAAATTGTCTTTACTAGAAAAATAACAAATTACACAAATTTTACTCAGCAACATTTAATAGAATAATATCTTCCCCCTCCTTTTGTTTTTTCTCAAATCCCCCTTGCAAATTTATCATCTCACAACAGAGTGTAACATGAACAAGATTCAAAGAAATTCATATTTTGGAAATGTTTACAGTGAGTAAATTTCAACAACATTCACAAAAAATAAAACTATGTATTGCACTAGAAATATTGTTAAACTTTTATTTGTATTTCTCAATGATTTTGTTGAATTTTTGTTAATTTGATAGTACTAAAGGTTATGAAAATGACAATATCAATAATGATTGAATATTATTTAGTATGTTTGTCTACTATTAGTGTGTACTCACTTTTGTACGACATACTTCAAGCTCTGCTCAAGTGAAAAGGTTTCATTCCAGAAACCTCGAAACCTCATCTCTCTCTTGTGTGAGAAAAGGTAAGATATTTTTTTCTAGAATAAACATTGCAAAATATTTTTCAATAGGAACAAAATAATAAATATATTTTTAAAATCCAAAGAGCTTTAATCGAGGGCCTTAGAGAGCCTTCAATTCTCATTAAAAGTACATACAGTTAAAACTTGATGTAAAGGCATATTATGTTAACAGAGCTGACTAGGCTTACCCAGTTCTGTTCAGGTAATTTATTCCCATCACATAATTATGCAAAATTTAAAGCCTAGATGAGGGGTTTCCATCAGAGTCAGTATAGACCCCCTAGAGGTCAATGAAATTTTGAAGGTCAATGATGATTAAGAATGAAAATCAATGTAATTGGATTAGCAGTGAATAGTCAAACATGTCCGTAGGAGATAGGATGTATAGAAAATTTAAGAAATTATAATTAAGGATTCACAATGCTACTCTGTCATGCAGCAAAGTACTCTCCACAATATACACTGGAGAAATTTAACAGCCAATTCATAAACAACACTCAACATTTTGTAACCATTGCTGAAGATTAGAAACTCACCTATTCAAAAGTAAAGTCTTCGATTACTGAAAGACTGATTTATTTATGAGAATATTGGTGTATGAAATTGTTACCTTTAAAGAATTTATGTGCAATTCTTTGTGTTATGGATGCTGAATGTCATAGAGAAAAAGGGTGTTGATGATGATACAATAAATTTAAAACCGGTCAATGAAAGAAAAAGTTTGGGAATCCCTGTTCTAGATACTTAAGATATTATTTCCTTTCCCCTGGTTTGTTTCAATAGCCAGCCAATACTTGACATACACGATACATAATTAAATAAATCATAAAAGTTAGTAACATTTTCTATCCATTTATAGTTTAATTGTTTCAAATCAGATGATTTACAATAATTTTATTACAATTCAGAAGATATTGAATGTATAGGAGTATCAACTTCCAAATTCATTATTATAAAAATAATTAAATTTTCTATCAATATAACACATTATTTACAAACTTTCAAATGTTTACACTTGTCAATTTTACGTCCCTATAACTGTTCCTTTTTTCCGTGCTTGAAACTATGCCTTCGTCTGTTCAAAAAAATTGCGCTCCCCTCGCCACATTTAAAAAAATATTTGCTACCTTCCATAATATTGACGTGACAACGTCTTCCAGCGAATCGCCTTATTGAAAGAATCCAAATCGCTTGATAAGTGCGTGTATTGCTTCAGGAATCAAGGGAAGGAGGCACTCTCTTCACGAAAATCTGGCACCTGAAGGCGCAATCCCGTCGAAAGTGTACCAAAGTGTCCGAAGGCGAGAGAAGTCTTGGTCGGGGCGCCGTAGGAAGCAAGGGGTACATGAAACATTCAGTGGCCCCTAAAGAGGAGGGAGCGGGGGAAAGGCGAAGTAGTGAGAGGCGAGGAGGGCGCTAACAGCGACCGCTTAATTATTTACTCCAGCGGCGCCGTCGGTCTTTCGCTCGCCCGCCTTCTTTTTTCGGCCGTTCCCTAGCGGTCCACCTCGCATGAATATTTGAACGCTCCCGTCGCGGCCCCCTGAGAACCTAAAAAGCGACGCGGCTGTAAAGTAATAACGACAAAGCGCGCGCGAGGGCGTTGGCGGGCTGGGAGGGGTGGGAGGGGCGATCGCGGCGACGGTAATACCTTGCTGGGAGCGAACAAAAGCCATCGGGGAAGAGGCGACCGCATCCCTGGTCCAAGGATAAAGCCACCCGCAAGTTGCTGCTAAATGGAAGGGTTGGGCGCAGATCACAGGGACGACGGCTGATGGCGGCTAAGAGCGTAAATGGGAGGAAGAATAATTAACCAACCACCGTAAAAAAAGTAGTTCAGAGACGGAGTTCAAAGGCGCTACTCTGCGGGGCGGAGGCTACCGCCGGGGCGGAGGTGGGGGCGGGAGCGGGGGCGGCCGCTGCGAGACACTTTAAATTTTAACGACAAAAACGAAGGCAGGCCTTGAATTATTTAGCGAGCATCTCGACGGATCGGAGCTTCCAGGTTTTAAGCTTCCAGTGCATGAAGGAATAGGCGAGGTAGGAACCCGGGACAACACGCTCCTTTCGTTTCTGTGACGACGAGGCGAGAATGATGGAAGTTTGAACAACGGAGAAGAGAATTTTCAGAATATTGCAATGAAAAACTTGAGTTCCTTGTTGCTGAAGTTGTCGCTGTAGACAGCCCCTTTGTAATAACAATCTACGCAAATTAAACAGCATGAGATAATTTAGGGATATATTTGTTGCAATAACGTTCGTCTTACGAAATTCAGTTCATCTTAGGAAGCTAGCACATTCACATATTCTAAAATGCTGAATTACATCTAAATGTTAATTTTTATTAAAGATAACTATAATTTAAGACATTTAATTGAATTTCCATATCACAGTTCTCAACATTCTGTTGTTACTTGACTCTACCAAAAGTATGAGCAGCCATAAATATGTAAATAATATTAGTTTATTCCTCATCTTAGGAGCAATTCTTGACCTTAATTTTATAAAACGCTGTTTTATTTTTTAACTTGAGCACTTTATTAATTTACATTCCTGATAACATTTTTTGATGCCTTGATAGGATATTCGTACACTAATTCAACTGTAGCAGAAAATGAGGCATAATAAGAATTAATTTACAGGAAAATGTTGTACCAAATACGAATGAATTAAAATGTAAAACTATAACAGGATCAAAGTAATACACAAATTGATAAGTGGGAATGTATAAGATTGCAAAGGTTTACTTAATTTTAATACATAAAAATGTTTGTATACGTGTATATGTATAAGAATAGACCAGAAATGTTCAAAATTAAAATTTCGATTTTAATAACACATTGACAAAAACTCAACGATGTATTTAAACATCGATGTTTTAAAGCTGATTTAGTAAGCTGTAATATGAAATTCATGCGCAACAAAATTCAGAAATTTCAAATCACCTCAATGAAATTTCAGTGTTTTTCTTGGTACGGTCTGATATCACGCATGGTTCCATGCCCCCTCCTCCCCGTTTCAGAGATGCCAGGCAAACTGCCGAGATCAACAATATGGCATCATGTATGGTCCGCATGAGTAATGAAAATATGTCTGGAACCATATTACCGGTTTTGGTTGTGGCCCTTTATCCCAGTTGCGGCCACTTCTAGAACATGTAAAGGGGTAAAAAATAATAAGTTTTTAACAATGAACGGAAAGTTTCATGTAAGAGTTACACGTTGCATTTCCCCTTGATTGTTAGGCAACCCCGTGTGCTCAGGTGTTCAGAAGGTACGTGAATTCTCCTTCACTGGGCCCGAACGTGACCTGCCCAACACATGTGTATTAGTAGTTGCCGAACTATCAAGGGCATTGTCACTTACTTCATGATCATTGTTAGAAAGTTATAATTTTCGACCCCCCC
>BOPP01000112.1:1381019-1397849 GCA_017312745.1 Gryllus bimaculatus | reverse complement strand
AGAGAGAGAGACGGAGAGAGAGAGACGGAGAGAGAGAGACGGAGAGAGAGAGACGGAGAGAGAAAGGGAGAGGTAAGGAGAGAGAGAGATGAAGGGCAGAACGTCAGTTCCGCTAGTAGTAAATAAATAATGAACAGATGCAAATGATATACAAATGTGCGTATTATTTCCTGTGCAAGTGTTCAAATTACTTGTACTTGTAAGAACATGTGCATTGTGGCCACAGTAACCTAGATCATTCGTTATTATTTCATATCTAATCGTGGTTTTGTTAATTATGATTTAATCTTTTGCTTTCTTTTTTATTTAAATGTGTTCCGTTTAGGTACATTTGCTATAATATTTAAATTGAAAGAATGAATTAAATTGAGAAAATACACTTTTAGCGAGACTCAATTATGCAACTAATTTAGTTCAGAGTTATCTCTAGATATTCTAAGAAAGTTAAGTATTCTATAGCTCGCTTTGTTGTAGGTCTGTAGATACGAAGTAAGGAAAATTTGAGCGTTGCAGTGTGTACGACTCGTATTTCAAAAACTTTTCAACTTAACGTACTATATAAATTGAATTCTGGTCAAAAGTTAAAATCAATATAATTTCTTATTACACGAACCTCCATATGAAGGGCTCCTTTTTGTTTCCCTTGCTCTACAATAGAATCCTGCAAGATTAAAAACAGGAAAATGGAGTGTTTAGTTCATTATGAGTAGGAGCGGATTTTAATGAAATGTTATTTCTTTTCCTTTTCACTTTAGAACAATGTCGTTTAGTATAGGAATTCATTTTATGTTAAGACAAAAGTTTTTCTTTTTTGCATTTTTGTCGATTTCTACTAATAAGACATTTTTTACCTTTTTACGTCATTTTTAATGCATTGTTTGCTGAGTTAATCGATTTTAATATCATTTTAATGGTACTTGCTTCAAAAAATACTTACAAATGTTAACCAAAGAATTCCTGAGAAGTATATTCGATTTCTTCGCTCATATATTGTAATATCAGCCGTTGTGAGTACTATGTAATCTAAGGTTCCTGTGACACCTATCGGCGCCATTCTCAGTTCGGCCGATTTCGCGATAAATAAAGGCAGAGATTTTCTTTTAAAGAACAGACCAAACCAAATGTTTGCAGGCTACGTTCACTTAAACAATAGGAAGGAGCCTCGATTACATCAGTAATATACCCAACAGATTGAGGTGTTCATCTGAAGTGGTTTTGATCAAATTTTTCGTCATTTATCTTTTAGGGCATTTTAAAAGAATTATAAGAGCATTTTATTAATTATTTATGATGATATTTTAGGTCATCAAAATGTGCCCAAAAAGTTATGTAAAGTTTAATTTATATTCCTTTACTTGACGCATTGCGTTTCGTTCACGGCGTGTTAAAAAATAGTACACGCAACACAGGCGCCAGGAGATTCCCGCAATCGGCTCTTTGTTGTTTTCGCTACGCTCGGGTGACAAACTCGACTCGTGCGTGAATCACCTGTTTCGCAGCCTTCCTACGTAAACTACTAGTCCGCTGCATCTAACTGTAGTTGTTATTTATTTCACTTTTACCGCCGAGTGCGTGGTCGAAGTATCGTGTTCCAGCAGTGGCAGGGGGGGGGGGGCGAGATAGGTGTGGTGACTGGTAGAGAGAAATGAATAATATGATAGGTAGTTCAAGGATTAGATTCAAGGGATAAGGTAATAGATCCGAAGAGGGGAGGTAGAAGAGAACTAGGTGTAAGAAGGGTTGGATCTAGGGCAGAACTCTGCTAAGGGTGTGAAAGGATGTGTTTTGCAAGCTCGCTTCCGAGTGCATGTTTTCCGGCAAGCTTTGAGTGAGACCATGCCGGGTAAAGTGTTCTTCTAAGATAATGTTTAGCACAAATAGTTAAACATTTATGGTTTTCAGATGCAGTTGCAACTGACTGTTTGCATATGTAATTTCTGTGCATATGAGTAATGAGTGAGTGAATGATCTCATTCTTATATAATTTTTATTTTCTTGGTTATCGAGGTATATAACTGTACATTAAACTAATAACTGTGGAAACGAATAAAAAAACAAAAATACGGCGTTTTGAAATAATATAACGTATTAACAGTGCTTTTTGTTGATTATGCACTTAATTTAAATATGTAATAAGAAGTCTACTATTAGTTAAGGAAGAAAAATATCATAAAAATGTCTAACATGCATGGCATTTTACTTTCTCGTATATGTATATGCGGAGTAATGTATGAAGTATATATAAATTTATGTTATGCAACTATTATTTGTGTTAAAAAATTTCGAACTGACAATTTTTCTTCAGCGATTGAAACCGAAATTCAGTGAAGTTTAGAGAAACTGGTTTGTAGATTCATAATTCATTACGTCACAAAAGTAAATGATACTTCTAAAGTTGTGGAAACGACAGTGGAAAAGAAACCACACTAATTAATATTTTTATTTCTATAGCTTTATTCACTTAAACGAAGTAAAAATGTTTAAAAAAAATAAGGAATGAAGACCAGGCAATATCTCGCCTCTAGTTCACATTTACATCAACAGATGGTGCGACGGTCTGCTGTTTAAACCATTGTAACTTTCAACTAAGGAGTACGTGAAAGAGAATTAAAATTATCATAGCAGTTAACATAGTGAGTAGCTTTGACTTTTGAATGCAATAAAAGGTAACTCTTGTTATAAATCAGACACATTTTTTGCTAGAGGAAAATGATTTCTATTGCCAACAAGCCGGTCCGAGAACGCCTGTAAGAAAGCCATTCTGTCCCGCACTATTTGTTTACATGAAGACCACACGATTTTAAATGTAATGAAAATTAAGAACGGAAATAGAACATGCTGAATGTGCAGATATTTAAAATTTGAAGTAACACAAAATCAAAAGAAATTTATATTACATAAATTGCACACAAAGAAATAGAAGAAATAGAATTTCTGATAATTTGTCTTTGTTAATGTCTCACATAAACAACTTACCAAAAATATTTTTGTTATAGAATACTTGATCAATTAAAAATGGAAATTTTGGGTAAGATGATATGTTTCACTCCCAAGGAAACTTGAATGTGCACAGCGTGACTTATAACATAATTCTGAACAGAAAAAAAAGAAACACTTTCCTCTACGCTGAACACAGTCGGCACACTCAGCCATTCAGAAATCCATGCCATTACCAACGCAACTAACTCTTTACTACATTAGTTCAGTGCACAAAAGGGTTCGGCTGTGGAGAAAGGTTCCGAAATGTTTTTTTTCTCTCACCGATACTATATTTATTGGAGTGCCGAAATCAAATTTGATTTTCCATCTTGGAAAAGGTAAACAACACAAAAATTACAAAAAATAAACATATCGCACAATTTTCAGTTTTTTGCATGAATCTAGAAAACCATTAGTTCTTCAAAATCACCAAACTGTACAGAAATAAAAGGGACAAAATGTCGTTACATTTTTGCTATCTCGTCTTACTACATAATCGTAGTAAAGAAAATGTATTGTAATACAGTGGCAAAAATCGACATTCTTTAAACAAAAAAACTGGGATTGTGGAGAACTGGTATCGGAAAGTGAATAAATCTTGTTCCTGTATGTAGTAAATTATATGCACAACGTGTCTGATAGTTTGTCTGTCTGTTGGTCTGTCCATTCGTTTGTCCATTCGTTTGTTCATTCGTCCTTCCGTCCGTTCGTTCGTCTGTCTGTCCGTTCGTCTGTCTGTTCGTTCGTCTGTCTGTCCGTTCGTCTGTCTATCCGTTCGTCTGTCTGTCCGATCGTCTGTCTGTCCGTTCGTCCGTCTGTCCGTTCGTCTGTCTGTCCGTTCGTCTGTCTGTCCGTTCGTCTGTCTGTCCGTTCGTCTGTCTATCGAACGTCTGGCGTCTAGCTTTCGTTTCTGGTTGATGTTAATGCAATAGTTGCTGTTAAATATCTCAACAGCACCAAACGTTATTCATTTCCCCCCTTGTAGTTCCGTTCCTTGTATTCCTGAAAAGTTGGCATATGTGACAACGTTGTGATTGTTAAACGTTCTTAATTTTCAAAAATTGCAAAAGATAATTAGAAAGAATGTGGGAATGTATGAGTGATTGTAGCATCATTATTGCATTTCTGTTGCGCGTACATATATGCGGAGTATTATACGAAATGTCGTAGAAAATAGATTTCGAGATTTTAATGGAAATACACGTTTTGGGGCCCTATGATAATGCAAAAGGGTTTTTTTAAAAAAAAGAACGTTCTCTCTTTGTTCGTGTGTCCATCCGTCTGAGAACATATTAGCGTCTAAACTATTCGTAGGAATTTTAGCAATACGAATATTTGCGGATCGGTCTAGCCTGGCTCAACGCCTTGTGATTTTGAAAAGAATCTTTTTAATGTTATTGATACTTTACATTAAACCTCTGCGATGTTTTCAGAATCTTCCAAAAATGTTTCCAAATGTCTTTAAATTTATTGTAAGAAAAGAGAGAAACGCAGTTGTAAAGATGGCATAGGTCCGATTTTCATTGTTACCTCTAAATTTTCAAATAAATTGAAACTTTTTCAGCATCTTATTACAGAGCGTGTAAATGCTATAAACTTCTAGAGCATGACAAGTCATGAACGTTCACTTTTTCAGAATGAATATGTGGTGGCAAATTTGATATCAAGAGTTATACATGTGTCATTTTCCCCTGATATTAACGTTTGCAATTATTTATGGACATGTGTTCGGGAGGTCGAGTTCTTACGCATTCAAGGAAATTTCAAATACCTGTCGAACATGTATGCATAGGGGTTGACTGAAAACCAAGGGCAAAAGCTACGTGAATAAATGATATAACTCCGTGATATACAATATTCCCCGGAACGAGCATGATTATTTTCAGACCTTCACCTGTCGTAGAAGTTGTAGCATATATTTCGAGACAACTGGTATAATGTAAAATGATTAACAAATAGCGACGCGTTGTTTTATGAATACTCAGAATAAATAGATTAATACGACGTGAAATAATTTGTAAGAAAATACTTTTTACTTTACATTGAAAGGCCCTTTTGCCAATTCTATTTGAAGAATAAACAAAGAGACGTAGCTTTTCGAGCGCCAGCGCCTTTCTGGGTCCTGAAATGTATCCCAACACCATGCGCCAGCGGAGGATTGGTTCTTCACTACAAATACTCAGTGGAAATACAGTTCACCGTCACGATAGTATTAACAGTTTCTTCGAATTCCTTATTTTAGCCAATTGCGAAAAACAAAAGTCGACCCATCACAATGCTGATGTCATAGTGTAATGTGATCGGAGTAGTGTGCAAGTAAGAAAGGTATGATGCAGATACATTCATCGTGCGAACGATTAAATCACCGGCATCAGCAATGTTGCAATGATCTGCTTTGGTGGGTAAGATATATACTTTCCGGTCTTTACGATGGTCCAACTTCTTCATCTGTTTCCGCAACCCAAGGAAAGGTAAGTCCTTCTATTACTGTACCATCCTGGAACTGTAATGGAGAAGCTTTGTCGACTGCGATGCTTTATCTATGCGATGAGTGGTTCGGGCAGAATTTGAATAATGTTAAACCAATGCAAGATGGAATTCCTTAATACCCTGACAGAAAATCCTGACCTTGTACCCTATTTAAATATAATTGTCAACCCTTCCGCCCAACAAATACGGAGATTACTTATGAACTGAAGAAAATTGTCTAGTAGGTAAATGTGGTCAACACCAAATATCTAGATTTAACAATCACTAATTGACAGTACCATATCAGGTCACTAGAAATACTGCTTCAGTCCCTGACACTGAAGCTGCTATCAATCAACTCAATCTGAGTGCAGCAGGTAGGGGTGGAACTGCCCAATAACTACCCTGCAGTCCCCTGCTCCGGAGGAACTACAACTTTTCTTTTGTAAATGCAAAGACAGCCAGGAGTTATGGACGACAGGTCTTTTCTGCACAAAACTTTGTCTTCGCTGCGAACGGATATGTTATGTTTGATATTTTGGAATTGAAAGATGAAAGCGACTAGGACGATCTCTCAATTGCAGTACCACCGACTGAAGCAGCTGAGGTGACATAAAGTACTAATTCATATAATATTCCTCAGCATTTCTACTGAATTATACCTCAAGAATTCACATTTTCACTACAATTTAATTTTTCAGTTGAACCATCCAACCTTCTCCACGTTGAGTATCCCGGACCTTCTACTGGCCGATACGACTTTCCCCAGTCCAAATCCAAATGATGGCTTCAATAACTTACCAGTGACAGCAGATACTTCTTCATACTTTAATACTTCACAATACGACGTATCTCATTTCTAATTACGTTTCGTATTCCGCTAATCAAAATTAACATTTTAAAAAAATGTTGTCACAATTCTTTCTTTTCTCTCATACTTTCTTTTTAAGTTAATAAACTAACTTTTTTTACTAGAACTAATGTGACCATTAACACGGACATGCACTTGTGTTAAGCAGGTTGTGTTCTGACTCAGTGCAAGTGATATCGTGTATCTCTCGAACACCAATACACCACGTTGACAAATAGTACGGTCAAGTGATTTAGTTCCATGAGTCAGGAACCTCGAGAAGATGAGCCCACGTGCGTAGGACACCGAGACTGAAGGTTCGAAACCCACGTGAGGCACGAATGTTTAAAGATGTGCTCGTGGTGTATATTGCACACCGAGTCTCTCGTGTATTGCATGTACACACTAATCTCCCCCTAATCTCTTGACCTGAAGGCAACGGTGTAATTGAGTAACTGGATCCCTATACCCAAAACAATGGTACAAGCACCGAGATGAGGCTAAGGCATTCCATGGGGAAATATATGAATGTAAAGGGTCGAGAGAGGCCCATGTGCGGGGAACAAGAAGGTGCTCTTTACAGAGAATTTTTCCATAGGAGCAGTAGGTATCGCAAGAGGTCTGGGAGATCTATTAGGTGCCGTTACAAATAAACTATGGAAAACCGAACAAGCTAGCCCAGACTCAAGATAATTGAGAATCAACTAGTACGAGAAACCTGGGCCATATTGTGGGACCACTAGTTTTGACGTACGCTATTTCTCTTCCATGAACCAAAGATCTTAGTTCTATTACTGCTTTAGGTCCACACTTCATGAGTGATACTAAGTTCCGTGATCTACTTTCGCTACGGTCAATTTAAATTAGCTTTATTTACGAGTTTTGAAGCTGGGTAGTTGCAATACATTATATGAACCACGAAAATAAACTTGAGATCTCGTACAAAGAATGCGAGGAAGTGCGCCTGGAATCCAATCAACTTCCGGAAAGTGATTTAAAGTAATTAAAAAAACTAATTACTAACATTTGTAGCATATTTCATCACACGTCGGCCCACAAATACAAACTAATCCAGCGAATCAATAGTATCTAATAATTATCTTCAATTTTGCATAAGTTCCTTCTATTTTTCTTCTTCTTCTTCTTCTTCTTCTTCTTCTTCTTCTTCGGCTCTATGATCTTCAAATGAACGGCTTGGCCATCTCAACTATCCTTTTGAGGCTTAGTTGAGCATTTCACAGTTTACTTTTTTAAGAGTGATGGGGTGCTGGCCCAATACCTAACCCTACTCCTTTATCCAGGCTTGGGCCGGCGGTTGCTGAGGTCTCCCAATGCTCATCGCAGGTGGACTTAAGTTCCTTCTATAACTGACAAAATTATGACATTCTCCAGTTACAAAATAGTACTAGACATTCTCCAGTAGCAAAAATAAGTACTAGATATACAGATGGTAATTTATTACTTTTATGATAGGTTATTGCCTATAATTTCACGTTTTCAGATTTCATATTTTTTACATCTATTGTGCGTAGTTTCTTGTGGCTTTAATTGTTTTTTTAATTATAATTTATCGACTTTCCCGTTCGACTAGAGTCTTTGAGGGATTTTAAATACACAAATAAAAACCTATAAGACAGTGCGTCATCCCCAGGCGCATGTGGTATGCAAGATATTCCCTTTAATGCGTGTTAATCTGTTTCAAAATTCCATTGAGAAGTGATGGTCAGGTGCATGTGGGTGTGTGTGCGTGTGTGTATGTGTGTTGGGAGTATGGAACATTTTCGTGTCCCAAAAACTTGAAATTTAAATCTATGTTGCAGATGTGCATCAGCATTACTGATGTGCTTTTACTTAAATGACATCCATTGACTGTCGTGCTCAGTCAACTGACATGCATTGGCTTGACGGTCAGCATCCCCGGTATAAAGTTTTATTTGATCTATTTCCGGAAGTTATTCATGAAAATCCGACAATACGAAGTTTGGGTCTGTTTGAAAGCAAACCGTCGAGGACAGATCGAAGACAACAAAACCGAAAAAAGGACCAGAACGGTTCGGCTTATGGGCCAATTTATGAATATCTGATTCGTGTATTAGGGAAACAGATGTTTAAAAATATACTGAATTTTCACGTCAAAATTCGTTTTTGGAGCCTCCTGGTTGTAGCTTCCCACAAAATATAATATTTTACTGGCGTTTGCAACAAAAGGTAGGCCGTATCAAATACGAGGTGAAGTATTGTTATGTGCAGTGGGAAAACTCTGAATTGAAAATAAATGCCCCTATATCGAAAAATATTAAGTGTATTTGAATGTGTAACTTAAATACAAATTTTTTAAAATGGTCTTATTATTTTTAAAGGAACCCGGTATAGCAGGTTGGTCATAAAATTCCCTGCGTCGGCATTCATGTTCACGTCACCGCCGTGTAGAATACTCATCCGAGATTCCAACAGCGGCGGTGCTTCCTCCTTCCCTGCACTGCTTCCCCCTCGGAGATCTGCCCGCCACCTCCGATGCTCGCTCGCGCCGAAAAAAGCTCGCGACATTAGGCGAGCACAAAAATCTCGGCCGCCCCGCTTCTGCCGCCTCCGAATCCATTAACAGGAGGAAACAAATGAGTGCGCCGATGCGGCGTATCGTGTCAACGGGTAATTTACCGCTGTCACAGTCGTTAGTCCGCGGATTAATGACTTTTTACTTGTGCGCGCCGCGCCGCGCCGCGCCGCGCAGCGCTCTCCCTTTGGTTTGCTCGCTCTCGCGCGCCCCGTCCGCACCCCTTCGTCTTCGGTTCTCCCGGTCCATTTATGGCCTTCATAATCTGTTTTATTCTTTGGGATTATTTTAGCCGGCGGAGCGCCCCGGGCGCGAGCCATACGTCCTCTGCTTAAACACGGATGCGAAAATAGATGAGCGAGAGCGCTCGTCTTTTTATACGCGTCGTGGAAAAAGAGAAAAGAGAAGGTTTTTTTTTTGCGTGATGATTAAGGAAGCGGAGCGAGGCCATTTGCTGCTGGGCGCAAGGCCGTTTTGTGAGGGGGAGGGGGCATGGGGGAGGAGGGGAGTCGCCGTCTGCTGCGGGGACCGGAAGTGGCGACAGGGCCAGGGGGTGCACGGGGCCGCGCGCACCCTGCGACTTTTTATCGTCTGACCCAGCCCGCCCCCGCCCCCGGCCCGCCCCCTCCGCGGGCGGCTCACTTGTTTTCTCCCTCGCGGTTTGAAAGTTAGTGTCGCGCGCCAAGTCGCGCTGGGCTGCATTAACTTCGCCGATCAATTCGAAGGTCGGGAATGACACCGTGAATGGCACGCGATCTGTGATGATCAAGCAATGGATGTAGATGCTAACGACAAGTGGAAAGTGGTGAATGAGCGCGGAGATGAATTGTTAGTATTTACATTTGAGGATTGAGGTTACGCTCAGTGCAAATTAAGTGTCATCGAAATTCTTTTGAAGCTTTTTGACTCAATTAGCTCGATATTACATTGGTCTAATTAATAAATCGGGTTAATACTGTAAATCATGAATTATTTCAGTCAATTTAAAATATTATCTCGTTGAAGTATAATTCATATTTTATCAATTTGCATTCGTAAGTTCATTTATTTGCCTTCGTACACATGTTATACTGTTATCTTGGTAAAAGAAGTTACTCTAATGTACAAAAATCAGAACAAATAAAATTGGAATGTCTGCCTCTGATTTCAAAACAACCGTTTTCTTATTTACTCCCCGTACTACGAAAGAAGAGAGAGAAATCTAATCATGCACTAGAAATTTGCGATTTTCGGCAGAAAAATTCTTGCTACCTGACCCTGGTAATGAAAAAGTAGGTAAATATTGTTCTATATAGTCATAATCTGTTTTGTGGGATCTTGATATCGAAAAATCGACTGACGGCATAGCGTCTGTCCGTCCATGGACAACTCTATCGCCTAAGATAGATTTTCTCCAAAATTTATATTCGCCTAGTGATTTAAAGGAGCTCAGGGCTCTGAAACGGATATTTTGATTTTTGGGAGTATTTTACATAAAGTCCCAACATTTTCAAAATTTTGACAAAAAGGCTCAATTTTTTATTAAACTTTGTCACTACATAGCGTATAGAACCTTTAAAAGAATAGTCAAGGTCTTATTTTGGTAGTAATCATTGATTTTTCAGAACTTGTTAAAGTTGATTTTTTTTCGAGGTCTTCCTACAATTGTAATATTGAAGGCAGGTATTTTTTCCTTAATAAAATCTGTTCTTCAAAGACGGCTCTTAACACAGTTATGTACAATCTTTTGGAACTATGAGTAGTGTTCCGGTAAATTTATATGAAATATTGACAATTTTTAAACAATTATATTTTCAAAAGCGACTTCCATTTTTGTTTTTAAATTTTCTCCTCGTATGTATCAAAGATCGGTAAAAATATGTGGTAGTTCCATTTTCCGCGAACTCTGTATTTTTCTAATCTGGAAAAGTTAACATTGCAAAACTACAATATTGAAGATACAGATTTTTGTCCTGAATAAAATCTGTTCTAAAAATAGATATTTAAGGAGGCTTAAGTACATTTTTTAAATAGAAGTTTTAGCATAATTTCTACTTATTTTTTTCTCTACAAATTACCATTAAAATTTTCTACAAATTACCATTAAAACAAGAGATAAGTTACTGTCTCCACGAGATTTCGTAAAAATTACTTTTCTCTCTCTTTCCTACCCTTAGACCAATATTAAAGTGAGCACGCTTTCTGTTTTTCAAAAATATCCCCCAAACGCGTAAGAAAACCCCCAAACTACAGGAAATCAACGAAACTTAATTAAACTTTTCTGAAAGTTTTAAATGTTCATGATTTTGAAAGACAGTACGAGTAAATATGTTTTTATATGTGTATATTCATGTAATTTGTTTACATTAATGTTTGTATATTTTTTTAAAAATTGTTTTAATGTGATACAGAGTTTAATATGAATGCCTTTTGCTAGTCCTAAATGCTAATAAACAGCGTTATAAATCTTTGTTGATGAATACTTTTTGTTTTTATCGAGTCCTCAATCAAACGCAATAAAGAGCCAAAAACACCATTATTATGAGCAGTTTAGTAGCTCTAACACAACTACACGACTCTCAATCATTGCTCACATCAACACACTACAACCTGACACACATTTGCCCCAATATCCTGTATTTTTTTCGGGGCGCGCTTCCTATATAAAACCGGAAATCCGAGCGCACGCGCCAAATTTTCGTATTATCCCATTCCGCTTGAAAGACACGTCATTATGAGCCGGGATGGGTCCTTCCCCTTTCAGCCGGCGAGCGGCCCGTCAAACCCGCTAATGAACATCGACTCCGTCACATTGCGCCCGTAATGAGCGGATCCGCGCTCCGATAACGCGCCAATTTCACACGCGGCGCGTCCTGTGCCGCCGCAGCGCTTTTGCCGCCGCCGGGATTCGAACCAGTGTTGCCAGATGCTTTCACAATACTCCCAAAAGGTTGCGGGGAAGCATCCTCTAATAGGCAATTTCCTTAATTGTCAAATGATTATTTTTGTTTATACTCATTCCTTATCCTTAACAAGTGTTGCATATTAATCAAGGGAAAAAAATATTTTAGTGCAATGTTTTTGTTCTGAATCGATGCATTTCGTTCGGAATTTGCACCTAACACGATTTCCAATTATTCAGCTATCTACTTTTGAATGTTATTACTAAACTGATTAGGTTTTTGTAACTTTATTATTCAGAAGAAATGATACCGCAAGTGTTGTATCATTTACTGATTAAGTGAACTGATAAGTGATTAATGATTTCGGGCATGTCAACTGCTGTTATATAGTACTAGAAGTGTAGTGCATGTTTTTTTTTCCTCGGGAGGTGGCCGTGATCTTCCCGCGCTTGATGGTGAGATCCGACGCCGTCCTATCGTTAGCAGGGTTTTCCCGGAACAGGTATCTCCCATCAGCGAGGCACCGCCCCAAGTGGGAGCGGGACAAGTTCTAAACTCCCGACCGGTCTCCCGGCGTGAAGGGTAGTGTACGAAAGATTAAGTGTGTGTTTAAGTAAGGGGTGAGGACAGGGCATGGAAGGGGAAGAAAAGATCGCGCGCGGTCCGTGATCCGAGCAATCGCCTAGTACTGCTTGAAGTAATCACGAAAAAAACTACCGATCAGAACAACCGAACGCTAGAGTTCTCCTCCAGATAGCGACTGAATTCGTCCTAGCTATCTAAGTAGTGTCGAAAAGAATTCCACCGTCGGAATTCGAACCTAGGACCTCCCAGCCAGAGGCACCGCGGTGTTGTTTCGTTTATTACTCCCCCTCCATTCTTTTCCCCATTTTCTATTCCACTCGCAAAGTACTCGTGTTTCCCCTTTGAAGGGGAAACTCTCCCCATCTGGCAACACTGATTCGAACCCACCCCCCGCGCGCATGCGCCCTGTGCGCGGCCGACCGGCGCGAAGCGGCGCGAAGCCGTGTGTGGCGTCCTTTGTAGTCGGGCGACGTCCATCTGCACAATGCGAATACACGATGTCCTCTACTTACGAGGCAGTTTGATTCTACAATCAACTCGTCGAAGGCGGATTTGTTCCGTTATTTATAGCGGGGACGGGTGTTTTCAAATGGATGAAAAGTGGCAAAATGTGAGGCGAAATGTGGATTCATTCACGGCGTTAGTAATGCTTGGGAGTTTCAGTGAGGGGTTTCTGTTTTTTATATTCGTGTAATAATGTTGTGCACATGCGTGTATGAGCGAGGAATGTAAAAATTACACTTAAAGCAGGAAAATAACTCAATCTTTTAAATTTAATAATTTTTATTTTTCCTCCGTTGTATGTAATATGGGGGGGAGGGGGGAATATTGGTATCAGTTCAAAATTCGAAGTCGATATTTTGGTAGTAAAACCTATGTCGAAGCTGATGAGACAAACATTTAGGAAAGAGAAAAAAATATAAAATAATGCCTCTTTGGATGAATTCGTGGTTGTGCATGTGTCACGCATAACTTTGGTAGATCAGAAGCTCTTGAACGCTAAAGTCGTAGCGTGAGACAGTGGCAAAATGTACTACGATAGCGGGGATAGTGGGATCTGTCGGAACAGGCCAGAACTTAATGCAGCGTGGGTGAAGCCGAAGCGAGGGAAAACCGAAATTGCAGGGAGGGGAGGCAGCAGCGTGCCCTCTACGGTTCCTCTGGGCGTTCTTACGCCACTGACCGCGAACACACTATTATATTATTGAATTTTGGCGCTGTTTGATTTCAGGTGCTGAGGAGGCCAAGCACTGGAAGGAGACGGCGGGACGCCCGCGCCAGAAAATAAAATAGCAAAAATAAACGTCGGATAGATTAGAATGTACTCGGCTTCTGACGGCAGGTTTTTCCCCCTTCAGGGGTTTTTTCCTGAGCCGTACCTTATGGTGTCTTTTCCGCGGCTTTGATGCGATGGAGAGACCATTTGGGGTGAATACCAGAATTCGAAAGATTAGAACGCGAAAGGATGTAGGTATTGTAATGGCTTAAAGGCCGTCGGCCTAGCCACATAGGATCAAGTAAGCTAATTTGTCTGTAATAATTACCTATTAAATAAATAATAAATAAATATTATTGAATTTTGTGAAACGTTTGAAATAAGTATCTACATTGTATTTACTTCAAATCATTATACAATTCATATTGCGGATTTCACAAGATTTAAGACGAGGAAACGCTTCAGTCTACCTCGCATTCCCTTGACTTTGTTCAGGCTGACTTCAGTTTCATTTACAAAAACTTTCTACGCACAGGAGTAATTAATTATCTACAAGAAAAAAATGCTATAAACAATATGATTGACAACGTGGAATTACGCTTAAATGGAATCACGAAAAGAAAGAGAAAAAAGCCGTATTCTACACATTGTGAGCGAAAACGATGACAAAATTATCCGAGTATTGGCAAAATAAGGTTCATTATAGGTTTACACGCCATTCATGAATACTCTTGTTCCCATACAAAGCACAGTGTATCATGCTGAAGCTCGTTAAGTATGGATTAATCCCTTTTACATACTACCTTGAATGCGCATACAGTGTTTTGCTATTCAACTTTGCATGTATTAAACATGCATGCATGGAATATTTGATCTCCGAGTACACAGCTTTATCTTTCAAATGCTTGCTTTGACATCTTAAATTATCTTATTCGATTCTCCATGTTAAATGAAGGGTGAAAATTATAATAAAGTAAAACATATGTACGTACGAGATATTTTTCAATCTTCATGGTGTATTCTTATTATGCAAACACTTCCTTTACGAATTCGCTAATTTAATACATGACTAAATAAAATGAACTATGTCAGAAAAATGCACCTTTTCGAGATCATTTACTTTCGAGAACTACAGATTTCTTGAAACTTCATAGGAGATCATTTGAAGAATTTGTTTGTTCAGCAAGTTCAAAAAATTGAACTTTTTCAACTGTCAAAAATTCAGAGATTTGAATGAAAATATAATTTTTTACTATATTCTACTGCTGTTAATGCTACGCGTACCATTTGCTCGAACACGTGACTGTGACATAATTTATCTGCAGCCCACGTTTCGTTGAATTCTGCGAACAACGCCTCAGGTTTTGGTATTCTGCATCATAATTCAACTAATTAAGCTCATGGCCCAACTATCCAACATCAAAAATAAACAAAATACAGGTACACGAAGTTTATCAACAAATATCTTTTTGTTTTGTGGACCGTCAGTATGAGCACCCCAGCTGAAACACCTTTATTACAAGACATTCCAACGATTTCAACCATACAGACAATATCGAAACATTTCTACTCATTACCAACCAACTGAACTTTACTATTGTCTTTTTTACATTGCGATTATTTACAGGGACCCTCTCCAATAGACTAAATTGATTATTTTGCAACTCATTTCAGTCATATATCATCTTTATAAGAATTGGTTCAAACGCATGCAAAAGTGTATAGATCTTCATGGGGAATATTTTGAAAAACAATAAAGTGATTTTCGATGATTAATATTTGTTTTTGTTCTCTATAATCCTGAAATATAAAAGGCAACCCTCGTATGCATTGTACTGTAGCCACGGCCGAGTAGTCTCATCTTCGTCCGCCAGACCTCATTTCAATTTGCCACCTGATTGGCATTCGATTTCTCGCTCAATTTTGGCGGCTCTTTGCATGTGTAAGAAATTGGCTACTCTCAAGTGGCGAAAGATCGTTCTGTTACAATGAAGACTATGCCAGCGATACAAAGACCGTCATGATAAAGCTGATTACTGATATATTAGAGAGAAGATCAATAGAGGTTTTTGACGGGGACTAATGTGAACCTCGAATAGCGGATACGAAGTGTGCATATTTGCGAGCATACGCACAAAATTCCTTATGTTATAGTACAGATGGTACCTTCATTATATTTTTCTGTTATTTAATATATTTTATTATTTAATACATTATTTATCTACATTTCTTTATGGTACTGACGAAGATTGTGGGCGAACTTGTTCACGCTTTGAACTGCGAGGAAGACATACAAGTTGTATTTTAATTGATTAGTGGTACCGAGCGCGTCAACGGCTAGTGTCATTCATTAGTCCCGTAAGTATAGTGTGTGATTCCTTGAAAGGTGGTGATCTTCCACCGCTTATTGGTGAAATCCGGAGCTGACCTACCTGTCCGTTAGTCAGAACCTTTCCCCAGAAAGGTATCTCCCAACAGCGAGGCACCGACACAACTGGGACAAGCTCTAAGCTCCCGACCTGTGGTAATGTAGTGTATGTAAGTCTAAACAAGGGGGAGAAGATAGGACAAAGATGGGGAAGGAAAGATCGCGCGCGGTCAGTGGCCCGATTGGTAGGGTACTGTTCCGGCATTCACCTGGTGTCGATCGGAGAAAGCTCAGCAAAGTACCGACCAGAGCAGCCGGCCGCAAGAATTCTCCTCCAGTCAGCAGCTGAATTCTACCCAGCTATTGTCGAAACTTCTGCCACCGTCGGGACACGAACCTCCCAGCCAGAGGCAACACAGTGACATCAGGAGATGCCCCGAGCCACCTCACCCGATGGAAGTCTATTGATATTGTTTAAAATTTGTTCTTAAAGAATGGTGTTTAAAATGCCAAGGTTAAACATTGCATAACGAAGCAAGTTGGATTTCTTCAAACAAAACGTTTATCGACCAGTGGTATTCGGTTACCTTTCGGTTACCTTGGTACGACATACCATGTCAGTTCTGTGTTTAAGATATTGCTCCGATCGCTTCGCAACCACCGCGTGATCGTCGAGGACCCTCTGGGCTCGGCACACGTCACTCACCTGCTCACCCCTCCCAGGCCCCGTCCGCCCAAAGCGGCCCCCGCGGCCCACTCGTCCCCTCCGCCCCCTCGCCGCCGCCCTCTTCGCGCGCCTTGAGTAATGGAACGTCTCAGGCGACAGCGGCGGCGGCGGCGGCGAAACGCAGGGGGAGCGACGCGCCGGCTCATGTTTTGAGCAGTCATTTTTCACGCGTCCGGCGCTGCGGCGGTCAGCCCGGGCCT
>BOPP01000112.1:1370717-1380893 GCA_017312745.1 Gryllus bimaculatus | reverse complement strand
TGCAGAGCACCGCGGGGCGGCGCGTGAGAGCCAATTTGACGGTTGGCCGGGCGGGCGAGCGCGCCCGTTCCTGATTAACGAGCCGGGAGGTAGTGTCGCGGCGGAGGCCGCAGCCAGCTCGCGCCCGCCGCCACCGCCGCCGCCGCCGCCGCTAATGGTTATTGCCTCGCCCGCACCAGAGCTTTGTCTGGACGCGGTGCCCGGCCCGCCGTGGCCGGCCGGCTCGAGGTGAGATGAGCAGAGGGCAAGGGAGGGTGGGAGACATGTTCGAAGAACAACCAAATCGCTGTGGTGAAGTGCTCGTTGAATGGACTATTTGTTAGTTTATAAGGATCGTAGATATTTAATTTAGTTCAGTGACAGAGAAAAAAGAAAGAAAGAAAGAGAGAGGGAGAGAGGAGGAGAAAGAGATGGAGAGAGAGGGTTGACAATATGATCTATCTGCATTCTGGTATTTTTGAGAAATATTTTTATATCTTCTCCAGAAAGTTTGGTCGCAATACGGTTTAGAGGTATCCAACCGCAATTTAGTGTAAATTTAGCGATAAACAATTAAATCTACGAACCACGAGAAACTCATTACGTAGTCTACAAAGAATTGCCTTTTTATGTAGTAGTTCTTTAATTGCAGAAACGATGTTTTGACTGAACGATTAAGAATAGACGGCGCTCATAAAATGTGCGAAAGCCTTGAAAAGGAAAGTGAAGGGCAATGCCTCCTACTGGTTCGGAATCGAGGACGGCGGCTGAAGCATTTATGGATGTAGGTACGGATGCAATTGTGGTAATGGATTTCGTGGCATGAACAAGTCAACGTGAAGGTCAAGACCGGTTGGAGATGTATCGACTCATCTGTGCAAGAAGTTATGAAGCCATTCACTCAGTATGATAGTTTTTCCTACGAAAGGAATCAAATAGCCTATGTCCATCTCGAATATATACCAATTAATGTCTCTATTAAAATGTAATGATTTAGAAAGACAACAAAATTAAGGGTTTTAAAACTGCATGTAGAAATCGCGAAAAATAAGGTTCTTTTTAGAGAAGAGTAAATTAATATACAAGATAAATTAACAATGCAATTCATGATTAGTAGCAGTACTTCAAGATTGGCACAGGTTACAAATAAACGATATGAAAAGCCGACACCTGTTGGTAATATAGCTCTATGATTGAGGATTAGTTAACCCGGAAACTGTTGAGATCACATCTTGAAACGAGTGATAGGCTTTTCAATTCTCAATTGCGTAGTATAATTTTATTATTGCAGTACTTTTTGTTTTATGTTTAGTATCCTGCAGATTCGCTATTAACTTTTCTCCGACAAGAAAGAACAGGAAATGTCCAGTAATTACAGATTAATAAAGAAATTGATAATAGACATTCATTTACAACATTCATGCAAAATTATTTTGCAGTTTTGTTACACAATGGAAAACATTTAAGATTTTAGTGTTTTATCGCTTATTAGAGTACATATAAACGAAATGTTTTGCAGGTTCTTTGCAATAACTTTACTCTTTGTCTTTTGCAATTGGTAACTTAACAGTGCAATCAGTACTGTCATCAGTTGACCTAATGGTTGTAGAGATAATATTTCTAAGAAGATAAGGACGACAGGGTCAATCTTTATGTTTAGGATGTTCCACTGTTCCTTTACACCAATTCCTTGTACTTCTGCATCTGCCTCTAAGATACTGTCACGTATTGCCGGTATCGACTACTGACATAATCCCAAACCATATTTTTTTCTTGTTTTTATCCCAGAGCGTGATGTCAGACCTGTTGTGGAGAACTGTCTGATCTTTTAGCATAGTGCGGAACCAGTACAGTTTATAGCTGTTGTTTTGAAGGACATTTTTGGGGATATACGTGTAAAATGCTATATCATGGTATAGTACTAAACTACAACTATTGATAAGTTGGGCATGGACATTCGCCTCACCATATCATGTCCGTTCTCATAGTCAGTCGGAACTAGTACCCTACAGTTAGAGATGCTATGCTGAACAGTCTTACTGCATTGACCACAAGCCCCGTAATCATCAAGGAGCATATCTCGATCTTTGATTATGTATTTCAAATAATTCTTCGTTGCAATTACTTGGACCTGGATTGCAACCATGAACCCATCAGTTTCGGGGCACAGACATGCCAATACTAAGCCATTTGTAGGATATATCAGCGACGACATTGAAATTGGCTACATCAACTGAATATCTACCGTGAATTGTCTTCTGTTTTCATAGCTCCCTCTCTTGATCGAAGGATGGTTGCTAGAGTCAGTTTCAGGTTGGTTGAGGTCTAACGTGAACAGTTATCATCTGCTTCCTGTACCACTTTATGTAGATGAGATGATACTTTTGGAATGGTAGTTTTGTAAGAGGGTCATTTGGCTCTTGATACACCTGTCTAAGGGCCATTTTTCGTATAAGGACCAGGATCCTCAATAAGAATATAATTACTGATATAGCGTACGTAATAATCGCTGTAAGATTTCCTGAGTGGAGAAGGTTTTGAATTTATATGCTATGTATACATATACACTTTACTATATATGAATGGGTGAAAACCAGAACGGTGGAAGTAACATTTTATAAATTCTGAGAAATCTGTTTAAGTCAATATCACAGTAAAGTTGTGGTGCTTTGTTTCATAATTAAAACTACGGTATTTCAATTGTTCATTAAACCACGAAAAACATTGTCACTGAAATATAGCCTAAAATAAATTCGTTTATTCTCAGAATTTATAAAAGGTCACTTATACCGTTCTGATATTCACCCATTCATATATACAATTTTCCCTTCAATTTTACTGTGCCCGACCAACTTATTTTGCTGGATCCCTAGGTATTTGTAGAGCTCATTTGCTTCTAGGTCTGTAACAGTCTCTCTCGACATTGTTTCGTGTTCTATTGCGCTGATGAGTTTACCTTCATAGATGCTTTGGATAATTCGTTTTCAATACCAAATTGCATTCCTATGTTGGTGAAGAATCTGTTGTTGACATGTATGAACTGAATTAGTCCCTGTTAGTGTATGTTTCCTGTGTACAGCTTGCTACGTACGCTAGATGTCACATTTTCCCCTAAGCCTTTTAAGTTCGCATCCTACTCCCATATTTCCTATCAGAAAGGAGACAGCATTCACGGCAAGACTAAACCAAAATGACTAAGAAAATCACCCCAAAATATACCTATTTAAATGTTTTGGTGAGGATTCTTTCATCGTTGTATGACATATGTATTGTTGTTTTCCTGTTATTAATTGTGTACATCAGAAATCTTATGAATATATGATTAATACCATACATTTTTAAAACATACAGCAGCCATTGTTGTAGCCATTGAATCGAGCTTTTTGTCAGACGCCTGAGACATGATACTGTTAATCACAAGCAGCTCCTAGAATTCCTACGAACCCCTTGCAACAGCCCCTTTGGGTCTTTTAGAGAATATTGTTTTGTTCGCTATATTGTTCTAGGACTAACTACAAAGAGCTAGTTTTTCTTCTTCTTCATTTTGCGCTACAACCCGAGTGGAGGAGGATGCTTGGCATACTCAAGTATTCTCCTCCACTATTTCCTATTGTCCACCTCTTTCAATTCTCACTCTCGGTGTTTTTATACGCTGATAGTGATTTTATATAATGCATGGAGGCATGTGATACGTCAAAATTGCCTGGGGTCTATGGTATTACTTGTTTTTGGCTTCATGAAAATGATACCCTTGCACGAGCCATTGACAATTCCTCAGGTTGTTTCAGGTACTTCTGAGGATCGGAACCCTCTCATGAAGACAGGTCAATATTTTAATCTACAAATTATCTGGATTAGGCAATTTTCAATTTTTTAATTTTAAATAATCGCTTTTAAAACATCCACTTATATATCTAAAACTTCCATTTCCTATATTTTGTTTGAGATGTTCGACACTTCTCTCAGCCAAAATGTATTGGATTGGAAATGACTCTCTGTTGACCACATTTTGGCCCAGTAATTTTCTACTGCTGATTTCTTCTGGAAACTTTAATGTTCTTTAAATTTCTCTTCTTAGATTCGTACAGAAGATCTACTGGTTTTGGGAAAATTCTTAGTGTCTTTTTTCCTTCTGAAGCTTCTGTAATAGCGTTACACTCGTTGAGAATAGACGCTGAGTTGTTTGAGAGTATCTATAACATCAGGTATCTTCAATGTTTACTACGCATTCTTACGATATGTCTTCCCGATTCTTTATGCTTTTCTCCAAATGCGAGCCTTTGACAGAGATTCGAGTCGTGTCAGATCGACCGAGACTATTAATTTGGGGGAAAATTCAAATAGTTTAAGAGTTCACAGACGACAGAAGGATGCAAGGACAAGGAGATAGACGGTCAGACAGTCAGACTGATGGGCCAAACAGACAAACACAGATAGACAAAGACGGGCAAACGACGGAGAAACAAACAGATACGTAGACGGACAGACAAACGGACGGTCGGACAAGCGGACGGGCAGAAGAAAAGACGGTCGGGGGGACGGGAAGACGGATGAGCAGACGGAGGGACGTTTTGAAAAAAACAACACTTTTCTTTACCAGGGAACCCAAAACGTGTATTTACGAATTCTGGAAACAGTATTTCATAACTTTCTCTACACCACTTATTTTACTCTGCATGTACGCATACGTATACCAGAAAGTAAAAATAGCTCATGATATCCAACTGAAACGTACGGTCAAGGAATTTAAGATATTTCGAGGCGACGAAACCACCTTTCACGACGGTCAAATTTTGCGAAATACGCCCAAAAAATTTGCGTAGAAGCAAGACATACCGAGGATATAGTGCAGAGTTTGCAGCAGAGATGTCGGCGTGGCCCTCGCAAAAGACGGGATGCAGGCGGTAGATTCAATGACCGCACTCACGGCCCAGGCTGCTGCAACAGCAAATATCGTGGCTGCATCAGAAGCAGTAACCGCGACGCTTGACAAGCATCATCTTAGCATAAACGTCTGGGGGCTCTAACGAGGTCCTTCTGACAGGATCGGAAACAATTGAACATCGTTGTGTGTGAAAAGGCGCTGTGACGATGAGAAATGTTTATCCGCTGATCAGTATAATGTTACTGTTAAATGATTGGCTTGCGATGCTATTTCGAAATGTACACTAACCTATTCCTATGAAATTTGAATACCCAGTTCATAGTAAAAAACATTTATTGGAGGTTGCAATATTTTAAAACTATGTATATAAATTCAGCATTTGATTATTATTCGTTACGAAACTACTGGAAGAAGGTTTGAATGAAAGCACCCTATTGAAACAACTAAGTTCAAACAGTTTTAAAAGTATACTTTTAATTTATAACATAAGTTTTTAGGTATATTCGTTTACGCAAGATGCAGACGGTTACCAAATTCGGCTACCGAACTCGGTCATATTTGTAGGACTGTTATCATTATTGATAAAATAAGATCAGCAGATCTGTAAAACGAAACGCCAGATTATAAGCAATATATTTAAGGTAATATTTGTGTATCAACTGATCCTACTGTCCTTGCCTGCAATGCAAAAACATACCTCACTGTCTGCCAAAATATGCTTTTTTTAGGTTGATTTTAAAATTAATAAAAAATATTAAATATGTTTTCCAATTTTGAATACCTTTTCAAATGTGCACTAACAGTGTTTAATCCAATTTCACCCACCCTTCCCTTTTGAAAATTGATTAAAAATGCCTAAGCAGCCTCCGCATCTTGGACCCACAGTGCTTTTCCCAGTTCGCAGAACCTGTATATTTCCTCCGCGGGGCGACGAACGCAGCGACAACGACCTGCCTTGCAGCCGGAGCCGCTGCAGCAGCAAACAACGGGCGAGGCCGCGGATGCATCACAGCCGGGACTGTCGGCGTCGTCACTTGACATGCACCAGCGCAGGAAACGACCTCGGGCCTTTGGCAGCGGTGCAGGCGAGTGGGGTTGGGTGGGATGGCGGTGAGGGGAGGATGGACAAGAAAAAAGTTGGGTGGGGAGCGGTGATGCGGGGAGGGCGGGGGCTGGGCGACGCTGGGCAGGGCAAGGCGAGGGAGGGAGTGGAAGACGGCTGGTGGAAAGGGGAAGGTGGGGAGGGAGGGTAGGGAGGAGGAGAGCAGGGAGGAAGGGCGAGGGATTGGAGGAAGGAGGGGGCGGGGCATTGCATTGCATGGCATGGCATGGCATGACATGGCACTTTACTGTACTGCAATGCACTGCCCGACCTCGCACGGCACGGTAAGGCAGAGTAGAGAGGGAAGGAAAGGGTAGGGCAGGATAGGGAGGGGTAGGTTAGGCCAGGCGAAGGGCAGGGCCGGGATGGGGCAAGTTAGAGTAGAGCAAGGCAAGGACGGACGGGAAGAAGTCGAGGCCGTAATGTTTCATGGCCCGCATTAACAGGAGCCGCTTCAATAAAACGCCCACACACGTAATGAAATGTTTGGCTTTTATTTAGGTTTCTGGGCGACCTTACGGGATTTGATTCCTGACATTATGTCTGTTGTGTTGCAGATTGTTGACACAGTGCATCATTATACTGTGCGGATACTTCGTAGCTTCCCGAACAGGAGTTAACTGTAACGTAGTGAATGAGAATAAATTCAAATGACAAAAAATAAAAATAGTATATTGAAAAGTTACAGACTAGTTACAATAAATTGCTAAATTTAAACACTCCGGCAACCTTTTCCTTCCTGTACCCTGCTTTACCGCAGAAAAATAAAAACCACGCGTGATGCGATCCGTGTGTCCCGTGACAATTACCGTCACAAGGCCTGATGCCAAAATTTAAACCGGTCGCCTTCTGGCGGACCGCGTGCAGAAGGCACACGAGATCGTCTGGCCCTTACACTCCGGACATCTCGCCCACACTCCTACACTCCTTGTACCGACTCGTACAACGCTCTCCGATGTGAACTGAATAAGAACGCGGGCGCAGTTGGCGCCGCGTTAAATAGTTGAGGGCTACACCCCCACCACTGTTCCCTAGATAGGCTCGCTTGCTGTCGGCAAGCGAGGGCTCGCTGGCTAGCATCTTAGGAGGGGGCTACACTCCCACACACAAGATTCCCAGGTTGGCTCGCCTGCTGTCGGTAAGTGAGGGCTCGCTGGCTAGCATCCTAGAAGTTTACAGCCTAAGGTTATTTTTGGCTCTGCTACGCTACCTGCGTCAACTGCCAGAGCGCAAAATCCCCGAAGTTCAGGCTCAACCCCTTCCTCCCCCGCAGCGCACTTTCACCGACCTAACGGTTCTGGCCCTCGTGTTAACGACGCCACATAACGCTGTATTGTGATTCTGACTAAGGGAGAAGCACCATTCGGGCGATGGAAACCACTACCACGATGCCCTTAGGGTATAAAGAATATTCTACGTAGGCAGATTTTTTCTACTTCCGATCTAGGCATTAAACCGCTAAACAAATAGGAGGATTTGGGAATGTCTAGTGATCGATTACCTATCTCTTACCATAACCTCCACTACTACCGTATGACATATGTGACCCGAGCTGTGGGACTGAAAACGTGGCTGGTACGATTGATGCTCCTGCGAATGCTAGGTGCGAAGTGTTATTCATTTTCTTCAACATAAAAGAAATAGTGCAGCAGAAAATCACCAAAGAATGAGGGGTACGGTGAAAAGAAGTCAAATAAATGAAGAGAAATGCTGGCTTCTGGAAATGTCCTCAGTCATGGCAACGCCCGCCCTCACAGTGCTGTTGTAACCAAAAAACGTCAGGGGCAGATACAATTTTTTGGGGGATTTGCCCCGAATGATTTTAAGCTCTTCCTCAAATTGAATAATTGGCTTCTTAAACCAAACCTTCCAGATCAATCAGATCAATGAGGAGCTTCAAAGCGACGGTTTGAGCCTATTCCACATCACTGGCGACAACATTCGTGGAAAACCCTTGCGAAAAGACGCGGAAAACGTGGTTTCTAAAGAAATGTAGAAAAAAATTCTATTATTTATTTCCAAATATTAAAAATACTTATATCGTTGAATTTGCCTCATTGCGTACTTTAGAATGGAGGTAGAAAAAATATACTTCCATTTAACAAATCAAAATTGTGTCAATACTTAAAAAATTAAAAACGTTACAAAGCAGAACATGCAACTCGCATTCCGATGTCGTAAACTGTTTAGAATATATTCGCAGTGACCAGCCTTAAATGTATTCACTTTGTATTTATATGCATTCTTTCTTTTTGTTTCGGATTTAGACAACCAAAAGTATTGCTATAATACTATTGCAATAAGGGTGAAGGACCTTTCCTCCAGACAATTGCGCAGGAGTTGTCATCCGATCGGAACCCGTGTCAACATCACGCACCTGCGTGTCAGACAGAGCCCCTGATACGGCCGCAGAGAGCACCGCCAACAAAAGAGTAACTAGCACCCGGTGCACGAGACCGTGCCACCGGTACGACACAAAGCACACTTCTTATCCCACGCGGCGAAACATTCCTCGATTAATTAAAAACGTGCGGTGTACGTCGCTTCACGGATCGCCAAGAGGAGCGCGCGTCATAGGATCTGCCGTCGCAGCGGCTATTGTTCCCGCGGCGCTCCTCAAAAACTCAATTATCTTTGTTTATATCGGCTTCTGCGGGCTGCAACCCGAGATGTCCGGCGCGCCGTTCGTCTGAAGTGCAGGACCTGCAATCACGCGCCGTGTTGACGTGGAACGCGTCCAGCACGACGGGGTGGGGAGATGAAGCGGCAGGGAGCAGGACGTGGGGCGGGGAGAGGAGGGGCGGTGCGCGATGGAAGTATGGAAAGGGGCGAGGGAGTGACGGAGCAGGAGGAACGGAGAGGAGAGAGGAGTGATGAAAAGGGATGGGAAAAGTGATGTCGGCGGGAGAGGAACGATGCAGACCGGGAAGATCGACAGGGGACGGGGAAGGGCGGGGAGGATCTGGACGGGACAGAGGGATCGGGGGAGCCAGGCATGGCCGGTGGAGGGGGCGGAACTGCGAGAAGCGGGCCGATGTACGTGTGTGGTAGGTAGTGAGGTGTAAGTAGGAAAGCATGTGGGGCAGTGACAGCATTAGAACGGAACAGCAGAGGCAAGATATGTGAGAGGCGAGGTGGCGTGTGAGGCAGAAGGTGCTGGACCGGGCAGATCGACAGGGGGAAGAGGAAGAGCGGCGGACCAGAGAACCAAAGCAGCAAGGCGGGCGGGGGCGTAGCGGTGGACGTAGCGAAAGAGGCGGGGAAGTCGTCAGCAGGAGACGAGCGGAGAGACGGTGATTTGGTGGTGCGAGGTAGGGGAGTGCTGGACCTGCGTCTCCAAAGGGGGCGGGGACCAGAGAGACCCAGGGAGCAAGGCGGGGCGCGGAGGGGTGGAAGTAGGGGAAAGGGGCGGAAGTGTCAGCAGGAGGACGACGCGGAGAGACGGTGATTGGTGGTGCGAGGCAGGAGTGCTGGACCTGGCGTCTCGAAGCGGCGGCGGCATGGGCGGCGACCAGGGGGACCGCAGAGCACGCTCGCCGTGCTGGGGACGGCAGCGGCGGCCGGCGCGGGGCCGCGGGAGGCGGCGCGCGCGACCCGAAAGGGCGCCGGTCGCCGCCAGCGCTTTGTTTTGCCGCGCGGAATGTGCCCGCGCGTGTCCGCTGCGGCCGCCGCCGCATTTCCATTTTTCTTCATTTTCCTCGCGACCGGTCCGCGATCGGACGGACAGCTGCTCCGTTCACCGCCGCCGCCGCCCGGCCGACGCACAGTAGAGGAAACACCCGACGCGTTGGCTTCATTAAATAAGAGATTTCGTGTCAAAAGGTCTTCGTTTTTCGGCGCACGATTACAATATTTTCTCTTCTTACGTACGTAAGGGCGAGAAAGTAAAAAGTAGACTTTTAATACGGTGCAGAAATAAAGAATATATGTGAATTGGTGCAAGAAGGACCAATGTCAATATTCGAAGATTTACGGAATTGGTGGTTTTCTTGCACCATCGAAATGACATAACAATCGTAGACCAATGTAAATCAATGTGAAATAGATCGATGATTGACTTTTGTGATCAATGTGAACACGATCGACTTTTGACTTTGGCCTATTTTTAACTGAAAAAAGGGGGTTTAAACACATTGGATTAACAAACCGGAAATCACTAACAATTGACACTGGCCCTTAATGCACCAAACCATATTATATATATATATAT
>BOPP01000112.1:1359769-1370692 GCA_017312745.1 Gryllus bimaculatus | reverse complement strand
CGCACTGGCGCGAGGCTCGCAGGGCCAGCCTTTGGGTTTTACGCCCCACACACAGATTCTCAGTTGCCCTGCCTGCTCGTAAACCCGAGCTCGGCCCGGCAGCCATCCTAGGATTACAGCTCCGGGATTTTTGGCCTCTGCCGGCACTACCTGAGTCAACCGCCCGAGCGCAAAACTTCGCGATGTTCAGCTTAACACCTTCCTCCCCCGCCAGCGTTACTTTCACCACCTAACGGTTCTGGCCCTTTCGTGGCTTAACCCGAACCCACCCAGTAGGGAGGAAAAAGCGAGGCGATTGGGGGAAGGAAGGGGCGGGGCAGGCGGGGCATTGCATGACATGGCATGATTATGGCGATGACATGCATGAATGACATGACATGCATGACATGACATGAACATGACATGGACATGCCATGGCATGCGCATGGCATGGCATGGCATGGCACGGCACTGTAGTGTTTACTGCACTGCATTGTACTGCCGAACTCGCACCGCACGCGTTAAGGCAAAGTAGAGCAGGGAAGGATAGGGCAGGCAGGATAAGTGAAAGAGTAGGTCAGACCAGGCGTAGGCAGCAGGGGGGGCAAGTCAAAGTTGAGCAAGCAAGACGGACGGGAAGTGTGGACGAAGACAGGCAGGCGAGCGGCCAATAGAACGAAATGAAATGGGTCGGGACGGACGTGACGGGGCGGGCCGGGACGTTAAGACGACAACCAGACGGGTCCCCGGGGGTGAGACCCGAGGCTCCAGTTGAAAACTGAACTGGCTGGTCGGCGGGGGGGGGTATAGATCCCCGGAACCGGACGGATTGAGACGGGACTGGAACGTAGCTCACCAGGACGAGGCGCGGAGCGCATGGGGACGTCATCGAACGGGATGAGGGGTGGGAGGCGTGGCGGAGAGGGGGGAGGGAAGGCGGAGGCGAAGAAGAACTGGACTGCAACCCCAACTGCAGCGGCGGCACCAGATGTCACCGGCGCGCGGGCGGTGAAGAACGGCGCATCGGTAGCATTAAATTTCTCCGCGGCACTTAACCGCTTTGTGCGGACAGTTACTGCGCGTGCTACAGGTCCCTTTCAGGACTCACCGTGCAGTTGAAAACGCGAACGCCCGCCGTGTCGAATTTCGAGGCCCGTTAAGTTTCATGGCCGCATAACAGGAGCCGCTTCAATAAAACGGCCCACACACATAATGAAATGTTTGGCTTTTATTTAGGTCTCTGGGCGCCCTTACGGGGGTTTGATTCCTGACGATTATGTCTGTTGTTGTGTTGCAGATTGTTGACACAGGCATTATACTGTGCGGATACTTCGTAGCTTCCCGAACAGGAGTTAACGCTTGCATGTGATCTGACTAAGGGAGAAGCAGCCATTCGGCGATGAAACCCACTACCACCGATGCCCTTAGTATAAAGAATATTCTACGTACGCCAGATTTTTCTTACTTTGCGATCTAGGCATAAACGCGCTAAATAAATAGGAGAAATTTGGGAATGTCTAGTGATCGCATTACCTATCTCTTACCTAACCTCCACTACTACCGTATGACATTATGTGATCGCGAGCTGTGGGACTGAAAATATGGCTGTACGATTGATGCTCCCCGCGAATGCTAGCGTGCGAAGTGTATTCATTTGCTTCAACATAATAAGAAATAGTGCCCAAGCAGAAAATCCACCAAAAGGAAGTGTGAGGGGTACCGATGGAAAAGAAAGTCAAATAAATGAGAAGAAATGCTGGCTTCTAGAATGTTCCTCCAGTCATGGACAACGCCTGCCCTCACAGTGCTGTTGTAAACCAAAAAACGGTCAGGGGCAGATACAATTTTTGGGGGATTCTGCCCCCGAATTGATTTTCAGCTCTTCCTCAAATTGGAATAATTGGCTTCATTAGACCAAAGCCTTCCAGAATCCCAATGATGAGCCTCCCACCCAAGCCGACGGTTCGAGCCTATTTGCACATCACTGGCGACAACATTGGTGAAAACCCTTTGCGAAAGGGCCGGAAAACGTTGTTTTCTAAAGAAAATGTAGAAAAAATTATAGGTATTTATTTCCAAATATTAAAAATATTTATATTGTTGAATTTGTCTCATTGCGACTTAAGAATGGAGGTAGAAAAAATTATACTTCCGTTAAAAAAATCAAAGTTGTGTCAATAACTTAAAAAATTAAAAACGTTTACAAAAGCCAGAAACGAAATATGTTATTTCTTTCATCATCTTCAACAACTTCATGCAAATCGGCATCCGATGTCGTAAACCTGTGTAGGATATATTCGCCAGTGGCCAGCCTTAAATGTATTCACTTTGTATTTTATTTGCTATTCTTTCTTTTTGTTCGGATTTAGACAACCAAAAGTATTGCTATAAATACTATTGCAATAATCAGCCGAAGCGAGAAGGGCTGAAGGGACCTTCCTCCAGACAATGCGCAGGAGTTGTCATCCGATCGGAAAACCGTGTCAACCATCACGCACCTGCGTGATCGACCAGAGCCCCCGATAGGCCCGCAGAGAGCACCCGCCAACAAAAGAGTAACTAGCACCCCGGTGCACGAGACCGTGCCACCGGTACGACAACAAAGCAACTTCTTATCCCCACGCGGCGAAACATTCCTCTGTATTAATTAAAAACGTGCGGTGTACGTCGCTTCACGGATCGGCCAAGAGGAAGCGCGCGTCATAGGATCTGCCGTCGCAGCGGCTATGGTTCCCGCGGCGCTCCTCAAAAACTCAATTATCTTTGTTTATATCGGTTCTCGGGCGCAACCGAGATGTCCGGCGCGCCGTTCGTCTGAAGTGCAGGACCTGCAATCACGCCGCCGTGTTGACGTGGAAGCGCGTCCAGCACACGGGGTGGGGAGATGAAGCGCAGGCGAGCAGGGCTTGGGCGGAGGAAAGGAGGGGGCGGGCGTGATGGAAAGTGGAATGGAAAGGGGCGAGGAGTGCGACGGAGCAGGAGGATCGAAGAAGGGAGAGAGGAGTGATGAAAAGGGATGGGAAAAGTTGGATGTGGCGGGAGTGAACGATGCCAGGACCGGAAAGATCGACAGGGGACGCGGCGAAGGGCGGGGAGGATCTGGACGGACAGAGATCGGGGGAAACCAGGCATGGCCGGTGGAGGGGGCGGAACTGCGAGAAGCGGGCCGATGTACGTGTGTGGTAGGTAGTGAGGTGTAAGTAGGAAAGCATGTGGGGCAGTGACAGCATTAGAACGGAACAGCAGAGGCAAGATATGTGAGAGGCGAGGTGGCGTGTGAGGCAGAAGGTGCTGGACCGGGCAGATCGACAGGGGGAAGAGGAAGAGCGGCGGACCAGAGAACCAAAGCAGCAAGGCGGGCGGGGGCGTAGCGGTGGACGTAGCGAAAGAGGCGGGGAAGTCGTCAGCAGGAGACGAGCGGAGAGACGGTGATTTGGTGGTGCGAGGTAGGGGAGTGCTGGACCTGCGTCTCCAAAGGGGGCGGGGACCAGAGAGACCCAGGGAGCAAGGCGGGGCGCGGAGGGGTGGAAGTAGGGGAAAGGGGCGGAAGTGTCAGCAGGAGGACGACGCGGAGAGACGGTGATTGGTGGTGCGAGGCAGGAGTGCTGGACCTGGCGTCTCGAAGCGGCGGCGGCATGGGCGGCGACCAGGGGGACCGCAGAGCACGCTCGCCGTGCTGGGGACGGCAGCGGCGGCCGGCGCGGGGCCGCCGGGAGGGCGGCGCGCGCGACCCGAAAAGGGCCCGCCGGCTCGCGCCAGCGCTTTGTTTTGCCGCGCGGAAATGTGCCCGCGCGTGTCCGCTGCGGCCGCGCCGCATTTTCCATTTTTCTTCATTTTCCTCGGACCGGTCCGCGATCCGGACAGACAGCTGCTCCGTTCCCCGCCGCCGCCCCGGCCGACGCACCAGTAGATTCAAACACCCGACGCGTTCGGACATTCATTAAATAAGAGATTTCGTGTCAAAAAGGTCTTCGCTTTTCGGCGCAGGTACAATATTTTCTTCTTCATCCGTACGTAAGGGCGAGAAAGTAAAAGTAGACTTTTAATACGGTGCAGAATAAAGAATATATGTGCAATTGTTGCAAAGGAAGGGCCCAATGTCAATATTCGAAGTTTTTACCGGAATTGGGTTTTCCTTGCACCATCCCCGAAAATGAAACATAACAATCGTAGACCCCTAAATGAAAACCAATGTGAAATAGATCCCCGATGATTGACTTTGTGATCAATTGAACAAGTTCGACTTTTGACTTTGGCCTATGTTTCACTGAAAAAAAGAGGCGTTTAAAGCACACATTTGATTAACCAAAACGGAAATCACTAACAATTTGACACTGGCCCTTAATTGCACCAAACTATATTTATATATATATATATATATATATATATAGATATATATATATATATATCTGTGTGTGTTCTGTGAATTTTTTTAACGCATTGTTAATTTAATTACAGTTATCACTTAACGCACAATTCAAATATCAAAATTCAATATGCCTAGTTTGAAATGGCATACGTTTCAAACGTATATCTTCTCGTTTAAATTATATCCTTTCATTTACAAATATAAAACGTCGAAATAACATGGATGTTACAAATGCAACTTAGTACGTGAAACAAGCATAAAAGACCGCCATGTGTTTGGCTTTTTGTCTCTATGAACAAATCAAACCACTGTACTATAGCAAGTTGGCAAGAGACTATCTGAGGCTGGCACGTGCAAGAGTAAACGAATGAAATGTGAGTTTTGAGTAAAATGAAATAGGACACTTTTTTGCTAGCACTTTGAAATACTGATACGTTGAACTTCCGCAACACATAAACTTTACAAATTTTTTATATCCTAATAAAGAAAAATTCAATTAAAAATCGCATGAAATTCTCGTAACTAACGAACTTGATTTCTTCAAAGTGTATGACGTTTAAAACTAATGCATATATTCATAATGATTACCGATGTGATGATAAAATAGTTGATATAGAAACTGTTTGCTCAAACAAGACATCAACAAAGGATGCGGTCGTATTAGAAATACCCGAAAGTGTTGGGAGCATCTTCAAATGTCCGAATATCTGAAAATGTAATACCCTCCATAGCAGCCACACAATTTTCTTTTTTGGTCTAATTACCTAATTTTAATGTTCACTAAGACATGTGGTTTGCTATTCTACCGGTGCTCTATTGTGCACCGGCGCTACCGCTGCTGCTAGAGCAGTCCTTAATGTTTCCATAAACTCAATATCCGCACTATCAATACTCACGCGGTTTAGTGCAGTTGTCCTTCAAAATATAATCCACCGCTCCCACATTTAGAATAATCTTTTTAATTTACTCATAAGTGGCTTTTCTTAGTATTTTGATACATTTAAAATATTTTTACTTATTTTACTATTCAAAACTTCTTTATATTAACCTTTATCTAATTTAATTATATTTAGTGGTGTATATCTTCGAGGTGAACCAATTTTTGTTAGATAATAAATAGTGAAATACCTACAAAATCAAATTTTTAAATGTTGGGGTAGGCCCCTACGTAGCTTTCAATCGTTACTTATATTACGCTCGTTTAACAGATTAGGCAGAATTTACTTACCATTCCTATTTAGATATCTACCACACAGATCAATCTCGTATCTGTTGCCGTCGCCGCAGTCCCTGTACCAATTTCTGCGTCACCGCTAGCTACCGTTAGCCCCCGCCGGTACTGCTGCTATCGTCTTCGTTACTTTCCAACCTCGTACCTCATCAGGGTAAACAATGCAACTCTACGGACAATACAAATATACTATTATCTCGCTCCAGCGTCAACGCAAAAATAAACAGGCACGATTTATTTGAAAGTATCAAAGTTTGCAAAACTTATATCGTAAACGATTGGAGACAAGATTTTCAAACTACACATTCCACATACGAATAGGTTTTTCACGAATTAATTTATTTGTGTTTTTTCAGTTTAGAATGAATTCTTCTTTTCTGATAGTCTTTCAATATAAGCGAACGAGACTTTTCATATTGATTTTGCCACTTCTAATTATTTGTAGTAGATAAACATTATCTACGCATGTTACATACATAGTGTGATATTACGAAAGAGAACAAGGTACAGTTTTATTGCGAAACGAATAGCATAAACGAAATGAAGATAGAAATATACAATATTTATATCTCTGATGAAAAAAATCAAAATTCAGAGACAGGTGGAAATTCAGGAAAGCGCAATCTCTTACAGCTTAATATGAAATAATTTTCAGAATGCCATGATATCGTTAATCATCATTGCTTTGTTCGCCTGAAGATACAATTAGGAATAGTTCAAATGTCGTCACATAACACTGGATCTTATTAACAAAACTACCAGTCGCCAAAACAAACATAAATGTACCAATTAATATACGGTAGAGACATCAGCTTTTTTTTGTAGGAATAGGATTCCGAACAACAACAAACATTATTGACAGAGTAGCAATTTACCCGAAATTATGCTCTCAGGCGCTAATTTTTCCGCCTCGAATAGGCTAAAGAATTTCCCCTCCGGCAGCTGGGAAAACTTTCTCACTGTGCACCTCCGCAGCCTTCGACGTCGCCGCCAACACCGCCACCGGTCAGTGTAACTGATGATGTCGGTGACGTCATTTCTTTGTTGCCGCGCCGTGCGATCATTAGCGGCGAGGTCAGAGGGGCGCGCGCCGGCGTTTGCGCTCGGCTTTTGTCGGCCGCGAGGGAAATTTTTGCCGCGTTTCGCGGGAAAGGCGCCCCTTTCCAAAGGAGGGGGGTTGCGCTTATTGGCGGCGGCGATGGTAGTGAAAGTGAAGGCGAAGGCTGTCGGGGATTATGCGGGGAGTGGACGTGAAGGTGATGGCCACGCAAGTGGTAACGGAAGGGAAGGAGCTACGGCGATGGCGACGTTGCTAAAAGAAGAGAATGCAGTTTGGACTTGTGCAGGGTATACTGAGTAAATAGACATGCAAGTGCGTGTGGTGTTAGAGGTGCCGCTATAGTAAGATACGCTGAGGGAAAAAAGTTAGCGGTGATTAATTATAATAAGATTTGAGTTCCCGGAGATCTAATATGGAATTAAGATGACTGGATGAAAGACGTCGGTGGAAATACTTCTGATACTGGTTTTACTGAATTGAAGGCAGTAAAGTGGTGTAATTAAAGCATTAAGGACATGCTACTGATGCGATGTTTTAAGGTGACAACTAGGATGATACCGAAAATAATATTGTGTTAGGTTCGTGAATGCAGGGTTCATAATGCAATCATATTTACGGAAAAGTGGGCCATGATTACAGGCTCCAGCCTTTGAAGCTATAGCTTCGTAACATATATGTTATGATGGGTACGAGGATAGCGGTGGAATAGCAAATTGATACGAGTAGATTTATGATTGTAATTGCTGGGTATTATAATACCGAATTCAGACAGTTCTATTAAAATATTATTTAATAATATATTTAATGATATATCATTATTATAAAAATATTATATTATAAGTCGAAGTGCATAGAAGTCGCTTAGTAATATTAAACTTATCACTGTCCATATTTGCTTTTATTGCTCAAATATTGAATTTTTATTTTCTCAGACAGGATAGTATATTGGATTCAGCGCAAGAGCAAATCAACGAAAGGGTTCATCAGTATCGCCGAATCCGAACAGAGTTTACACATCACTGCCCTCATGTTGGTATCAGCCACATGAGACACTTGGAAGGTATTCCAGCAAGGAAATGTTCTATTGGTTCAATTATTTTCTACTTGCATCTATGCATATTTCTTTTTGTGTATGATAACAAGTGTGAGTGATTGGTGACTGCGCATACGCTCGTTCACTATAATTCCCAAATGGTTCGTCAAAAGGATACGTGTAAATCGGGGGTTAGCGTTGACATGTTTGCGGCGCGTCTTTTGCAGACAGTCCGCGACTCGGCGAATGCAGGTACCGCCCGGTATCATTTTCCCATCGCTCGGCGGGGGAAGCCGACGGACGCAGAGGTAGCAACCCGAACTGAGAATGTGCGCAACAAGGGCGACCGCAGTCAACGCAGCGCGGTGTCATCGATCATCCTGCGGGACGCGCGCTGACCGCGCGACCGACGGATTAGCAGCGGCCATCGCGACAAATTGCGTGCGAGACGCCACACACCGCACCGGGCGGGACAACGGGGGCTTCCTTGGCGACGCCTCCCTCCTTCCCCCTCCCCCCACACTCACACACTGGGCACAAACGGCCTGCAAAGCGCGCTTGGGCGAAAACCCTACAACTCCACTCTCAAAATGCAGCGGCGATGCGAGAGAGACGCAGAAATAAATGAAGAAGTAAAAGCAAAAACATTTTTCTCTGTTTTTCACGTATACTTCACAAATCACACTTTCAGTATGCACAACACGTAATAAATAAAAGTGTATACAGAACAGGCACAAAATATAATAATAACAACAAACACAGTTATCAGAAAAAAAAGAAAGAAGAAATGATGCGAGAAAGTACGAGCTATTGTAGCAACACTTGTTCTGTATTATTGTGGTACATTCTTTGTTATTTTGAATTAACAACAATGGCCACCAAGAGGGAGATCGTTTCGGTTCTCCCCCTCCCGCAAGGCTGACAAATGCAACGATAACTGGTCTCGTGACCTCAACCGCCTACAGAGCAAAGTCCTTCAGAAGTCAAATAGTATATACTCTCTAGACCGCCATTGTTTGTGTGTAATGTTATGTAAAGTAAAAATGGCGTTATTATTACGACGAACGTTTGTAAAAAATAACATCGTACACGTGAGAAAATTTGTATTCCATTTATTATTATTATTATTATTATTATTATTATTATTATTATTATTATTATTATTATTATTATTAATATTAATATTATTAATATTATTATTACTATTATTATAATTAATAATTTTCTTTTCACGTTCACAAATGAAATCACGGCTCTTCTTTAGTAGGTAATTACTTAAAACGGAGGATGTGTAACAATTTCAGTCATTCTTTCCCATGGTCCGTACAAACACTACCTTTCAAACGATAATACCATACTTTTCTTGAACGGCTCATTACTTGTGCCAGAAAAGGAATATCCTTAATAGAAATAGTATAAAGGATGAACCTATTAATATTAATAATAATAATAATAATAATATAATATAATAATATAATAATATAATAATATAATAATATAATAATATAATAATATAATAATATAAAATATAATAATATAATAATATAATAATATAATAATATAATAATATAATAATAATATTAATAATAATGTAGTACGTCATTAACGCAAATAAATATCAGAAACTCCGCAATATTCAGAATTGGTGCTCATTACTTTACAGTAATGTGTCTCAAATCATCAAACATTGCAATTTATGCATTAAGCAATTTAAATAAAAAACAAGATATCTCCAATCATTCGTTTAATTACGCATGCTCAGATTATTTTCTAGTAGAGTCTTTTCGAGGACAATATCATCGGACGGCTTCGGTGCTTTCGCTTCGTTCCGGACCACTGTGCGGCGTCAACCATTAGCGCGCCGCGGCTTTGTCCCCGCCGCGCCGCGACGGCAAACACAGCAGAGCGAGCGAAGAGGGATGCATGGATGTGATCGCCCGTGTGGACGCTGGCCGATCGGAAAGCCTTGTCTCCCTTCGGTGGACGAGGGTTCCCATGGATTTGGCTTCTCAGACAAGTGCAGGTAGAAGGTGTTCGTTTACCTAGCGAGCAGAAAATGACTGGTGATGTGGAAGCTCGATTTAACATTGCGACCGTTGGGAGTTGAAAAATTATCGGTGTCTTTTGATGGATATTTGATTTACAATACTCCCCAGTGAAATGTCGTTTCTCTTCTAACATAAGCTTACTTAAATCGTCCTTTTTCGATTTATTTCGTTATGTACTGTGAAGCAAGGGGATAAGTAATTATGAAACACTCCTCACACTAATCCAGAATTTGTATTCAAGATGCATTGAATAATATTAAAATTCACAATCTGCCATTATTTCGTAGAATTTGAAGTAAGCAAAACAAATGAATGTGTAGAAAGACATTCTGCCCCATCTATCAAACCAAGCTGCAAACTATTATTACTAGGAATTAGTTCTTGAAATCAATTATCAGTCTATTGCGAAGTGGCGAACTATATGTGATATCATCAAGAACAGAGTTGACGACTAGACGAAAACAAATTAAAATGTAGCATTTGAGTTATTCATCCAAGAGCTCGTTTCAACCATTATTTATGAAGTACATTATCAGATCGGATTTTTTATGTACTATCTAAGATCATTACTTTCTGGCACATTCGATATCGTGGCATATAAATGTTGCTTTAACTGTAGACACAAAATTAAGAAGTCTCTTAGTCTTCCAAGTGCACGTGTTCAGCAACATCGATCTGACCGTGGTGACGTCACTCACTGACGAGAGACCTTCAAAGCAACTGCAAAGGGAAATACACGTTCATGTCGCCTCCTCCACCGTCGCTCTCTGCAAGAACTTCGCCCGCATATACTGTATAAAATATCTAGGCAACCGTTAAAAAACACATCATCGCCGTCGGCTTCCAGAGGGATGCGTCGAGCGAGCCGGCCGCCGCGCGGAGAGAGGGGAGTGAGAGCTAGGTGTAACGTAGCGAAACAGAAAAAAAAACTCCCTCTCGCACTTCATTTGGGGCGGGAAGATAGCGGCGGCGGCCGCGTCGGGCTAGTCCATTAACGCCGGTATCTGGCGGCCGTTAAATAGCCGCGACCACAGGAGAAAGCGTAATTTTTCGAACATCCTATGCGCATTCCGCGCGAATTTAAAGCGTCCTTTTACGAGCGCGTTACGAGCGCGCGCTGGACAGACGGCGCTGGCGGCGGCGGCGGGCGCTCGCCACGATACGCGCGCTTCGAACAATCGGCGGCTCCGGCCTTTGTGGCGG
>BOPP01000112.1:1323749-1348780 GCA_017312745.1 Gryllus bimaculatus | reverse complement strand
CATGCTGTAAACTTAGAAGTACTGCTTATTACTGCATAAAACGATAAATCCCTTTCTATAAATACGCTAAAAATAGTGCACCAACGTCCCACTCATCTCATCATCCCTCAGAAACGACACAGACCCTTCACCGCGTCGTGTCCCGCCTCTCCCCCTCGCCCCAACCCGCAGCGGTTACCGCGCCGATTAAGCTTGGGTTCTGCGCCCGGGCGGATCTTTGATTCCAAGTCGCCGCGCCGCCACGAACCCGGCGTCGAAGGGGCGTCGTGGCCGCGCGCCCGGCGGGGCAGGGCGGAGCGGTTTAATTCTTCTCGCGCCAGACCGCGCCGCGTCGAACTCTCTGCGCCTCACCCTTTTTCCGCCCCTCCCGCCATATTACACCGCGAAGAGGCCGTCGGGGCTGCAATCCCCCCCCGCCCCCCCCCGCCGCTTCTGATGTGTCGAACTGTGAAGCAAATTCAGCGCAGGCGTGGTTTCCTCGTTTTGCAAACACAGTTAGCGTATTGTCCCCTAAGTGGCGGCCCGGGGTGTTGGGTGCTGTTTAGGCGTGAAGCGGCGAAGTTCGGCAGTCTGTTTTGCATGCGAGCGCAGCGGCTGCGTGGACAGCGGGGCAGGCGGAGCTGGGCGGGCGGGCGCGGGAGCGGCAGCGCGAGCGCGCCGGGAGCGTCGAAGAACGCGCGATCGGTTTCTAGCAACGCGCAATCAGCGCGCCGAGAGTACCTGAAGCCGCTAGCGCCAACCTGCCTCCCGCCCCCGCCCCACGCGCCGTACGTTTTACGCGCGCGTAATTGTCGGCGCTCCGGCCCCGAACTCGGCGCCTGCCGCCGCCGCGCCGCCGCTCCGGCCTTTGGGCGCGCGGCGGCCGCAGAATCGCTTAGCCGCCCGCCCCCTGCCCCGCACCCCACCACGCCACGCTCCCGGTGCGCCAACTAGCCCCTGACCCTCCCGCGTACCCCTGCGCCGCCCGTGCCCACCGCGAATACACGCCCCACGGCCCTTCGCACCGCAGTCGGCGTTGTCTACCGCGTGTTTCCTTCACAATACTACAACTCTTGATGATCTCGTCAAATCAAAATTCGGTAGCAGACCAGTTTCAAAATAATAATAATAAAGCTCATTTTCATAGGGACTGGGAAATTCATAAACGAAGGAAAGTACAGCTTTATTAATTTTTCATAAAAGTAGAAATAAAGGTCGAGATTTCCTACGATTGCAGTAAATATTCGACTTTACGAAATGTGCTTTTGATTCTACTTCATTGTTGGACCCATATCGTGGCAAAATATCTCAAATCGCTAACTGAATTTTTAAAATGCACTTCTAACACGCCCTGCGCGAAATGCGGGTTCTTGTGCATGTGCTCCGTGTGCGAATTTTTTCAGTGTGCGAAACATCGCGAAGGGTGTGCATCGCGATGCGTGTGCGATCTGTAACGATTCGCAATTGTGTTCCATCTTGACGACATCTTTTTTATTATTTACAAACAATAGTGTTACGACACTGACTGGAATCCATTTACTTTTGTTCAAGAAAGGTAAAATAAAATGTACATTCTTTACTTGCGTTTCGGTCAAGTCGGCGTGTTAAAAAATTGGTTTAGGTGATCTCCAGTCTCCAGCACTCGTCTATTTGTCGTTCTCGCCACTCACGGACGACAAAATCGACTCGTGTGTGAATCACGTGTGTCACGACGTGTGTTATGTCAGTCCGTGCTCCGCCTTACCCACGACTGTCCTCGTCTTCGAATCTCTCTTCACACCTCCGGTCAGTCAATACTTCCATTTTTGCTCCTCTACACTCTGTTAGAAAGTGCTCTTTGTTTTCTTTTTGTCAATATCAGCGCTCTTTGAACCCCATTCTAGCCTTTTTCCTTCCCATAACTCGACTCCAACCCACCACTGCTCATCGTCTTCATGCAGTCCATCTCGTCTATGACTTAACCGCTTCCTGATTACCCCCATCCACGTCTACGAGCAAAACCTCCACCCTGTCCAAACCTTCAGCACGTCCCAACCTCCACCCCGTCAAAGAATCCGACCTGTCCAATCTGCGCGAGCCCAAGCCTCCACACCACCAAACGCACGCCCCTATCCAAGCTCCTTCCAAAACCTCCACCTAATCGAAGTCCTCCGCTCCGTTCAATCCTGGGTACCACTCAAGTGTCCGGTCCATTCACACCTTGCTTCATTCACCTCTTTCCCACGCACAACATCATCGCATGTCTGCCTACCCCTAGCCACGACCCAGGCCTGTCAATATCTCCGCCCCGCCTTCGCCTCCGTCCTCTCCGCACCTCAATCCGTCGGCCACTGGTCGACGCCTGCGCGCGTCCCTCCGCGGTCGGGCGCATTCGGGGCCGGCGGGCGGAAGAGCGCGCCCCGGGGCCGCGCGGGGCGATGTCGAGCCCCGGCCGTGAGCGAAGGGCGGAGGGCGGGGCGCTTCGCGCTCGGAAAGAGGCTTTCGCCGCAGAGCCTTCAGCGCTGAGCGCCCGAGTTGGCTCCCGCCGAATATAACGCAACGGCGTAGTTTGAAAATCTGCAGCTTGCTGCCGGAGACGATTTAGTATCGATGTGAATATATGAACTGTGTCGAACGGAATGTATGATCGATGGAAAAAGAATAATCACATCCTTTTTGTTTCTATTATCAATAAATTTTTTCAGATTTCTCAAAAGTTAGTTTCTACGTTAGTACGGCATTTTCATGACACTGTGTGCCTAGAAGGAAAAAGTACTCTTCTAGATACCCCAACTCATTTCAAGATATATATATATATATATATATATATATATATATATATATATATATATATATATATAGTTTGTCCAATATTGTGAATCATTCAGTAAATAATTGTGAAGATCACTAATTTTATTAAAAATTAAATCTAAACATAATATGTTATAACAAATCAAAAATCAAAAATTGAATTATATATTTATTGGATATTCGGTAAGACAATAAAAAACCATCATATGTCATGTTCTCTATTTGCAATTCGCCAAGATGGTATTGCAACGATTATACGAAACAGTAGGCAAAATGCAAACACGTTACCATAGTGCATAAGTAGTAAATGATGTATCCTTGACCCTTCACACCAGTATCTTGACACGAATTATGTTTATTATGCCGTAATGAAACCTTTTGAACGTTATTTCGATTAAAGCCGTACTTTATGTGGCGATTTTTACAGTTTTGGAGGGAACATTCTTTTCGTAACATCGGTTTTCAGAAACATTAAGTTAGGTTACATTAAGATATTTTCACTATTAAATTAATTGTTTAAAAGGTAGGTATTTTGCGATTACAATTTTAGCAAAAAAGATTCAGGACCGTTACATGCGGGTAGCATGCGGAGGAACATATGCAAAATATATGAAGGAAACATTTGGGAATATGTGGGGTACGAGTTCCGGAACATTCGGGGCAACACCCAATAACTATGTGTGAAAAAAAGCAGGAAAATATGCGGGGGGTTAGTGGGGCTCATGACGGGGTGGAGCTGGGTGGAGCGGGGCGGCACAAGAGCAGGTGCAGCAGTGCGTTACTGGGATAGCGAGGCTGTACATAAAGGTACTATTTTACATTAGTTTTAGAATTATTCCTTTTACTATTTCAATAGATGATAGCGAGAAGTATCTGGGCAACTCTGGATTATATAGAAGTGTGAAACAAAATACATGTTCAATACCTAACTTTCCTCAGCAGAAAGAAGGTAAGTCGCAATGTTGAAATGTCTAATAACTGATCATATAAAAACTGCTGAAATAAAGTATTATCAGAAGTATATATGAGAAAATATAAAACTTATTCATGTGAATTAAGTGTTTCAATTATATTTTTAGATATGAATGTAAAGATTATTATTTTCACAGCAATAAAAAATTGCACAAAATCTTTCAAAATGACTAATATGATATTTTTAAACAATTTCATCACAATGTGATAAATAACGTATGTATGGTAACATACAACTTAGTAATATGTCCAATACAGGAAATATATTACAATTATATTTTACTTTATATAATTATCAAACACACAACTACAGTAAGTATATTTATTATTCAGTAGTGCAAATTTATGAAATAATTATATGCGTCGTCATTGCCAACAATATTATCACCACAATACCTATATAGTGCAAATGTAGCCGTAAAAAGAACAGAGTAAGTTAAAGTTTCGAATAGCATCCGACGTAGTATATGCGTCTCTTCACTACAATGCGAATTCAAGTAGCAAAATACGGTATATTCACGCGTATTCGAAAAAGGCAATAGATATGGTTTCATTAACGTTCATTATTCATCGCGGACATGCATTCGAACGTTCAAAATAAGCATGCAAAATCTGTCACTCGCTATTCGAAATACTATAAAACTGTGATCATGCCACTTCAGTGATATCGTCACTCGAGACGCATTCAGTCCCTCACGCGCATTCCAAATCCGCAGCAGATTCGTCATTCGATCAGTCCGCACGGAGACGTTCGGACGCGTAATCGCGCACCCTCCGGGCCAGAAGGGAGCCACCCCTGCGCCCGGCAGGGTATGCAACCCGCGGAGCAGCCCACCAGGCCTCCCCCGCCCGCTTTCCCGCAGCGGACCCCGTCAGGAAGAGCGCCTCCCCGTTTTCCACAAAAATCAAATCTTGGCAACGACTGGCGCGTTACAAAAAGTGACAAGCCGCGGCAGCTTTATCTCGTCCCTCCCTTTCCCCTCCCGCCACACTCTCCCCCTCCGCCCGGCGGCGCGCGGCTGTCAATGCGGCGGCGACATCGATATTCATCGCAATGGAAACTGTTGTGCGGCGGTCTAATTCAGAAAAAAATCAGTTTTGCATCCGAAGAAGTCCCGGGGCGGTGCGGCTCGCGATGAAGCGCCAGGGGTGGCAAGGAGAGGGCGAGGAACAGGGGTGGGAGAGGGAGGGTATATTCGAAGAAAATGTAAGGCGGAGGCGGGCACAACGGCAATGTGAAGGCAAGGGCGAAGATCGCGGATAGAATCGTTGATGGAAGCAAAGTTGGACGTAAAAAGGAAGGTGTCGATATTTTCATAAAGAACAACGTGACAAAAAAAATGAGGAGTTGAAACAACTTTTACAAGAGAAATGTGAAATGAGTATCACCACAAATGAAGATAGTGTTTTCCCAGTAATTTAATATCAAATATCTAAGTACTAAAATGTCTACCTTTTCATTAATTCCACTACTCCAATCATGAAACCAATTAATAATACTTCTTTACGCGTTTAATAATACTCCTGAAACGGCCCAAACAGGATCGTGTATGTAAAACATGGTTTTCTCTGTCCATTTTTCTTACCTCTTCTCCACTGACCATAAATAAGCTGCTTTACATCAGTACTTATGAGGCACAGCGGAACAGCGTGACTGAATAATAGCGATATTCAAGGAAGTTCATTGAAACACATTAATTTCAAAAATGTTTGACGCTTCCTGAAACTGTTTGACGTACTTTAATTCTTGGAATAGTCTTAATAATTCCTCTCGCAATTGTAATAATACATTTTGATCTTTTTGAATAACATATTTTCATCTCCTTCTCTCTCCCTCTTCCCCCCTCTCCCTCCCTCTCCCCCTGTCTCCCTCCCTCTCTCTCTCCCTCCCTCTCTCTCTTTCTTTCTCTTTCTCTCTGTCCATACATATGAGTTTGCTGTCAGGCAAAAGACCAAGTCTTACGGGCTATCACGTGATCCACGCCACTGGCCTTTGTTTCGTACCACGTTTGAAGCTGGGCCATGTACCTGCTCTTGCCGGTGTTTATTCTTTTGATAACTCCAAGAAATATCTGAAGCGGCCTGTGTCCTGAAACCAGCGAACCAGCTCCTGCCCGCAGTATGTGCGAAAATGAATAGGAATTATTCTACATCTGCATTTTTTAAAATATTTTTTTAGAGAACTGCAAACGACAAGCGAATACATAGTTGAAAGAAAAGTCTACTCTCTAATCTACGAGAGAATGTATTATTATTTTTAGAAAATGACCTTTTTGTGGTTCTTTTGAATTATTAAACTTCCTTCGACATTGATTTTTTATATATACCACTATTGCAATTACATCAATTACCACGATTGCATTTTGATAACGCTGTGTCAAAAAACCTCATAAGAGAACGTCAAATTCAGGGATACTTTTTACGACCTTGAATTGCATTAATAAATATTCTTTAGGTTTTTGAGAAAAAACTATGAAAATTATATTGCATTATATGCAGGAATTATTGCATTATGCACAATTATTAACCCTAGTATTACCAAAGGGGAAGAGAAAGCCACCGATGGATTTTTTTTGTAAGTTTAGTTTTTTAGGAAGCTGACATTGTTTATTATGACATTGTTTATTACGCCCTTTTTGTTCAAAATATTATAGATTTTATCACAAGCGTTGTTTATTATTTGAGTTCAGAATCATAACTCTTCACTCGAAAACTGAACGTCAGAATACATTTTGTAAATATTTGTAATATTGTAAGACTTTGTATTATATATTTTAATACTTGATTACATTATGAGGAACGTAATTTACAGGATCGGACGTAATTTGATATAAAAATGTAATAGATTTTGGTCAAATTCAAATATTAATGTGAGAATATCGATATATTTTTCATTTAGACGAAATTGAATAATTTTAGTTAAAATGAATGTACATTATATATTCTAAGTTATAGACATTCACTAATTTATCAAAATCGTCGTCAGATTTTTCCATAATACCAACATTTGAAAGAAGGGTCTTGAAGCCCCTTCTGGTATTGCACGGTACCTTTTATACCTTATTACCGTTCAAGTAATACACATACAGATGACCTAAAACCTCTGAAAAGTGGATATCTTAGAAGAGCATTTCGAAAGTAAGTGTTGCGAAGATTCGAGTTTCATCATTCAAATAACTTTCAAGATTCGATAGATTTGGGAAGTGACACCCACTGTTCGCAACTGAACTTCGCAACCAAACCGGAAGGCGATAGGTTTGAGTTCCAACGAAGTCGGATATTACGACTTCACCACCTGGGATCCAATCCGACCTTCATCAGCATGAGAATTCTAGAGAATTATTTTGAATGACCGTTTTCTATCCATGATTTTTTGCAATCTATTGCAGGTGATAGTCTGAGCAATTGACACCTTACATAGCGTGAGATTCTTTCATCAACATTATGTCCCCAAACCATGTTACATTCACAAGGGCAGACAACATCAAATCAAGTTCATGAGGTTTATAACGACAGTGGAAGAAGCAGCAGCAGCAACAGTAGCTGTAGAAAAGGTAGTAGCAGTAGCAGGAACAGCTGCAGCAGCAGGAGCAGTAGTAGAAGTAGTAGTAGGAAAAGAATAAATAGATGAGCGAGAAGAAGAGAGAAAATAGAAGAAGTAAAATTCGAAGGATCTCTAACAATTCTAATGACATTAAACAACAAATATTGGGTTTTTATCACTCTGAATCTTTGTGGCCATTCAAGGGATACGACTGCCGCTTCACTACTCCAAATCGCGGCCCGTTTTCAACAGCCCGCACGAGGGCGGCGGCGCCCAGACCCCGATGGAACGCCCGCGCGAAGGCAGCGCCCGCCAGGCACCTGGAGCCCCGGGCGAAGCCCCGCGCATCCATTATTCATGGCTAATAGCGCCAGCGCGTTTTTGCAGGCGCGCCGCCGCCAAGTGAGTTACTCGCGCGCGGAAGGGCGGGGCCAGTGCGGTCGCACTACCTCACTTCGCCACCACGAACCAAAAAAAAAAAAAGTTTCATATTCAAATCGATTTGCACAACGAGGGAGCGGTGATGTGCGAGGAGAGTGCCCACAGGTGCGACACCTGCAGCTTATCCGGATAGAGGGTTCATCGTCGAGGAAGACAGGACACTCCGGGAGCAGGAGAGGATGAGGTGATGTATTGGGGAATCCGGTGCACTTCGCTATCCAATAAAATTTGCATTAAAATAAAGGGGAACAACGTACAGTTAGAGCAGAATTGCACACTCGTCCCTCTAAGCGTGCTAATGTTTCACAGCAACACGGGTTGGCGCGGTGGGTAAAGACGGATGTGTCATTTTAGTGTTCTTTGCTTCAAGACGGCTTCTCGGAAGTAGACTTTATTTTTAAAGTATAACCATAGATGAACCAAAATATTTGTTGTATTGTATTACTTGTAAACAAGTGTTCGACTGAAGAGAATATGATCGTAAATGTTATGGAAGGATGTTTTTGACAGTTTTGATCAATAAAATGAAACGTTGCATATTATGTTACTGTAAACTCTGTAAAAATGAAATTCTTTGTTTTCACACAAATATAAATACAAGTACTCTAATGCTTATCAAATGTTATTGCAAATCCATTACAGTACGATTTCTAAAACCTCTCAGTCGATCTTTTTCAGAAAAGTGGTATCTGAAGCTGATGATCACATAAAGAATAACTTGAGAATCAGTAAATAGGAAATTTAACTCATAGGGCAGTAGAATTAAGGGAGAGAAATATATTCGAGGGAGTAAAATCTTTTTGGTTAGAGTGAAGTGAATGTCGGGAGGCGAGAGAGAGGGATGCGGAGAGACAAAGAACTTACAGGGAACTCAGTAGATAAAATGTGTTTACTGACGAGTCGCAACGGTTGCGGAGAAGCACCTACAGATAATAGCCTCGTAACTCTTCCACCTTGAAAAGCGTTGCCCCTCCTCGCTGCTTCAAACTCGGTCGCCGACGTGGCATTACGAACCACTCATCGACGTCTCTTGGGCAATTCCATTTCATCATATCCAGTTCCCAATCCCATTCCTCGTGATATCTCAGAATTACTTCTGCGTTGCAGAAAAACTCACGCTACGAACTAAGCGCTCGTGACGCCTTCCGACGCCATGCTCTGCCCCACCTTCCATTGCATCTCTTGTCCTCCTCGCATTCTCTTGCTACTTACTGTTTCTCCTCTTCTCATCCTATGGATCTCAGACGTAATATGTTTTTCCAAAACGTTCACCCCGCGTCTACGTGCTACGGTATTCGTTTCCATCAGGCCAAATTCTTCGAGCCTTGAGATATTGCTCTTCCACATTTCACTCGTTTCACACCTAGATCTTTTACTTTCATCTCCTTTCTCTATCGGGAAGCATTAGAGTACATATTATCCCGAACTCGTCTTCATGATTCACACTTTTCTCTTTTCCGATTCATCTCGAACCCTGAACTTCTCCCCGATGTCGCTCCGTGTCAGTCCACGTCCTCATGCATTTGTCCTCAACCCTTTTCCTACTACGGATTGCCTGACAACTCTCTGCTTTCGCACGCTTTGCTTTGATCATTCCCACATTATCGCTCTTCGCATCGTTCCACCTTCTGCCCCTTGCACTCTCCGTCGCCCTCGCGCCAACTCTCGCCTCCGCGCTCCGCCTCCACCTTCCCGGCAGCCCAGCCCCGTGGTGGGCCGCCCGCTGCGACGCTGCTTCAAAGGCCCACACTTCTCTCGGGCGCGCGGCCGCTCATGCGCCGCGCCTCCGTGGCGGCGGAGAGCGGGCGAAGAACGCCGGGAAGGACGCAGAGGGCGAGAACGCGAGAGAAGCGCGGAGAGCCACCGCCCCCCAGCGCCGCCCTCGCGCCCCGCGCGCGGCGTAGCGCGGCGCCCGGGGGAGTCTATCTTTGGGAACGAGACGGCGCGCCTCTCCGGCCGAGGCGGGCGCGCGGCGAGAGCGGCGAGGCGGCGGCGCGCGATCCGCCAACCGGTGCCGCGGTGCGGGGACGGGAGGCGCGGGCGGCGCGGCGCGGCGCGGCCGAAGCGACACCTCGGCTCGCCATGGCGGCAGCGGCGAGGCCCAGGCGGCGATTGGCTGACGGGGCGCGGCCCCGCCCCCGCGCCGCGCCCTCTGAACTCCTTGCTGCCCCCCGGCGCCGCCCCGCCCCCGCGAGAGCCTCGTGAGATAAATCAGGCGGAGGCGAGCGTACGCCCCCCTCCCCGCCACCCCCGCCGCGGAGGCGGCCGCGTAAGATACGGCCGTCTGGCGGGAGGTCGATACCCGGACCCGCGCCAGCCTCTGGAAGCTTCTGGCACGTGCGCGGCCCGCGGCGCCGAGAGGAGATTCGCGGCGGCCTCCGCTGGGACGCGCAGCTGCTGGACTGTGTCTCGGCCTGTGTCACTGAATGGCAGTCCCGTTGCTGGATGTTACGGCACTTGGGGCTAACGGTTGCAATATTTGTGGCTTTGCTATCTTGGTCCATCTATGTAATGATTGTTGATTGCATTAGGAGCTGAACGGTATAAATGTCAGTAGTTGAGAATTAGACGATAGGATTATCGAGAAGACATTCTCTAGTTACGCAACATTCATTTATATACACATACACGTGAAAAAAGTGGGGCAAAATTCATGAAGCACATTACAAATTTATTAATATAAAAAATGGTTTCAATAGCGATTTAAATAATGAAATATAATGAAAATGAAGCGGTTTAAAATATAATATAGTATAATAGTGTGTGTTGTTCACGAGTATGGAAGTCATCACTAACACAGTTCCTTTTCTAATTTGCCAAAGGTTGAGCTCACATTTGATAACGAATTGGGATCCAATGCATTCATTCCAAGTGCGTTTATGGGTGTGCAAAGTTATGAGATTTTTTTACGTGTTTACTCTGTTTCGTATTATTTCTTTAGTTGCATACTTCAGATCTTAAAAAGATTTACATTAACATGCATTTCATAGTTTTGTGATGATTAGCTTCATGACAAAAAAGCTGATGAAAATCACTCTTTTCATACAGAGATAATGGGGTCACGTTCCTGTCCCCTCCTGTTTCGGTACCAGACGTACACTCAAAGCTCGTTAAAAAAGGAAACGACACACGTCGAACATTTTAAATACTGAAAATTAAATTAATTAATTTAAAATGAAATTAATTTCTGAAATGTGGCCAGTTTTTCATTATTCGGAGCAATAAAAATTAGAAAGTTAACAAAATCACATGCATAAAATATTTCTCAGAAACTACCTTGAGATGAAATATAATAGGTACATTTATTCTGATTCATGCTTCAAAGATTACTTCGAGTACATGGCATTTGACAGCGGAACTGCTCAGTCGATAAAAGCAACTCTGTCGTGAAATCGACACTATCGAGTGAAGTTCGTTAGTCCAGAACACACCATCGAGTAAATCCATGCCGGCCTATAAAAAAAAGAAAAGATCTGTTGGTCACAAATCACCACCCCTTCACCAGACCCCGTTTAAAATTACCGCACCGATTACCTTTCAGCACAGTCAACCGATTCCAACGGTCGCGCTTATTCAGCAGTAGACCTGCGGTGTATCGGGAAACGCCCTTCCCCGGGGATGGGGGAGGAGACGCGGGCGTGGGTGGCAGAGGGAGAGGGGGAGGAGGAGCGACCACAGCTCACGCAGTTGGGCGGAAGCGGATGCTCAACGGAGGGCGACGCTCCTGCCTCGGCAAACCCTACCTCTGCCACCCCACCTCTGCTTCATCACTACTGCACAGCGTCCGTCACCCCAGCCTACGTAGGTACCATCAGTTGTCAGCCCCAGTTTCGACGTCATCGACATTTTCGACGTTATTGATGTTTTTGACGTCATCGACATTTTCGAGATATTCGACATTTCGGTGTCATCGACATTTTCGACGTCATCGACATTTTCGACGTCATCACCATTTTCGACGTCATCGACATTTTCGACGTTATCGTCATTTTCGACGTCATCGACATTTTCGACGTCATCGACATTTTCGACGTCATCGACATTTTCGACGTCATCGACATTTTTGACGTCATTGTGGTTTTTGTAGCGATTTTTGTCGCACTATTCCTACGCTATTGAAAATGAACCGTTTGAAAATGACCGTGGAAATCTTCATTCAGTATCTGCCACTTTAAATTTCATGTAGTTTTATAATAATTATGACAATCACCCCACGCCCGAGATTAACTTAAAATAACGATCACTCCCACGGCAATGATGAAGCTATTTAATCTACCACGGATATTGAAGCTATCTAATATTCCTCCACTATGCTTTCCTCCCCCTATCGAACTTTGAAGAAGTTCGTCAAACTCACGGGAAGAAAAAAAAACATGTCATTGCAGACAGCTGCATTAATCAAACCCGTTTAAACTCACAGTTTCATTTTAGCCGAAATACCGGATAGTGATGAAACATGACCATATATATACCTTACGGCCCTGATCTACCTCAGAATTCTACTAGTATTAGGACGCGAACGACTTACTCACTTATGCCGAATAATAGTGGTCACACTTCATTTGACAGTCCCATACATCATTCTTGAAATTTTCACTTATATGCAATATGTAATTGAAGTGTAAAAATGGGGCTGTACGCTGGGAACTATATTGTTACGAGTTAAATTTGTTATAATATGAGAAAGAAGTTTGTGTAAATGTACCATCATATTCTATCTCCTATGTTAATACGGTTAGGATCTTGTTTGGCTGAAGCCTTCAGCAAGACCGTTTATCCATTTCTTCTGTAATTTACAGGCATTTCAGCTGATATTTTTGTGGTGGTAACATAAATTGGAGGTATTCCACAAGACACATCGTTCATAATCAAACAAATAAAGATTGTCTTCGTTTATGTTGGATGCCGCATAACTCAAATACATTTCAGTACATCCGAATATTTTTGGACGCACTACCACAACGTCTGCTCTCTAATCAGCGTTTTAAAATATTTGATCGTTAAACAGCTGTGTTCCTCCGAACACGAATTCGGCCGAACTCAGATCCACTGTGGCTCTAGCCTTTTTTCTACAGCAGTTATTGAGCTACAGCTGCTTTACTTGTCAATTGGCACAGCGCAATGTCCTTCAGCAATGAGTGGAACTCCTTAATTATCCATATCTACAAACTCGCTGAGCAATGAAATGAATGATTGTTTTGAAATTATAATACAATGGTGTCCTAACGTACAAACAATTTTTTTCATTTTCTCTCTATTAAAATTCCGTAATTTTCCCGTTTATTCTACGACGGCTGACATAATTTGTCGCAAATACACGAAATCTGCTTATTTTGATATTCTTGGGAAAGTACAAGAATTTGGAATAATTATAACTAGCGCAGCAAAAATGCTTCTGAACAAAACCACAAAAAAACCTAGCACGCACACTGCTCAAGAACAACGTATAAAATACTCTCGTACAACATAAACAAAGTAAAACCTTAAAAAACATCTTAACAAATACTGCAATAACATCTAATGGTATATACGTACACAGTTGTCATTACGTAACACACGAAAACATATGTTTAATGGTGAGAGGCCTCTTACTTAGAGCCTTGCTCTCACATGACGTCACATGTCTTGTAAGCAGTGTCGCACTGAGAATGAGAATGCAGTCAGTACGCGCAGTATGATAACAGGCGGAATAACCTATTCAAATATTTGTACCTATCACTCACAATCGATATTTCGTTTCATTGTTTTCGGGTTTTTTTCCGAGTTTCAAAATATCTAACAATCTCATAGCCATCTATCACATGGCCGGAGGCCACATTGTTTTCTCTCGATTTTTGCGATCGATCGAAATAAGTAATATAGATCATAATTCGTTGTGACCCCAAGAGATTTCTGTCATGCGTACAGTGGCATAAGGAGACAGGTGATGCCAACGGAAGCTCGGCCGAGTTGGAGGTGGTGGCGGCGGCGGCGGTTGCGCCCAGCGACGACTCAATCGCGCGCGCCAACGCACCCCCGGCGACGCGGGGGTGGTGCGAAGGGGGGCGGGCCCGGTCATTATTCACGGAAGGAAGGCGTCCGCCGCGCCGTGCCGCGCCGCCGGGGTGTGAAGTATGATTCCTGCCCGGCTGAGTGACGCCTTCCTCCGCAACGGCCCATAAATCAGAGGCGCGCATGCGCATAATGAAGCGATCGCGGCCTCTAATGAAGATCGGAGCGCGGGGCGCCGCCACGTCGCGACCCCGCTGGGAATGCGATTCCGATAGGGAGAGAGGGAGGGGTGTCGTCAGCAGTAATGACTTCGAACTATTCTGTTCGTCAAGGCTTGCAAGTATTCGTCTCGTCATTTCACCGAGCTGACACGACTTTCAACTATTTCACTGATCGAAAATTAACTCCAATAATGCTTTGCGTTCATCTGAATATTACAATTGATATTACAATTTGCATGAAATAAGTTATTAAACTATTAGTATAAATTGAATGTGGGTGTGTACGGAAAGGGCTAATTTACACAGTGCAACGTAACCTGAGACAAGGCGAGGTGCTGATTTTCCATATAACAGTTTCCCTAATTAATAATTTCGCGTATGTATTTCACCATTTTGTCTCAGTATGGTAGTAGAAGGGTAAAATGAAACAAATTAATTGATATGACTTGCGTAGTGGATTGAAGTGAATTTCGATTGTTATACACTTAAATATCTTTCGAGCGCACCGGTAGTATTGTATTTCAATTCTGTAATATATAATAATATTGTTGTATGTTTACCAATATTTTAACAAGTAATATCATGAATAAGTTATATTATTAGAAACACTAAGTAAACTACAATGTCTTCCATATATTAATAATTTTTAATCAATTTTTGAATTAAACATTTTTTAAAATTTTTAAAACAACTATTAAAGAACTCCAAATATACGGAAATATTTTAATAAATCAAATTCATCAATGTATTACCTATTCCAACCGAATATCCTGGTGTTTTCCGACTTATTGTCTACCAAGGGGAAAGTGCATGCAATTAAAGAAATATTTTAACTGTGCGAATGTCTTTTTTTTTTCATAAATACTCTTATAATCCCTTGACGTTAATCAGAATTGTTTGCAGCAAGCTTTTTCAATAAAAAAAACATTCTTCTGTTGTAGTAGGTTCCCAGCGCTTCGTATGAGCTGTTGCAATGAAGTTTGCAGCAGTTCCCAGAGCGTCGCGACGAGTTATGGAGACGCTACAGCGACGAAGCCCCAAATATTTGCGCGCGTGTTTCAGGGAAACAGCACGTGATCGGCGGCGACGCTCGCACCTCCCGACAAAGGCCCATAATTAAGAGCGCGTATGAGGGGAGGGGGGGGCGATGGCGGAGAGGCAGTTTCGGCTTGCAATAGCAGGCGAGAAACCGCTTCCAGTAGCGTCAAGTGGAATGAGGAAGCCGACTTGGAATGAGATGTCAGATGCACGAGGCGGGTGATGCTGAGGTGGAGGTCGTGACAGATGAAGACGCAAGAATCGGCGGGTAGAGCTTGTTTCACCGGCACCGATGGTCCAGACGGAGTTGGTGATATCGAAGGTAGAGGTTACGAAGGAGGTGATACATTTAGAAAGCGGTGTACGAAGGTGAGGATGTCATCAGAGGCGATGAGGATGGAGGGAATGATAGAAAGAGAGCTGTGTACGACGATACTGACTGAGAGTGGCGTTGGAAGTAGGGATGCGACATCGACATCAAAATATCGATGTATCGAAACCTTGATGTTGAAATTCTAAAACTCGATACATTGGCCCTAAACCATCGATGGGTTTAAACATCGATGTTTGTAGAATTATTTTAGTAACCTCATTTAGTAACTCCCTTGCCACTATTTTAGTTACAACATCACTGTTCACATGTCGGGGAGGGCGATTTCATGTCACTGTGGTCCAGTGTATTAATTTATAGTTGAGAATTACCTGACAAAATAAAGACAAAAAATTACAAAACAATTTCGAAACGTTAATATTTTGGGGATAATACTAAAATCATACACATTTATTAACAAAAATCCACTAACTTATTTTTCACTCTTGGTGACTTTTGTGTGAAGAATGTTCATTGAGCATTGCTCAAATTATAAAGTGAAAATTAGTTTATTATTGTTGTTGTTATTATTATTATTAGTAGTAATTATTGTTATTAGTAATTATTGTTATTAGTAATTATTGTTGTTAGTAATTATTGTTGTTAGTAATTATTGTTGTTAGTAGTTATTATTATTGTTATTATTATCATATTTTTAAATTCAAAATAAAATATCAATCAAGTAATAACATCGAACTCAATACATCGATGACACATTCCTAATTGGAAGGCCAGAGAGAGTGAACAGGAGAGGCATTGAAAGAGGTAAAGGGACTGCTATATCAGAAAGGAAGCGGCGAAGGAGGAGACGGAGGAGGCAGCGGTGATGTGGTGGAGCGGGGGCCAAGGCAGCGCTAGCGGCGGCGGAGGCGTCCGACGGATTTACAGTGGCATCGCGGCGACCTCCAGCCGCCCCGCTCGGCGCCCCTGCCCCAAATTTATTGTGTCCGCATTTTCGCTACGGTTCACAAGCGCCCTATTTCTTATCAGGCAGTGCGAACAGGCGTGAGAACGGGAGCGCCAAGAGAAGATAATGAATTCGGTATGCCACCGCACGCGTCAATTATACCGGTGGAAATTTATGTCCCCGAAATTAGAAGGAAGGGGTCAGACAGTTTACAACGAAAAGCTCCTGATGAAATACTAATCCTCTAAAAATACGTTATTTATATTCTAATTAGTAAATATTATTACGCACTATTTAATATTTGTGTTACATAATTATTCTTATCAAGCAAAAACAATCATAACATAATATAAACTGTTTTTAATAAAGGGAATATCACTGAAAATTTTTCAATGCTAAGATAAGTGAGTGTGTAAAAACCGTCAAATTTTCTCGGGCTTCCATATGAAATATAATTCAATATATCGAATAGAAGAAGAAATTGTGATTATTTCCGTAGTGTCTCGCCTGCAATTTCAAGCTCAGAAATCACGAATATGTAGAGCACTTGTGTGCATTACTGCGTTTCCTGGTGTTATATGACCCAGTTCGAGAGCAAACAGCTCGTCTAAGAATAGCCGCGTGAACGTGTGCAAGCGCGGGCGCGCGTAGCGGAACGCGGAAGTGACTGGGCGCGAATCAAAGCCATAATTCCTCGCAGCCCTTCTGCCTGCGCCGTCTGCGCAGCTGCTTCCGCCGCGTCGCGGAGCCTCCCGTGCGCGCAGAGCTTTCCCACAGTCGTTGGTGACCTGCGACAGCGCTTCCGCCCTCGCACATGCGCGCACGCATGCACGCCGCCGCACGCGCTGCCATCTATCCTCCCTCCCCCCTCCCCCCGCCTTGCCTTCGCATATAACCATAGGCGTGCGCAGACTGAAACAAGAGGAGTTCGGGGGGGGGGGAGGAACTAAATTGCAGGGTCTGTATTCCCCAGTTGCCCCTCCCCCCCCATTATTTCTTTTATTTAGAAGCGACGTATTTTATTAGGAAATTAATAAAACATAATTCAAGAACAATCAAGTAGTTTAAATGATAGAATTAAATACAATTGGTGTCGAACCTGTTGATGGTTTGGGGAGTTTCTTCCCCAAATAGTCAAATCGGGAAGATCATGAATTTACGAAAATAGAACATTTTATTACGAAGGAATATGGGGTCCATTTCGTAATGTTCAGGAAGGCGACCCTTTCGCCATCCCAAGTCACCCCCGTTCGGTACTTGCCTGTTGTAAAAGGATGTTGCGATTCAAAGTCCTCGTTTCCGTTTTCTCTCCCACGTTGAATCCGATTTATACGCTTCGTTTTGACGAACGATTTCGGATGTCCTAGGAAACGCGCGCGTGTGCTCAGCAGCTCGCCGCCTCAGAAGTCTCTGCCCGCACGCGCGCGATCCCAAAAAACTCCTAAAATCGTTCGTCAAAAGGAAGCGTGTAAATGAAGTCTTTGTGTATGCAGTAAGACTTCGTTACGTTAATTGCAGTCATAGAGTATGCACCTTGAGTATTACACAGCCCGTACTACCTGTTAACAAAATCGGAACTTCCAAAAATAATTTCTAATACGGTACGGTTTCTGGGCCAAATTAACATATGATTTTTAAAACTCCGTACAACAGACTTCGGTTCAATAATGGAAAATACATAACTAGCAGTGGAACAAAAACATGTACTTTACGTTATCAGTTATGTAAAAGTATAAAACCACAATTTTTCTCAATAATAGCATATTGCAGTTATCACTTGTAAAACTCTTTACCATTCGTAGCGCACAAGACGCGAAAACTAAATTGTTTGAAACCGAATATGTCAACACAAATTCGAATCAATCTAAAACTCCGTTTCATACACCCAGAAACACGGCCTAACAATGATAAATAATTCTGAAAATTTCAAATTACAGTGTCGCGGCGTTTCCATTGTTGTGTAAAGCGTTACCGAATAACAAATTCTAGCAAAAGAAGTGCGGGAAAAACGAAATTGCGAATTTACGCTAAACTATTCATATTTTTTAAAAACTGTTAACGGCGTTTTCTAAAGAATTGATTCCCACTTTACATTTTAGGCGTTACAAGAACACTTTGCATTTTTTATATAATTTAAATTTTTTGTACTTACCGTAAACCACAAGTTCATTAGGATTTTGTTGATGAGTTACATATTTTAAGTAATTTTGAAAACGTGACGGACTCTCATTTTAATCCATGTGATACGCCGAGCAGTCTTATTCAAACAAGAAATCCTTCTCCAATGTGAACATAAATGATCAGCAAACTCAATTCAATCCATTGTTCCTTACGTTGAAGAATCTTTTTCATCTCTTTTATCTATTTTGTCATAAACTCTTTCCACTATTCTCTTTAAAAAAAAAAAAATTCATCGTAAATGACTCTTTTCCACACACCTTTTCGGAATCTGTCAACTTTTCCTGATCTCGCAGTACAGGGGAATCTTACATTTGTCCTATCAGTCCTCTCCAACCAATCATGTTTCATCCAACCATCAAGTACTATCTTATTCATCCTGTTAATTTCAATCCTTCATCGTCCGACAATCCCATTTCAGCTTAAATCGTCGTTGTGCGACATTAAAATCAGACGCAACCCATGCTTCCCCTATCAACGAGTTACTTTACCTGCACCAAACAACCCCTTTCCAACCCACCTGGTTCAATTTTCCCATCCTTAACTAACGTTCGCCCCACATCCGCCGCCAGCCTCGTCCTTTCTTCATGAACACCTCCGCCCATTCTTGCCTCCCCTCCTGGCGTGGGGCGGCGCGTGCGGGCGGGCGAGCGCGCGAGCGGCCGTGCGGATTCACGGTTGGCAGCGCGCGCGCCGCCCGCTCGACGCCACCTGCCGCGGCCGGCGGCGGCGGCGCACCGTGATTTCCCGCGCGCGGCCACGCGCGGAGGCGCACGCTCCCAAATGGGATACAAGGGGACGTGTGGACGCAATCCTATTGGATTCCTCGAAGTTACTTGTCAGAGATTAAAAGTGATAAAAACAGGAGTTGCTTGGCTGTCCGGGAGACGCCGCGTCCTAAGCATAAGTGCCAACGATTCGGCCGACATTTGCGACCTTCCTTAGGGCGAAAAGCGCGGAGATGATCTGCGCACGAGTATCTGCGCATTTCTTCATGAGGAAGGTCGCACAGTGGCGGCTGAAACGATGGCACCCCTGCCCAGGATGCAGCGTCTTCCGGTTAGCCAAGCAGCTACTGACTCCGGCCGCGGAAGCTCACGCTCCGTCCCCTTTCCTTCCTCTCTCTATTTTTATTCCTTTATCTCTCTTTCTCTCTCTCTCTCTCTCTCTCTCTCTCTCTCTCTCTCTCTCTCTCTCTCTCTCTCTCTCTCTCGTGATAAAAACAGATTTACATTATCGAGTTCGGACAAAGTAATATCAAATGGTCAAAATAACCCAGTTTTACGTTAGTAATGATTATTTACAAGATACAACAGTAAATTACACTTCGCGAGATCTTTCTTTGGTTCTACTGCCTAGCGATCACTTGGTGCAATGTTACTAAACACACACACTCTTTCAAACTGAATTAAATTCATGTCCGATAAGATATCTGAATTGAACATCTTAATTATCAATTGCGATCTTTTGAGACATTTTGTTTCGTTTGAGCCTGAGACAGAGCCCGGAGACTGGCGCCCTTGCTAACGCCTGATACTTAATCGTGCTTTCAGGAGCGCATTTGAGGATGATTATATTCCATCGGCAAAGCTGGCGGGGACTCACATATCTCATTTGGGATTTGCTCGGCAAACTGCTGGCACCACGGACACGTAGACATGTCAACCAACTCAATCTCATAGTTGCTCGTTGCTACTTGTATCCATAATTCAACATTCATAATTCATATGTATTCAGGAAGCACAAAACAAGCACAAGGAAGCACAAAAATTGTATCTTCATGCCAACTTAAGATAAATACCGTCAGTGCTGTTTTGTACCTATGGTTTTACTAACCTCGTTTAATAGGCTAGATGTCATCTTTGCAACTTCCACTTTATTGACACCAAATATTGGCAGGTAAACTGGTAAGATCTAATATTGGTAATCGATAAATTTTTAGCAAAATATGCAATTTTCAACCTAAATCACCGAGTTTTTTTATTATAATAATGAAAGGACAAGAAAATATTCAAAAGGAAATTCCTTTTCTTCGCCAAATTACGTAACACTGTAAATTAAAATAGACAAAAAGGAAAATTAATAGTTTTATAATGTACTTTATTTTGCAAGCACACACTAATCCTTCACTGCAAAAATATATGTTAAAATTGCGTGTCAATAACAAATTATTACAAACAAGAATATAATTTTAAATTGACCATTGAAGTTTCACAACAAAGTAAATTGAAGGATATTCCTGATCATGGGATTCGGTCACAGTTAAATTCAAATCATTAACAGATTTAAGTTTGTGGATATTTCGGAATACTTAAATCCGTTGCGCAAAATGGACTCTCGTCACAAAATTATGTAATGCTGGAGATGGAATGATGTGTTTTGTAATCTGTTCATAAGTAAGGGTGTTACCTTGCGATTTACATATCAATAGTTACCATATTTTAATGTAGTTAATCATAAATAATAGATAAGTGATAGTAATAATAGATAAAGTGGTAGATATAATGATAACTAAAATTATCTACCAGATTCTTTTTGTGTCGTATTTTAGTCAAACGCTTTAACAGTGTTGTTGCTATTGTGTATATAAATAGTCTTGAGGTTCGAATTAAATATCCCGAAAAGTTGGCAAATTAAAATGCGTTAATCTTTTAAATTTAACAGTGACCAAACCCATTATTTGGAATATTCTTCAATTTCCAGTGATTTACTTTTACTATCACGTATTTCATATTCAATTATCTTGCCACTTGAATGACTTGTTACCGGTGAGTTGGACGTTTGGGCCCACTGAGCGACGGGGCCGGCGGAGCGTGGCCGGGCGCGTGCCGGACGCTCCGGTCGGGCGATCGCCCACGGCCCCGCCCCTGCACTCGCCCCCATCAGCGCCCCCCGCGCGCCACTCGCTCACACAGAGCGTTTGTGACTGCGATGGTGTCACGGTTAGCGTATCAGACTGTTATACCCGAGTTCGCGGATTCAAACCCGATCGAAACCGTGGATTTTTAAGGGCGAGAAAATCCTTCGTATGCCTTCCTTCCGGGGGTGGGAGGGGGGAAGTAGAGCCGACTGTCCCATATTAGCAGATTTACTGCATGTTAAAAATCCTCAAGCTTATATGAATCCTCTGAGCTAAATTCAAATCGACTATTTCGACCCCAAGAAGTGGGTCTCCGCTAGTGGGTGAAAGGAGCGTACCGAAATTTGCGTGGTCAGACGGAAGAGCGGGCCTGAGTCTTGCCACGAAAATTCAATTCAATTCAATTCAATTTGTTGCTAAGTAAAAAGTCCATCCTGTGCTTTTTGGAATGTTGGATGTCGCGCGTATAACACATGATGATTTGATACGTAATGTTAAGTGGAATGGTCAGCGATTCAAATGAAGCCGATGTTCAGAATATGCTTGTGCATATAATATTATTATGTTACTTTTCCTTAGGTTTCCTCACCCGAGATTCCTGGTTTGATGGGTATTTAGGTATTCCTCATTCCTAGCTTAACATATTTAGAACTGTGCGAACAATCCGGCAGATTTCAACACTGGCTGAATTTTGAGCTTTTGGAATAATTTTGCGAGGAAAACCTAATGTTTCCAAATAATACTTTAGTTTTTTATTAACAAGACCATTTTTTCTTATTACCACCAATCACCAATTAATAATATAATATCAACAGTCTCAAATCTGTACACATGTTTACATTCTATTGAGAGAGAAATGTACTTTGATTTTTTCTGTTTCTGCTTTTTTGTTGTATTGTGCATTGTTATTATTATTATTATTATTATTGTTGTTATTATTGTTATTAGTGTTACTATTATAATTATTATTATTGTTTTTCAGGGACATCAAAATGTTGAAGGTATAGGAAACTACTATAGACGAAATTGAAACGAAATCTAGAAATAAGAATTGTGATATAATAATTTATTCAAAGCAGAATTCTTGTTCATTCAAAGTATGCCTCCTATTACCTTGTTTAGTAAACAGTGAAAGTCATTATATAGAAATGATTAAATCGGTTTAACAATCTTTGTTTCTAAGAGGCTATGGTGTGGAATGACTTCAAAAGCGATGCTTTGTGAAGAAAGTTTCTTGTAATAAATAATTACAGTGTTTGGAATTTGAATTTCCATTTCAATGCGTGAATCGTATACGGTATACAAACTACGCTTCAGCTTATAGGTAACGATTAATGAGTATACGAATTTCATAAATTGCTTGGCGAGGCAATTCGAATTCTTTGATTTAATATGCAATAACTGCAACTATTAAAACCACTAGTCGCAAGTTTTAATGCCACCACCAAATCGTCAAGGATCTCTTAGTCCCTTTCACACAAGGCCCGAAAGACACGTTAGTCAAGTACTCGTCCATTGTATCCTTTCTAGTGCTTCAACTCGTGGAGAACAAAGATTGACTCTCAATCCTCTTGCTGGTCAAAAATCCATTCACAGTGCAACATAGCTTTTGAGCGCGCACTTCACAGCTTTTGTGTGTTAATGGAGATGGACACTGGTAGGAGAAAAGTTCTTTAAAACACTACCTACGCAACCGCGTCGAACACTACCTCTTCAGCTTAAGTGGCACGTGGAGCCACACGCGGTCGAGTGCTGGCAGTGGCCTTTTGTTCTTCGCCCCGTGCATTATTGTGCGGAGGAGCATCGGTAAAGTGCAAGGATTCGGCAAGATATAAGGACGTTGCACTCACGTTAATATTGCCAAGATAAGCGTTCATAACAAGCGTCACATAATAATACGCTCAGCATCTTTTATATGATATCTTCGAAGATAATAACCTCTTAGGCGAAAGTTTAGGTGGAACGAATTTTCTTCTTAGACGTTGAGCACAACTTGTTTACGGAAATTAAAGCCAACTAGTTTATGTATCAGAGAGCGGATCCAGTAAGTATTTAGAGAAAGGCTAATTAAATTGAGACGCTCCCTAAGTATTTTTGAAATAATAAATATATAAGCTGTTCTAAATTGAAAAAATTGTTATGCAAAAACTCATCTGGTATTTCACGAGATCAATACTGATATTTTTTTCAAAAAAGCGAGTAAAATTTTAAAAACGTGTTGGATTTTCGGGAGGGAGCATTTTCTCCATGGAGAATCGCCCGACTGCATCCCACGGTCAGGTTTCCTCCACTCCAACTTCCAAGATTATACCTTTCACTTTTAGCTTCCTGAGCTGTCATAACCCGACTGCAGCCCGGTTGGTGTTCTGGGACGGGGAAGGAGGAAACATTTCATTCAAGTTTCAATTCATGAGTAATGCAAATAGATGTTCTGCCACCAGTCGTGAGAAATTCTGGAACACAGGTTAACATGGCGGAATCTTCGGAACGGTGTATGTAATCTATCTCAAGTATAAATGTACAAGCGAGGAAGACCGAGCGGGGATAATCGGTCTATATTGTTTGGGGGGAGAGAGGTAAATGTCTCAGGAAAAGTTGACAGCAGGTTGCTCTCGAGATACGCCCCCCTCCCCTACTGGATCAGCCACTGTTTTCTTTGATTTTCGTTCTCAACATTGAGGATAGAACACTACATTTTTCGTTTCAAAAGATTTGTAGCATTTTGGAGTTTGCATGGAATTTTGCACTACATGGTATGGTTCTCATAAGACTATATTCATCTTGCATAGGGAAAGGTTTATTTTGTTGTGTTTATTCTACTTTGTAAGAAGGCATTTAAATTTAGGTGTCACGCTCAAACGTATTTTTTCGATTAATTTCAACAGTAAAAATGAACCACACAACCTGACATACTTTTCTGCTTCCAATAAGTTACGTATTTCTAAAAACTGGTACTTATGTAATGATTGTATTTACTATTCGCAATCCGACTGTTGAATTTAGACTCCGTGATTACATACTTGACGCGAAACTTTTTATCGCTCAACTATTCTATGAGAACAAGCAAGAGCAGTTTCCAACTGTCTTTTTGCAGAGTGAGAAACATGAACAGGTAATCATTTGAAGACCTTTTTGTTCAAATTGGCCTCTAAAATGCATAGACCTTTATAAATTCCCATCGAAAATGCTGATTTGTTAGAAGGTTCTCTCTCATGTTCTCAGATACCCATAGTAAAATGATTGATGTTTCATTGCTGTCTCTATTTCTGTAATTTACTATTAATTCCAATAACTTCAATTACGACATCTAATCATTTTCTGTTGAATTATATTATGTTTACATGATTCTCTGTACATCTCAAAAACATTTAACATTTTAATATTTTCTGGCCTTTAGGATCCATTGAAACTATTCTTTCCTGATAACATATTGCCGATTCAGTATCGATAAACAGCCCCTCTCGTATTCACGTGACTAAGAATGCTTAGATATCTACACTTTTACAACAAATTTATTAATTACAAGATACTACCTGACGATACCTCAAACCGCACGCCAAATTCCCAGCAAGCTACATCACTTTTCCACCCTACCTCCCCACAGCCCCTTGTCCGCCGGCACCATCACCGCGACTGCAGCTTCACTTTGAAGTCCGTGCTCTTCTGGAGGGCTCTTCCGCCCGCGTCCCGTCTCGCTACTCCTCAGCCTCCCTCCCGCCCCACTCCAGTGCCCTGCCCCG
>BOPP01000112.1:1309283-1323471 GCA_017312745.1 Gryllus bimaculatus | reverse complement strand
CGGGAGGCGACGGGCAGGCGGTGCGGGAGGCGGCGGAGGTTGCGGTAGCAGCGGCGGCGGCGGCGGCGGCGGCGGCACCTGCACGGTGGCGGAGGTGAAGGCGGACGAAACGACGAGATGGAGAGGAGACGGAGGAGGCAGGAAAGCAAAGTTGATGGTATGGTGGGGGCGGGGGTGGTGATATTGTAGGAGGTGGAGGAGGACGAAGAAGAAGAGGAAGAGAAAGCATAGAATGATAAGAGGAGGTGTGGCGGAGTCGATGGACGTGGAGGCGATGGTAGCCGTGTCGATGGCAATGGAGAGAGTATCGTGGTGATGGGAAAAAAACGACCATTAATGTAGGGATGTGTTGGTTTCGATGCTGATAACGGCAGCGAAGTAGACGATTACGGCGAGGGAGGGAGTTACGAGGGGGAAGGCGTTCGGCGTGGAGCTGCAGGAGAAGGTGACTACGGAAGGGAGAAAGAGGCGACGGCAACGCAGGCGCCAACCGCGGTGACGGCAGCGAAAAGGCGTCGGGGCGCGGCAGAGAAGCCGCAGTCCGATTAGCAGCCGAACACCTGAGCCGCGATGCATCACAGGCCAGCGGGGGCGGCGGCGGCGGCGGCGGCGGCGGCCAGGCAGCGGCGTCGCATGGCAACCGTGACGTCAGCGCCACTCTTATCTTAACAGGACGCTCTAAATGAGCGGGACACCCTGGCGCCCGCCGCCCGCGCCGCACCCTCCGGCCCCGCCCCTTTCTCCGCCCCCCCCTCACCCCGCGCCGCTGCGAGGCCGCCTCGCATTAATATTTAAATCTAATAATTGCCGAGCGTGTGTAAGTCACATCTGCGCGCACTAGTAATTGCCGCGACCGCCGCTGCTGGCGTCACAGTTTGCATATTTAATCCTGCGTCTCGGCGATAACTCGAAGAAGCTTTTCTTCAATTAACTTGCTTTTAAAGAAATGGACTTTTTAAAAATCTCCCGCTAACTGTGCAAGTTGGCGGTAATTTCCGTGTTGAATTGGTTCAGGTTCAACACTAATTAGGGGTAAAATTGAGGTGGTATTTCACCAGTGTCGTTACTACTGTCAGAGGGGTGTCCTGATGAATTCTAGAGGAGCAGCGCGTGCTAACAGTGTGTTGCGACTAAGAGGATACAAGTCATCTTCAGAAAAACAAACACAAGTGATGGATCTTAGCAGCGAAAGAGGACCTACTAATTTCCAAAATGCATTGTAGTAAACTGTTGCTTTGAGATAACTGATGCATATTTATTCGGAAGTGGGGACGATAAAATGTTTCCTTTAAAAACAGACCGAATTCAGAAAAGGGAAATAGCAATAAAAAATCGTTAATGGTGACAATTATCATACTGTAGTATGAGATGTGGGAAAGGGAAGAGGCGTATGATTGTACGTCATTCCTTTCTCTGACAATTCACCTTAATGGGTATTTGCTTTAGTCTTCACCCAACAGAAAATTGTCACTCCGAAAGACCACCAAAAAGCTATCATCATTCATTAAAATGATGATAGGAGAAGACTGATTAATAAAAATATGAATATAATTATTTTAGATGTTCCGAATATGATTTTGAGCGACGCAAATAACGGTTAACGAATCATGATTTATTGTTGTTATTACTATTATTAATATTATTATTAATATTATTATTACTAATTTCCAATGCGCGCTGAAATTTGAAAAAAACTATGCAGACTCCGGCCATTAGAAAGATGTCTTTGGTTACCTGAGAATTTTGCAAAATTGAAAAAGAATGAAAACGTTTTGATTTTCAGAGAAAATGCAAATATTTGGTTGTGCTAATTCGCTTATGTTATTGTATATAACATCTGCGTATTGCAGTGTTCGTGAGACGTTTTTGATAAAACATTTAATTTATTTCAGTATAATATGGGAGTGTTTTATTTGCTATTCTTGAGCAGTGTGCCAGTCACGTTTCGGGAAACCATTTTATGTGCTTTTTAGCAGCCGTATTGCTGCTGCTCGCTACTAATTTGTGTTGCTCACAAAGAATATATTCCGTAAATTGTACTGGCTGTAAACTACTATCTGTGGCCCCACGTGATTTTAGTTACCAATGACCCAATTACGAAATTACAGTGAAACGTAGCTTTGCAACACAGTGAATGCACAAGAAAATTCTCAGGATCATGAAGAAAGGTTTGTTTGTATATTTCGAATGTGGCACGTTTATAGTTGCCAACATTAAACATGAACACTTGCGAGAGCGTAGGCTTCCGTGGGCGGAGTCAGTATTTACTTAGCTGTCCAGGTGACGCCGCGTCCATGGCGAAGGTGCCGACGTTTCGGTCACCATTCTGCGACCTTAGACATTACGCCCTGAGGAAGGTCGCAGAATGGCGACCGAAACGTCGGCACCTTCGCCATGGACGTGGCGTCACTCGGACAGCCAAGTTAATATGAACATGTGCAATATCAGTAAAACGAACCATCAACTCCCACACAAAATGCGTGAACCAGTCTCTAATCAGAAGAGGGGTGAGTATTCCAGAGGACCTCCGTCGATTCCGCCCTCGCTCTCGGGGCGATCGCACACTGATCCCGGCCGTCCGCTCACGTCAGCGCGAAATCGACGCCGGCCGCCACGTGACACCTCCCCCCCCCCCGCCCTGAGCGAGATCGCGAAGCGGAGGCCACGCGCCCCGCGGGGAGGACACGTGGCCTGGTCCCCGCGGGTCGATCGAGGCGACGGCGCGAGGTGATGGATCGGTCATTAGCGTCTCACCGCACCCGGCGCGGGGGGGGGGCGGCGGCGCTAAGCCTCTGCTTTTGTGGGCTGGCCGATCTCCATCTCCACCGCTGCCTTCTCTACCTTTACTTCCCATAATTCCGCACAGACATCCCATCTCGCCTATTTCTGAAATAGTGTTTAGAGTAAGATTCTGCTGTTATTGTATTCAAAAAACTGAGCTCAATCTGTTATTAATGCAATGCACCAATTAAAATCAACAATGTAATTATTAATTAAGGATAATGTTTTAGTAAGGTATTTGTAAATGTATTGAAAGAGAGGTCGGTGATAATTCAAGGTTAGTTGATGGGTAGTCGTTTTGTAGTCGTTTGGTAGTCGTTTTGTGGCTTCCATCTAGCAGACAACTGATGATGTTGGCTAAGCCATCGAAAGCTGCTATTGCATTAAAAAATATTGTTGGCAATGACAACATCTTTAATTATTTTAAAAATGCCAAAGATATCACACCACAACACCTATATTAGTTGATGGGACCAAAAATTAAAAAAAAAATAAAAATCTATATATCCTATTTCTTTCAGGAGTGATTGTCATATTCAAACCATTACTAACACCCAAAATTGTTGTTCTACATTTCGTCATTAATATTTTTAGTTTAAATATACATACTCTAATGGTATTTTAGGACGAAAGATAACTCATCGATCATGTTTACATTTCTTCTACCGAATAATCCATGGGCGAAACGCAAAATAAATGCAAGAAACATTGTGGCTATCTGGGCGCCTTTTTTCCCTTCACAATGCGTTAGTCCCAATTGCAACAGTCACGAACTACCATGTCACGTAATGCAACGTATTTATTCTCCATTTCCCACTAATCTGTCTGTGACGTAGTGCCTAACCGTGCAGTTGCAAAGCGAAACGTAGACTAGATAGTCTTATATTTCTCAAATTTTTGCATTGAGCAGTATTCTCAGCTTTGCATTTTCAGAAATTATTTTCTTCAGTTTATTACACTTTATTTAGTGGGTTCTGCATTCACAGATCTATCATTGCTATCGAAGAAATAGAGTAAATATAAAGAATATTAAATAACTTCACAAAGAATTTCATTTCGTTCTTTCGACATCTTTAAAGTGTACCTTTCGCTCAACACTAGAATAAACGTCACTTCAAATATTACTTAAAACAATGAATCTAGAGGGACTTGCTTGTTTTCATTTGTTACTCAACCAATAACACAATCTTTTGTTTACCGGCCTTATTTAATTTTAGGCAATCATCCTGCATAGTGACTTTTCTACTCTCACCCAAAACTACTTTTACTATTGAAGAGATCCTTTAGAACTGAGCGTGCTTATTTCCGTAGCTTAACTCGGATTTTCTTCACTTCTTTCACATCCCTTAATTTCATTACCTTTTTTATGTCAGCTTTCCAAGTTTACTTGTTCATTCTTCCTCTTTCCCCTGGTATCAGAGCTTAAGTTTGTCTTGATCCATCAAATTCACTGCCTTGAAAATGAACACATTTCGTAATTTTGAACGCCACCATTATTACATTCACTATCACTATTCTACTACCTTTCGCATCTCCCGCGTTTTATTTAACGTCCACAACCTCATTCCTTTGTCGTCACCACTATCTCCATTCTCCCCAACATCAGTTTCCAAGCCGTCCGTTTCCATTTTCTTCCCCTTATCCTGTATCCCTCACTGCCAGTACGGTCTCCTGTGCCGCGTTATGTAAATACGCCGTACCCTGCGGCAATGATACGTATCGATACGTCTGGAATTATTAAAACCTTCGACAAGGGGCGGGAGCAAGATGGATGGGCAGCGAACGCCTTGCTGCAGGAACCTCCGAGCTACACGCAGGAACGGACGTCTGCTCCGTAAGCAGCAGCTGCGGCGGGCCACTATGCCAAGCTTCTGAGGTGTATTGACATAATGGAAGATTGAGATGGGAATATAGATAATGGAATTTGATACTACATCTGTTTTCTAGATATTGATGTCACGAAATATGACTTCACATTCGTTGGGATATTAAATATATTCTAGTTATTCAAACTATTGTAGATTACGTGATTGATCATTGCAAGGTGATAAAACATAATTTATGAGTTTCTTTGTAATGAGAATCGTACATTGTAAAGTGAATAATATAGATTATTAGTTTTATTGACGTAGAATGTACTTTAATATTGATGCTTTGTTTTTATGTGTTATAGAAAAAGTATTTAATGCTGATGTGAAAGCAAATTTAAGATAGCATGATCAGAACAACAGTGTACATTTCTTGTATAATGTCACACTCGGATCATAATTAAGTGGTGCTACAGCCGTCTGTCAACCGGGTCGGTCTGTTTGTCCGTCTGTTTGTCCGTCTGTCTGTCCGACCGCCCATCCAGTTGTACGACCGTCGGTCTGTCTTGCCAATCGTTTGTCCGTCCGTCTGTAGGTTCGCCTGTGTGATAAACGCTAACGTCAAAACCATTCTGCCGATTCTCCCCAAAATTGATATTCACCGATCGATTTAAATGAACTTGAGGTCCTCTGAGTTTCAAACATATTTTGATTAAGAGTACTTTACATGAACGCCCAAAAAATATTTTTAAAATTTTCTAAAAAAATTACTTTAAATTGTTGTATTAAACTGTGTTCTCGAAAACCTTAAACGACATTTAAGAGAATGGTGTATGCCTCAATTTCGTTGAATCCATGGTTTTTCGAAAATTGTAAAGTTACTATCAAAAGACGATAAAAAAGTGGGTGCTAGTGTCATTTCCAGCAAACTCTTATTTTCGGAAATCGCAAAAATTCCATTATTCAAAACAACAAAATTGAAGATAAAGATTGTTGCCTTAAACAAAATCGGTTCTAAAAAAATTTCTCTTTAAGAAAAGTCATGTACAATGTTTCAAAAAACGAGTAGCTTTTGTGTAATTTGTGCTTGACATTTATGCAAATTATAAACAAAATGCATTTTCTCTAAATCCGCTCTAATTTTTTTCCACAGATAGGACAAATAATTTTTAAAAGGATGGACAGTCTTATTTTCGTTGAACTATCTGAATTGCCTAATATTGCCAATTTAGTAACAATCCGAGAAAATGTGCTAATGTAATCTTCTAGTTAAAATGGTGACTGAAAAACTCTGTTATTTTTTGAAAAAATCTAATTTAAGTATTTTTGGGGATGATGTTATGATTTGATTAAAAATTACGCCAAAAATACTCGTATTCCAAAGAAAGGTTTCACAATAAAAAAATAAAACGTTATCACAAAAAATTGATGTGTGAAATGATTTAATGAGATAATATTAAAGAAAAGAATACCTTAGGAAAAAAATCTTGTTTCGGTAAAGTGTAAGGTAGATATAAAAAATTTAACTTTTGCAATATTCGAAAATTAAAAGATTTTAATTAAACCGTAGTGAAAAACCGTGTGTTTAGGGGTTGAGTAAAGTAAAGACGCTGGAAATTTCAAAATATCTGCGTATTATCATAGACATCATTACGTGCGTCAACAACCATTATATTCGTCTTAAGCAGTACATTATCATACGTCAACCAATAAGCACTCCCAGAACGAACGGCTTGAAAAAGAAGAAAATAAGTCACCTTGAAGAAGCTGTGTATTTTACATAGATTTAACAGATATTTTGACACATTTATGAGATTCGCCTCACGAGATTAATGAATGTATTGGAATAGGAAGATTCAAAATCATGGCATATTTGCCCTAAAACTACCCAACCAAGGAAACATGGGTTTGAGAACAGTAACAATATGCGTCTCAGTAGAGCTACAGAAAAATAGTCGACTGCTTGTTTTGCGACAATTAAGTTCTCTAAGTTTTAAAAATTCACCAATTCTCAAACCCAATATCAGACGATCAGATTCAGGTACATTACGGCGGAATGGAAAGTTCTGAAAGACAGCAACATAGTCGTTACATACGTTCCTCAAATACTGATCAAGGTACGGAGACCTCTGATTTTTTCTAAGAATGGATTTTAATACACAACTTTCATCTGCACTCTTAGAAAAGTAAGATTCAGATTAACAAACCCTCAGACCCAAGGCCGGTCTTGTGGTTAAATTGGCCCGCCACTTATGATAGCAGACCCAACTTCTTCCATAGCGAAATGATGAAGATCACAACAGAAGTTTTCTCGTCATCCCTCGTACCGCCTGTCACGTGACAAAGCGCGCGCCGCCGCGGGACGGCCGCGTCGTCTCCAAATAGTCCGCGGCGTAGTTTCAGCATCACGTGTCATTTAAGAAATGGCCGCTCTTTGTAAAGAAGCGGAGTGATTTTTCGACTTCCGGCGCGCGCTGCTCGTCTGTCACCGGTGCGTGACGTGAGCCCTCTGCCGCCCCCTTGGCTCCCTCGCCACAGCCTGCTTCCCCCTCGGGGTGCAGTCGGTCGAGCGAATACACGGAAAGTTTTTACGGACGGAAAACTAACCATCTTAACAAAGTGATTGCTCTTTTTAATTGAACAATTATTTTATTTGTTATGAATTCCTATGCAACATGAACCCCAGCAATTCGAAGTAATTGGGGGTGTGGTCGGTTCAGATTTGGAAATATTCGGATTATGCAACGAAGCGTAGCGATCGCATCATCACATCATCACTTCGCATCATCAAGCAGATTCAGTTCCTCACGGTAAAAAAAGATTACCAAATTTGCAAGTTCCTCTAAGTGAAAATTACTGCTACATAAACACATCATAAACACCGTTAAAAGTGCAATAAACGTTTCATTTCGACTATTTGTGTTTCAATAATTAGTTCAGTTCGACAGTAATTATAAAACCTTCCTTTACACTACTTTCCAAATTTTGTTCGGATTATCCGAAATTTCGGATTTGTGAGGTTCAGATAAGCGAGGTTCTTCTGTGTTTGAAGCTAACTTTGTCAGTGTTCACCAGAATGTTACAATGACAACATAAGGGAAAGCTGGAATAAGATTCAGAGAAATGGCAGAGACCCGACTAAGCTAGCAGTGGATCTATTGTTCACTGTATAAGCCAAATTTTCGTAAATTTGTAAAATTTACAATTATAGAACTCTTTAGCGCAGTTTACATTGACGAAACGTCGGCTGATATAACTGAATAAACCTTTCTGTAGCCTAGTTTCCACGGTCATCACTTGTGATATGCCCTGCACTAGAAGGATTTGTCGACACTACACATGTTTAACAACAATTATAATAATAATAACAATAACAATAATAATAATAATAATAATAATAATAATAATAATAATAATAATAATAATAATAATAATAACCTTTACTTTCCGAAAAAGAGCATGTACACATCTCAAAAATAACAACAAATGAAATATTTTAACAAAAACAGTCTTCACGAATATTGCAATGGTATTGTGTATACAGATACAAATAACATTATAGATATCAAAAATATACAAACGTTGCTGTTCCATAATGCAGCACGTGAATAGCAAATATTTCATGGCTGTCGGCCTCTTTTTGGGAACTTTGCTGTCGCATGACGTCAACTATAACGTAGGCAGCGACGCACTGAGTACGAGAATTCAGTCAGAATGCGCAAAAGAGTGCAGCCGGAATAACCCAACGAAATATTTATATTATTCCGTGAAAATCGGAACTGTTTCATTTGTTTGTATTGTTCCATACATCCTAGGATTATAATGTGACCAATTACCAGAGGTTGCATAGCTAGTTTAACATTAATTTTCTGCAGTAATATATGTTTTTTAATAAATTGAGAGTTTAATTACTACTGCATGTCCGCCGCATGTCTCGTTTACTCCTCAAGTGTGAAAATTAATCCAGGCCCAGGTATGAGGAACACCGTTAACTAGCTGGCATCGTCGGGCAATCATCCCAAAATGCCACTTACATACTACTTAACAGTTGCCCTTGATTTGTCGTTGTAATAACAATAGTGACAACTACGCTTCGAACGTTTTCCTTGCCACGTGACCGTCCTCCCCTCCGTGTCCTTGCCCCGCTGGCGGCGCTGCGCTGCATTTTCGCGCGGGCGTCTCATCCTCTCGCCTCGTCGCGTCGCGTCGCGTCTGGTGGCGGTGCGCGTGGCGGGGCGGGGCGGCGCGGCGCCCCCGGGGAGCAGGGGCCCACGTGAGGCGAAACGCGGGGCGTGAGGCGAACGGGAGCGCGCCCGCGCTGACGCCCAACCAGGAATAGCTCTCTTCCCCGAACCCGGGTCGCCGGGTCAATTGCCACGAGGTCTGCAGGCGGCGCGGCGCGCGCGAACTCCGCCGCCCCTCCCGCAACCTCCTCCTCCCCCTCCTCCTCCTCCTCGTCCTCCGCATCATTGCTCCCCTCCCCTCCCGACGCCACGCTCCAGCGTTTAATGTAATTTTTCCTCATGTGCGTCCGCAACCTCGACCACGACAATGTCACACTAGTTCTCCACATTCTGCGATGCATGCATTCGCCTTCCTTCGCACAAGAAAAAGCATTCCATTCATTCTCTGAGAATAGCTCTTACATTCATTACTGGATCAAAACTATATTTAAAAAGTGCACATTCTTTGATTTATTCATTCATCTAGAAGTGAACCAAACAGTTGAATATTTCTGGCTACGCTGAGGGATTGGAATACCAAGATTACAATTTGATATTTAAATACTACCAACTTGCAATCATTAAAAAACAGCTCACCTAGTCATTAGATCACATCAACCATTTCAAATACACAATTATTTTCTAATATTAAACTATAAGAATGGAATGGTATGTTCTAGAATAAGAGCTTGCAAATATACCAATGTTCTTTAATAAGCTGCCTGATAATATATTTATCAGTGACGTTGGCCTGAAATCGTATTAATAATAATAATGTGAAAAAATAAACATATTTCATTGAGAGCATTCTCTTCATTTCAAGTCTCCAAGCATCAACGCAGCTTTAAGGCACAAAGAAGAAAGAACACAAAAGCGAATTGATAAATAGTTATTTGATAGTACTTGAATGTATTATTGATTCATTTTAAAGAGTATACTCTTTTGTATGGAATAAAAAACAAGTTAATAATTTGATTTTGTGTGCCATACGATTGAGATTTTATTTTACTGTGATTTCTCCTAAATAGGCGCTCTTCGCACAGAGAGAGTTGCAAAAATAAGTGGTCATAATGTCTTTAATACAAATCTACATCGAGGGGCTGGAGAACATTACATTCATGTTGCAAATGTCGCAAAGGTACATAAAGTTTACAAAACGAGTGTTCTTAGATTTTTTCCAAGCTCTTCTCAGGGAAAGGAGCTAACTTCAGTTCATTTCGTGATTCTTCGTTCCGTCGCCATTCAGAATGGCAACTATCAGGATGAGCCAATAAGGAATGTATGGAAATAATTCATTCTTAGAGAGCCACAATTCTCAGAGAATGTATGGAATGCTTTTTCTTGTGCGAAGGAAGGCGAATGTACGCATCGCAGAATGTGGAGAACGTGTGTGACATTGTCGTGGTCGAGGTTGCGGACGCACATGAGGCGAATATATCCCTTTACGTAACATACAATATTTTGCGGATAGAATGAATGTTGAATCTAACATCTAACGTCTTTTAAGGTGGGATTTCTATTAATTTTCATAACGGACTTTCCGTCCCATTGCAATTCAAAGTAGCTCTCTCTGATGTAAATATTGGAGACGACTGTCACGAGAGATACAGACCATCTTCCTAAATTCTTTCAAGCAAACACACTCTTCCAAGCAAAAAGGTCGTTCCGCCGTGGGAAGGTGATGGATGCAGCTCGAACGCCAAGGACGATGAAGTAGCGACGTAGCTGGAGCTTATAGCGATCCAATATCTTCAACTGAGCCACCTTTAAGTAAAATAAATCATAAAGTAAAAACCAACCTAGGCGGCTAAGGAGGACGGAAGAGCTGCAACGCCTCCGTTGCAAGTTTTGCATTCATATATGTACTATTTCTGCGAATGGGACTTTCTATACTTCATTTTAACATCAAAAAAAATATTGAATCTAAGATACATTGAGTTTTAACGGCAGTATGCGTGACAGATATTGAGATATATCCACCCTATAGTGCGGATCTCACCTCCATCGATTTCCATCTTTTCTCAAGAACTTCCAATCCGGTCAGCATTGCGCTATCACAGCGACATTGAGTTCGAGTTCCAAGTTAGAGTCCATCACTAGTACTTATCCCAGGCGGCAGTTGGATACGACAGAGGGATACAAATGTTGATCCCACTGTATGGCAAATTTCTTAATTCTGGTGGTGACTCTTTCGGGAAACAGAGCAACTTGTGCTCTCTCTGCCACAGTAAAGTTGTTCCATGAAATATCGGTTTCTTTTTGTTGACGACTTACGAAATCTACTTTCTGGCTGCACCTCTCGCCATATATCGCTTAAGGGACTATTGGGTAACTCGTACATTAGGGTTGAGATCTTTTACCATGTTGATGAAGTATTACGAGAAGATTAGTCTCCAAGTGTAATTTTTTGTCTGTTTCATTTGCGACGCCGCGAGGGGGCGAGCGCCTCTGGTCGGAGACGGCGCGGCGCGGCGTGGCGTGGCGTGGCGTGGCGTGGCGTAGCGTGGCGCGGCGCTCCGGGCTGCGCGTTCGACTCCGGGGCTCGGCTTCGAAAGCAATCAATTTCCCTCCCGCCCGCGTGGGGAAGAGCGGCGAGGAGGCGCCGTCAGCGGTGATGGACGACGGAGAGGTCAGCGCGGCCACGGGCGGCCAGGAAGGCTGAGGGAAGCGGGGGGGGGGAGGGGAGGAAAAGGAGGAGTCTCGAGGGAGCACTGGACCGCCACCCTCGGCCATCGCCATCGACGCTTCACGCCGCCGCCGCCGCAACCAGCCACAGTAACCGCCAACGACGCCCCCGCCGACGCCCCCGCGGTCGTTGCGTACATCGCCTCCTTGAAACGGAACACTCGGTTGCTGCAACGGGCGTATCGTTACTGTCACAGCCACTTGTCACGGTCGTTGCATTAGACAATGTCACTGTTTTTGGTACTTTGACACATCATCTTTGATATTGTTACTACACTTGCCCCTAATGCCTCTATTACTGCTTTCCCCGAGTCCACCACCTCCATCACCAGATCAACGATTCCGTTTCTGTCGACACCAATGCCATGGTCAAGACCGCCACTAACATAACCTCCGTGCGAATTACAAAACTCCATGCTAAGACACCTCCTTAGCTGTAGCCTGTCGCTACTCGCAACAATCACCAATACCGCCACCGCCATTACTGTCACATATCCGTATCCTCGTCCAATGTTACTATCACCAATGTTACCTCAGCTTATAAAACTTATCACTGCTACCGCGACAAAGAAGTTCTGTGACAAACTTCGCACCCATAGAGACAGCGTTGACTTGTCGTAATAGCAGTTGCCGCACTTATGAAGACAGCCGTTGCCAAAGATAATGCATAATTTTAATGTAACATTGGTTTTTATTCACCGTGTTACGAATAAAATATACACTTACTTTGCATATACTTAACTAATATTAAAAAAATCGTGATCTTTGTGTAGAACAAATCCAGATCGCCACTCATTTCCCTTACTAAAGGGGTCGCCTCGGCTTTGCGGCATTATGGGATTTTCTCTTCATCAATTCGCCGCAGTCCGCAGTTACAACCGTCGTTTCCACCATCGCTGACTCCCCCTGGCGTACCCTTGCCCGCTCCACTGCGGCCACCGCGGGTGGTTCAAGGTGAGGCGTCAACGCTCACGCCGCCGCCGCCGCCGCCGCCGTCGCCGCCGCCGTCGCCGTCGCCGGTAGCTACGTGGCGGGGCACCGCTGCTCTGCGGCGAGCCGCACGGCAGCCACCGAGCGGGCGGTAAGTATACGGCAGCCGTATAAGTAGACACGGCGCAGACACATACCGTCGTTCGAAGACAAGGTAGACGGGCTCGCTCTCAGTGTGTACAACCATCGCAGTATCGACGTTTCATTCATCAACAGCGCAGATTTAGCGTTTTTTCACATCGTTAACATTTATAGTACAGACATTTTAAGAGTTTATTGCATTTGTAAATAGGTCTTCAAACTATTTGTAATGTTTTTCGAAAATTCAAAAGTTTTCTGTGAAAATGAATTGAAAATTACGTATTTTCAGAAAAGTTTAAAGAGTTTCCAAATTTTCAAAGAAAATATACATGTACATTCAGGTTTTACTTTTGATTGCCATTCATAAAATAATGCCCCAATTTTACTGCTAAGAGAGCGAAAAATTGAGAAAATGATTTTGATAAATTCAATGTAAATAGTACATGAAAGTATGACTAAGCCATTGTGTTAACTAATACATTCTGTAAATATTTTTACAACATTTTTGTAGAGAATTTGAGAAACTTATTCATTACCAAATACGATCTTTATAGAATTTAATGCTAAAGAAACTTTTTTGCACTGTTGCGTTGTATTGTTGTAGCATTCAGGTTCAATGCTGCAACGCACACTAAAGGCGGCGTATAAATAAAAAGGTCAGTATATCTTTTTATTTGTTTTATCAAATTATTATGTAACATGATAGTAACACGTTTACAAATAGAACGGTCAAGTAATTTGGTTTCAAGAGCCAACGTCTTTGGGTAGGTGATCCCAATTAATTGAATATTGCGTGTTCGAAACTCGGTATAGGTACGAAAGTTTAAAGTTGTGATCGTGGCATATGAGGTAATCCGAGTCCCTCGTATTTTACACATACACCTAAATCCTTCCTTATTCTCTTGGGAACAGGCAACTGTGTGGGTGATCTGTAACTGTAATTGATGAACTGGATCCTTTGATCAAGAACAATGTTGGATACACCGTTGAGCACCGGGATGGGGTCAAAAGACATCATGGGAAAAGTTGTAACGGTGTAGGGCCGAGATAGGCCGATACAAGGTCCGGAGAACGCGAAGTAGCTCTTCACAAGGACTGACCCCAGAGGCTCGGAAGGTACCGCAAAAAGCGCAGGTTTGCCTTTTGGGCGCCAATAGATAGCAGCTGAGAAGAGGACAACATCGAATGACTCAAAATAAAAGGACACTAGTACGAGAAAGTCTGTGTCATTCTATAGTTTTGCCTCCGTATTGTTGGTTAAATCTCAGTTATAAATATTAATATACTCGGGAAATTACTTCCATCTCCCTTCGGTCGAATATAATTAATTAAAAATCTGTTTTTAAATTATTGTAACATTTTAGAATTAACAAAGTTTTAAGTTTTTAATATTAATTACGTGTTGCATGCATGTATTGTGAGCGATGTCGCATCCATGAAATAGTTATGTTCTGCGGTCACTGCCCGACGCATGCGCGTTCACACACACACACACAAACACACACATACACACTGCACAAACGAAGTCCGGGATGTTAACAAGTCTTTTGCTCATCACCCACTCTTCCTTAAATAACTTCTCCGTTCCTTTGCACGCGTATGTGTGTCGCGGCGGAGGGG
>BOPP01000112.1:1288362-1308047 GCA_017312745.1 Gryllus bimaculatus | reverse complement strand
GAGAGAGAGAGAGAGAGAGAGAGAGAGAGAGAGAGAGAGAGAGAGAGAGAGAGAGAGAGAGGGGAGAGGACACGACAGAGCAGGGCCGGAGGAGAACACAAACGAATAGTTCCCACAGTGTGTAGGATTGATGGTTGGTGTGCTCATTCACAATAGTCATATGCTCGCAAAACTAGCATGTCATCATCACGAGTACACAGCTTTTGGGTTTTCTGAAGTTGAAAACATGGCTATCGTAAGTATTTTCTTTCAGAGGAGTTCGAAAACATAACATTGAAAACTAAACCTCCCACTAATTTCAAATATTATTGCACATTTCCCACTCATAGAGAAGTGAAAGATGTAAATATAATTCATTTTTGATATTCATTTACATTTAGTATAACAAATTCAGTATATGTATTTTCTGTGATGGCTACTCATACGATTATAGACAAGATAAATAGATATTAAATTTAAAAAAGTCAGTTTCTCTCTTTCAGTCATCATATGTTTCTAAAAGTCAAGTAATTTACCATTTTCAAACAGGTTTCATTTCGTATTATATTACGTAGGATTCTTTCAGTTCCGGAAGGACTAGTCTCTGAAGCCCTCACCTTGAATACAATTATAATTTCCACAAGATGATAAAATACGTTATTGTCCCTAGCTCAAGTAGATACGTTATGCTATGAGAGATCATCTCATTAGTGTACGACAGGATTTTTAAAATCAATCAAAAACTAATTTTTTTAAAACAGAAATATTTTATTATCTTCAAATTCACTAACATTTTTGCGGATCAAAATGGCCGCATTATCAGGTCATGATAAGTTCTTTCGTGTTAATCACAATTTTTCGGGTTATATTAAAACCAGAATGAAAAATATCGAATCCATTACATTTTTTTGTAAATTTAATCAATATCTTAGGGATACACGGAATCTAAATTGTTTTAATTCGTTCCAGTTTATCATCAATAAAAATATTAACCGATTACTCATTCGTTGATATAGATGTAGAACGCCCGTCACTAATTGTTTTCATATGACAATATTCTCATTAAATTTTGGATATATGAACAACAAGAAACGTAAAAGATGTTAATATGTGTAGCTGATTTATTATTATTAATAATATTATTATTGCTAATGATGTACAAGATATTTTAATATTACTAATTTCTGAATTCGTTTTAGTATTCGTTTCTAGTACTTTGAAAGATTATATCCAACTAATGTTTGCACCTGAAAGACGTATACATGATGCCAGGGGCTTATTTCCAAGGACAAAGAATTTGTTACCCTCGTGACTGACGATTTGCATCGTATTTCCATACATTCACTTTCTAACGTTCCCCTTAGTAAAACGAATAAGCAATGCTACCAACCGCTGTAGGGTATAATATATCATTACTTTTAAGTGTTTCTAAAGACGTTTATTGTCGTTTGAGAAGAGCAAGTGATGAATAAAATCGTAACTGACGGTCGCAAATACAGCGTCTCGGGAGCAGTGGGTCTTCAAGGTCGTCATGCAGAGAGGAGCATAACCTGATTGTCTCCTTGGTTTTCCCAGAACACTATTAGCATGCAATTGCTGTTCACTTTCAATCCTTCGGGTCAATTTCTCTCACACAGAAACAAAAATCAATATGAAAAGAGTTCACCTATTCCAGAACGCATTGAATGATCTATGAGCGTCATTAGAAAAAAATCGAAATGCAGGGTTTCATTATATCTTTACTTGAACATTTTTAACAAAGGTCATTGCATCCGAATGATACCCCAAAGAAACTTATTGTCGCACTTATTTGTACACACAATTGAACAAACTGCACGCATTATCAATAATCGACGTTTGAAATTAGAACAATTTAATTTTTATGTAGGTGTTCGGAGAGAAACGTCGAAAATCGAAAATAGGCGCTTAAGACAATTTTAAGCAGATTTTGTCTATTAAAGTTCTTGGACATTCTGAATGGCTGAGCCACAATAAGCACTCAAAAGTTGGTTTGAAAAAATATCTTTTTAGACAAATTTTTGCATTGCAGAAGTATATAAACACTCCTGAAACATGTAAATTATTTATTATTTACAAAATAAATAAATATATTTGTTCAGAAAGAAAAATTAACCGAGAAGTCAAAAAGCAGTCGAATTATGTAAATAGAGTGCTTATTTATTTCGGGGTTAATTTTTCTTTCTTAACAAACATATTCATTTATTTTGTAAATAATAAAAATCTACATGTATCTGGAGAGTTTCTATGCTTTTGAAGTGTAAATTGTGCCTAAAAAGAACTTTTTCAAACCAACTTTTTGAGTGCATCTTGCGGCTCTACCATTCGGAATATCCAAGTAGTTTATTAAACAAAATCTGTTCAAAATTGACTTAAGAGCTTATTTTCATATTTTTGACGTTTCCCCCATGGAGTCCCTGTATGTATTACATGGAGACACAAAGTATTTGCTTTGAACGTATAATGATAATCGAATCAAACAACACTAAATCGTTAAATTATGGTAAACGTTAGAAAGCATAATGACTCTCATAATACCCTTTACAGAACGCATATCAAACCTCTAGAATTATTATCAGTCAGACGAGCAATAACTCCTGAACTATAACGGTAATACATGCTACGACATTGCAAACCATTTGTAACGACACGACAGATACCATCTCATCCATAAATAAATATCGCGACAGCGAACGTCTACCCACTCTGCAGAGCCTCCGAACTACATAACGGGACACCCATTCTTCCGTGGCGCTTAAGAACCCATTCTGAACGGCACTCCGGGGGCGGCGGCAACCTCGCTTCTCGAAGCGTGTTACCAAAGGGGCGGGGCGTGTTCAGTCGCGTCCCCTCGCAATTTGCGTGAAGGATCGGCACCACCCCGAAGAGCAGGCGGTGGCAAGGGTGGTCGTGCAGGAGCAAGGGGTTAGGTGGTGGTGGTGGTGGTGGTGGTGGTGGTGGTGGTGGAGGTGGTGGTGGTGGTGACGCTTTTGGTTGTTGCTGAAAAGTCGATTATGGTGGTGGCGACTGTGAAGAGGGCTACGGCGATTATCTTACTGTGATCTAGGGATGGAACTGGAGGTGCCACAAATGGTAGTGTAGCTTTTTGGGCGAGCTTACAATAGTAGTAATGCAATTGCGACACATACAGAGGTGTCCCTTTTTTTGTTGATGTATGAAGTGATGATGATAAAAATGATAAGATTGTAGTAGTAGTGGTTGGTAGTGGTGGTGGTGGTAGTGGTGGTGATGGTGGTGGTGGTGGTGGTGGCGGTGGTAGTGATGGTGTCGTCCTTGAAATTGATAATGCAAGTGGTAGTGATGCGTGGTGATTGTGAGATGGTGGTGTTTGAAAAGATGGCAGAGGTTGATGGAGGAGGAGATGATGCTTGTGTGGGGTTTACTCGCGGCGATAATGGCGCGGCAAGTGGAGAAAGAGGTGCAAGCGGAAACAGACGTAGAAGTCAACAACGGAGACCGAGAGAAGAGGCGACGGCAACGCACCGCGCCGTGTCGATCTCCACATCGCGCTTAAATACACGCGCATAAATACACGCGCGCAAGGGCTTTTAACTGCGGCAATAGGAAACTAAAGAGTTGGCGCGCCCCTAAATCCCTTGGGCGCAGGCGCCCGCGGGTGAGGCGCGCGGAGGCGGTGGCACAAGTAGCAGCTGTTGATAGCGACGACGGAGGCGGCTGATGGAAAGCCTCCTTCGCCAACACCGCGTCTATCTGGCCGTTCAAAAAGCCATGAAAATGTAAATTGTGTTTCGAGAGCGCGAAGCCACTGCGCGTCGGTGGCGACGCGGTAGAAGCGGTAGCTGTGGTGGCCGTGGTGACATCTGCATTAATGGAAGGAAAGGATAGGGAGTCAGATAACGAGAGAGAGGGAAAGAGAGGAAGGGAGACAAGTGGGGGAAACGCATCAGCTGCTACAGTGTTAAGAGAGCGGGGTACAAATGGGAACTCAACGTGACGAAATAGCGGAGAAGAAAAAGTATGGAGAAGTGATAAAACATGAAAAGGGTAAATCAAAGTTAGATATTCGAATGATAACGAGAACAACAGTAGACAAGTATAGGTCAGTAAGGATATACACGCATCGTCAACGCTGAATCGTTAATTACAGCTACGTATCAAAACGTTGATACATGTGGCATGTGCAGGGGTGTAGCTACTGCGACAGGTCTTGAAACTGGAAGTAGAAGTAGAGGAAACAGCGATATATTTTGAGGACAAAGCGACCATGAAAGTGCGTTAATGCGCACGGCAATCACGGTTCAGTGATTAGACTGTAGGCAGAAGACGGTAAGTAGGCGTTGAAGGCATCCAGCAGGCGTCGAAGGCATAACCGATACCGGACGCCAACAGCGGCGTATTCCTGCTCTCCCCATTCCAGCCGCACTCCAGCGCAAGGGGCGGGGCGGCGAGGCGGGCACAGGGTGGCGACGGGGGGGCTGCGACTTGCGGAGGCAAGCGGCGGCGTCTTTGCCCGATCGCCGCGTGGCGATTTGCAGCGCGGGCGATTTGCATGCTAATGCCGGCGACGGCGGCGGCGGTGGCGGGGATGGCGGCGACGGCGCGGCTGTCGCGATTTACCGCGCGCGCCGCCTTCTCCCAGCCTTCCTCGCCACCCGCGCCTCGGCCACCGCCGCTGCACACTGGCACGAAACGGACAAAGAAACGCACGTAGCGAGAGCGGAAAAGGTGAAAAGTGGTCAGTTACCACAAAGGGCATACCGTCAAACAGGGCGAGACTGTGCCACATGGGAGGAGAATGTGCTAGGCTCCTTTTCTTGACATATTAGCATCGTATTGACTGGTATAAGGACTTTGTTATTATTTGAACAAATAATATTTTTTGCAAGTTAAAAACAGCTAAGTTCTTATACCTACCAATAGGATGCGAATATCTCAAGGAATGAAGAGTGGCACATTCTCATCCCATGTGGCACAGTCAGCCCTCAGTTGGCAGTACATCTACGAAATAGAATATGATAGATAAACCGATTAATTTACGAGTAGTGGTTGTTTATTTTAAATGATATTAAATTAATTTTCGTATAAGTTAATTAAAATTCGTTCGACTGAAATTGGGTTTCGGTTATTTGTAACTCTTGAAAACATTATAAAGAGTCCCAGCCTGGATGAGAATTTTTGATTTTTATTGGTCGTTTCGTTTTTCAACTCTTGGTGGGCACCAAAACAGAACAGTAGGCAATGGACCATAGAATGCGCAAGATGTTTCCTTTCCACAATCCATTCCTACTTCCAGCCTCACGACTAAGCGATGAGCTGATTTTCATTCCCATGTGACATGCTCTACATCTTCCAGAAATACTGGGCCTTCCCCGATATGCTATCAAGAATCTACATTATTAATTTCCTATGCGCTCCGAAATTAAAAGAAAACTGTACACATTCCGGGCATAATGTGTCAGTGCATGTAATGTCTATGGTTTCGGTGCAAATCCAAGAACTCGGGAGAAATAGAAAACAAGGAAACAGTTTCGATGTGACAGAAAATCGAAATATTTGATTTGTTAATATGGCTATTCACTCACTGAGCTCACCCCGTTCGCCCACCCCTCGTGATAAAGCATGCACTACACTTACGGACTAGTATCCATATCAGATGACGCAACCCGAAACTATAGACAATCATCTACTTTTTGGAAAACTATTGTAATCTAATTCGAGGAGTAAACACGATTAAAATATTTCCAAACGATTAAACCCACGATTAAACGATCCACACGATTCCACGATCCACACGATTAAAATATTTTCAAAGATATTTGTGGTCGAATGTTCGCTTAGAAAATCACAGAACATACGCAATGTCATGCTCTCTTTCGGTTCTGAGACGGGCCCACTGTGTGGCTGCTATCGCCCCGCGGACGACGGGAGCCCCATTATCGCGCCCGCCCCGCAGATTTTTGGAAGCGATGGCGATGGCGTCGGCGTGCGTCTTCTCGCGGGAGCGAATCGCGCTAATCCCGCCCGTTTTTTAATCCGCGGAAACGACGCGACGGGCGCGCGAGATATTTCAGCAGGTAGCGGGCGCGATTGCAGGATCGCTGGTCTGATGGGTGGATGGTCGGAAAGGCTTAGTCGACAGGAACAATTTGAGAATTATGCCACGTAATAGCCTGAGACGAGAGGGATATATAAAAATTTACACGTGTTGCGATCGAAAGCCTACAGACAATAATTGTAACTGTCAGTAATAAGGCAGTAGGAGTTGGTTAGCGTTAGAAGAGATGCGAAATATCAATATCATGTGCTAGACATTCCTAGCATATGTATCTATTATCTTATTAGTGATGTAGAAGAATGTAATACAGGATTACAGCGTTTTATTGTAAAATTGGGTATTAAAAAATCCCTTCTCGGGCTGCTAAATGCGTTTAAGCGTCCGTCAGCTTGCCGATACGTAAATATAACAATTTCTTCTAAAACATCATTAGAAAATAAATGCTCAAATATATTCATTCATAGAAATTGCATTGGTAAATAAAGATTCCTTAAACTGAATATATGACATCTAATTGCTTTGATGATTCCAAATACCTGTATACTATTTCTAAAAATGTGCAACGAAACTGTAGTTAATAATATCTTTAGACACAGATTTCATGATAGTCGGAATAGTTTGGAGTAAATAAAGAGCTTACATTAGTACTCGTAATCTTTATATCATACAATTATTTTCTTTTTATAATATATCTATGAAATATTATATTTAAAAAATTCTTGTTTGTTATGCTGCAATGAGTTCCGAATTTTAAAACTTAATTTGCATTCCGAAAATCAATTTGAATCGGTGTGAAATCAAATTACAAAACAATAACATTCAAAGTTAAAATTAAATTTTAACTAATTGTATCCCGTAGCAATTTCAATTATAACATCCATTTGATTTTAACTTTTCTAATATGGTCTGTTATTTGTTCCAAAACAAATTGCATTGCAGAAATTATTTTAGTTGTCTACAGAAATCACAATGATTCGTCGATTTCGATAATTTCTGAGCCCACATAGTACACCAACTTGTAATAGTAATAATATGAAATATGAAGTCTTTATTGGTACAGGATGCTTATGTAGATTGGTGTTCGGAAATTTTGGTTTGGAGGCACACACGTATACATATGTTTCGTCCCTAAGTAATGCAACGATTAAAAGTAGTTAAGAGCAAAAACATATTTTTATTATATTTACTATTCAGGTTGTTATTACATTGTAAATGAAACATTATTGATCTTCATAGATATTTTATGTAATAGTTGTAATTCCTTTAGTCTATAAAAAGGAATTTCTGAAATATACTTGAAATTATTGTCAGGTTTATGTAGCGGTATTGCCAAACTTTATGTCCGAACAATAGTCAAGAACCCCCTCCCTCTTTCATCTCCGCTCTCTCTATGTAAACATTCAGGCTTTTTTAAACACATGGCACTAAAATAGTAAAAAGTACGTAAATATATTCATATCTTAATATGCCATAGAAAAACTCTAAAAAATGAAAATATGTATCAGACATCTGTAGGCAATAGAATCGAACATGATTGATTTTTTGGATTTTCCGACATGATTTTCCTCTATCTTATTTGCTAGTATATGTAAAAACTCTGAACAAAGAAGAAAAATAGATGAATTGCGCTTTCTTCCGATATTCGATGTCTTTGCATTGGAATAAATAAGTACAAACAAACATCTCAGAAGTAAGATGAGGTATCTAGTTAGTCATCACCACGCGTGCATCTAGTCAACAGAAAAGTCTGAAGAAGGAACTGCAGGCCACAGTGCTGAAATTATCGTATGCGCAATCTTACAAATGTTCTTCTGTGTTCACAGAACATTCACTTATTCCGCTTACACTCGGCGCCTCCTCGACATGGTGCACGAGCGCATAAAAAGTTTTTCCCAATTTTTCTTATTTTCTAGCATACAGCATGTGCTAAGCGAGGCACAGTTTCTTCTGTAACTTTCGTAAAATTCATATATGCGTAGTTGGATTTCTTACACTTGCCCAGGTTCCTTCCCTCGGAAACATACGTAGCATACCTACAAGCACAACTCCCCTTGCGCAAAACCATCACGAGAAACTCGATTCCCCGCGGAAGCCTTAACGGGCGCGCGCATGCAGTCGCGCGCCGCCCCCCCCCCGCACGCGACGTGTCGCGTCGGGCCTGCTGTGCCGCCGCCACTGGGGCGGCGAAGACAGCCGACGAGCGCGTCGCGTGCCACGCGTGACGTCGTTACGGCGGCGCCGCGACACGCGTCGAGTGCATAAGGACAATAATACACCCCGCGGACGCCGCCTCGGACGTCTCGCGCGGCACGGGCGCATAGGCCCGCGCGTGACGTCAGCAGCGGCGCGATGACGCCTCGCCGCCGCCGCCGCCCCCGCCGCGCGCCGGCGGAGCCCGGGGGACATTTTTCACCCCGTTAAAAAAAAGGAGCGAGGGTGAGAAGACGTCCCGGGCGGAGATAAAAATAAAGTTTGCGGCGGTGATTTGGGCCTCGGGCGATCGCGGCGCCGAGGTGGGGGGTGGGGTCCCCGAGGGGCCCAGGGGGCAATTACACGGGATCAGCGCAGCGGGTGGATAGGGGCGGGGCGGGGCGGCGGGGGGGGGGGAGCGCGTGCGCGGGGCTCGCGCCGGGGGTGGTGGGAATATTAAGTACGGCGGATCGGGTGCGGGCGTCCGTGCGGCGGCGGCGGCGAGGCTCGATGGCAATCAGAGGCCCTCGCGGGAACGGGCGTCCCGCGTATGATGCGAGTGCTCCCCATCCGTCTGTCTGGTCCGTTCGCCCCCGCGCGCCGCCCGCCGCCCGCGCGCCTCGCTTTTTGCGCCCCCTCGCGTCACGACGCGACGCGACGCGGCCCGAGCGCGCGTCGCCGCCTCGCCCAGGGCGAGCGGCCGAACTTTCCGACGCGCCGCCAAGAAGTGGCAGCAGGGGTGTGGCATCGTTGCGGATGATGACAGAGGGGGTGGCGGAGGGAGAGCTGGAGATGGTTTCGAGTGGGGGTTGAGTTCGAGGTGACAGAATCGTTGTCTAGGAATTGCCCGATGGTGCTCGTCCCGGTGGCAATGAAGGAATTGATATATGTCGGTGACGCTGAAAGCGTAGATGGTGACTGGATCCTAAGGCGTATATGCACGCTTAGACGTAGGACATAGACGAAGGAGGAAGAGAGGAAAAGAAAGTGGAGGTGGATGTGGATGTGGATGCATCGTAGGGCACGGCGGAGGAAACGGTGATGGTGGAGGGGGTGGCAGCGAAGCGAGGGGAAGGCAGTGGCAGCGAAGACAAGGACGACGGAAGAGGGAGCGGTGGATTCGTCTTTTCCGGCTCCCAATTTCTCGACGTTCATTAATATCTGTGACGTCAGGAAGAACGCGAGTGCTTTACCGTGCCAGGAGCAATTTCTCCGGCTGCGGGTGAAGGATGTGGGCAATGACAGCTCTGTTTGTTCACTAGTGGAGGCGGAAGGTGGAGGAAGAACACAAGGTGAGCATTCGTCTGAAGAGCAATATTTTGGAAACATGAAGTTACCAATTTACTCCCTGAAGGCAACTGAGCAATACAAATGATTCTTTAGGATTGTTCAGGGTTTGAGGATGCTTTATTGACGGTCATTACAAATAGCTTTTGTAATTCTTCTGCTCCAACATGTAATGCTATTCAGGAATCACGTTGACAGATATGGATGTATTGCATTAAATGTAAATACTAGGAACTTATCCACTTGCGGAAAGTTAGAAAATTAGCATATTGCGACCTTAAAGTTTAAGGCAGTGATATATGACCGTCTTGTAGCATATATCGACTCCACACTGTCGTCGTAAGTTATCGATGCAGTTGTGAGTCACTGATGTAAAAGAGCAAAGTTTAGAAATATAATTTACGTAATTTTAGTCGCAACCACTCATAAAATATGAAGAAAGAATGATCTTGGAATCATTTGGATCAAGGAGCACTGGTCCCTCAAAGGAAGGAAGATTATCTCCTTGAATATGAACTTTGGTTACTCAATAATAGAAACTGTCAAGATTAACAAAAAATAAAAAAAAAACATAGTACAATTAATTTCTATTATTGTATTTTTAAAACATTATTATTTACTTATTCAATATTTACCCTACTTGCAGCCTACTTAAAATAAAACAGACTTTTGTGACAGTAATCGATTTGCGCTTGAGTTATGATTACATGCCAATCAAATTGATTGCTTGATCGTGGCGTGAAAGACACAAGCCCATAATATTTTATAAAAAACAACATTGAGACTCAAAATTGCGTAGTAAAGCCAATTTCACTTGTGTGGTATTTAAACATCATTATCACATATGAAATATCACGAGAAAAAATTGCTTAATTTTAATGATTATATCGTGTAATCACAAAAAACATTGCCTTCTCTCCTTGATATCCTCCTTTGATCCCTTGATTGAAGAAAGTATCAACAACGTAAGCGCTGAACGGCGGTCGCATTACATATCTGAAGAGGCATCGGCCCCCTGCTCCATCTCGTCATTGACAAAGCGGCGCGGGCCGGGGCACATCAAAGCCCGCTCCGCTCCGACCCGCCTCTCCCCCCTCCCTTCCCTGTCCCGCCACTCGCCATCCCGCTCCGCCCACCCCGCCTCGCCTCGCCTCGCCTCCGCCGGAGCTTACAAGAAATCACGTAAATAGCCGCGGCTTCGCGGGGGGCGCGCCGCGTCGCGGCTCCGCGAGGACAGCGAGAGGACGAGGACGCTTCGCGAGGACGCCTCCGCGAGGACGCGCGCGGCGCGGCGGTGGATGGAAATGAGGCGGAAACGCAAGCGCAAGCGCACGCTCGCGGGATCGATGTCCTCAGTCCTCAACTCTCCCGCCCGTCTGCTCTCCTGTGGAGTGTGGCGGCGGCAGTGGGCGCGGGACGGGCGCCGCATACAGACGAAGAGGCCGTGCGTGGGGTGGAGCGCGCAAGGGATAGGACGAAGGGGGAGGGGAGGGGAGGGGAGGGCGAGGAGTCAAGAGCGGAGTGCAGGAAGCGCGCGGGGGTATTAGTGCGCTGACTGCGGAATGGAGCTGCCTCGAGGTAAAAGGTGGGGCGCTGAGTGAAACTTAAGGAGATAATCGTCGCGGAAAATGACATGAAAAAAGGACGAATTGAGGAAAATCGAACTGACCGAACTGAAGGTGTAAAGAATCAGAAAAGCAGGATGGATGAAAATGAATAAGAAAAATGGCAATATAACAATATGGAGATGAGGAATATGGTTGAAGTGATGGATGAAGATATGAGGAGAGAATAAAAATAAAGAAACAAAGAACAGAAAAGGGAGACAAGAGTTTAGGAAGATGAAAAATGAAAGGAGAAACGGTAGGGGGTTGAAGAAGAGACTTTTAATGATAATATAACGTAACTGGACAGAATGAAGACTCCAATAGCAGAGAACTAATGTTTCGAATTACGATTACTCTTTATCCTACGTGGTCACCGGTATGTTTGAGAGAAGGATTAGTAACCCGAATACGTTTGAATTTTACTGATTGATTAGTGATTCCGGGCGCCTCACCTGTAGCAGTCATTAGTCCCGTACGAGTAGTGCATACTTTATGGAGAGAGGTGACTGTGATCTTTCCCGCTGGCTGGCGAGATCTGGCGCCGATCTATGTCGGATTGCAGGAATTTTCTTAAACCAGGTATCTCCCACTAGCGTGGCACCGCCCTAGCCGGGGCAAGCTGTAAACTTCCGACTCGTCTCTACACATGATGATGTCGAATGGTGACTCATGACGAATGATGGGGTAGTACATTTTAGTGCGAGTGTATGTAAGTAAGGGGTGAGGATACGGCAAGGCAGAGGAAGGAAATATCGCGCTCGGTCCGTGGCTCCTTTGTTAGGGTATTGCTCTGGCATTCGCTTGGTATTAATCGGAAAACCATGGAAAACTATCGATCATAGCACCCGGATGCTAGAATTCTCGTCCAGACAGGTAATCGTACAACCACAATGCAATAAAAAATTGAGAAGAGACTGTATAATTTGCATTAGATTATTGATGTGATTAGCGTCCAAAGATTTTGAGTCAAAATTGAAATGCTTAACCACCACATCATAAACATTTATCTTGTTTCATTTTGAAAAAAAAACAGGTAACAAAAAAATGGGAAAAAAGAGTGTCAAGCCGAACAATATACTTATCGATAAGATATTCATTTCTTTGACAGATAGATATTTATTATTTCAGCAGGTAGGATTACGTAGCATGACGGCAGAACATTGCAATTTCCATATTACAATTAGGAATATTAATACTCTTAAACTTTAAATTAATTTACTACAACAATACTAATATGATGATGATGACAATAAAGGCAATAATAGCATTAACTATACAGTTTGTCTGTCTTGCTCGTATACTTTAAACTAATAAATACACGACATTTAATTACACTGCACTCCACTTCACAACACGTCTCTTCACTTCAATGCAAATACTACTTAGAATATAATTATATATTTAATAACGCATTGTATTTAATAGTACTTATCACAATATTAATAGTAATAATAATAATAATAATAATATAATAACTTTTAATAATCCTAATTTACTAATTAATAAAGTTTACAAATATCATTGGCTAGATTACTTTTACAATTATGAACACCTAGAGGAAAGGGTTCCAATGTGGTAAATAATATATTAATCTATGTAAAATATATAAAATTCATTAATTTCGATTTTTTGCAAAAATAATATATTGCTTTCATTCATTTTCTTTGGTTTATATTGCACGTGTCTATGAAATTAAACAAGATATTTTGAAAATAATGGTGATACAATTTGGTTGATTTCGCGGAACAAAATTCGGTAGTCAGTGAGTTTGAAGTTAGGGGAATTTGGAGGAAGTTCCAACATAACGTTTTAGAACTGCTGTTACAAGGGAGTATTAGATCATTCAAGGGTGTAATAAATGCTTTCGTTCTCAAAATTAACAATCAAGACTTCCGATAAGTGCGTTTCTAGAAAAAAACTATTTTTCCATGGCGAACTTCACGAAGCCCTCTCCATAACAGAAACGTTTGCAATGAGAGGTTTCTCAAACAATTTGTTGGGCAACTTTTATAATACACAACATATTTAAATTAAAGAAAAACATCTACCGTTGCATTTAGTTTTGACCCACTGACTTTGACGGTTAGCCTCCAGTATGACAATATAATACAAACTACACACCGGGAAATCCAGACATCCAAAACTTCTGTGGGCGGCGATAGGACGCTATTTTAAACGCGATATTGCAGCATACACTCCTGTTTGCCATTCACAAAATATATATCTTAGAGCGAATTGTTTTCGCCCACAAGTTCTACTGTTAAACATGTAATGACCGTTATCTAGTACAGTAACAATTACTATACTTGCAAAATGAAGATGTTCTTTCAAGTTACATTATGTTCAGATAATTTGTCTTAACAATATAGTTAGTAAGCGAGGGCTGGCGCGTGGGTCCGAATTTTTTTTTTTCACGAAGATATGAATGGAAAGACAAAAGAAAACCAAAAGTTGCAGCTTCTTCCAACCGCCGGCGGGAGGGTGGAGGGGCTCGGATGGAGGGGAACAGTTGCAAGGGCGGTTTGTCGTCTGATTGCGGAGGCTGAACGTCGCCGGATCGCTGACTCCGACACGATCTATTTTTCATCCTCTGAGGGATTCTCGGTAAGGCTGCGGCTTTCTGGGCACGGATCATCAGAGAACGACGTGACACGCAATATCACTCTCATGCAGTGATCGATAGCTTTAAACATTTCACTGTTACAAACAAAATAATGTTTTTTTTATCTGGCATAAATCCACTAGCATTTGGAAGTATTTCTTTAATTATGCGTTTATATGCATCAATAATGGATGGAGAAAAAGATGAAGTGTGGTGAAAGAAGCAGAGGGGTTTAGTTAAAACTTTATAATTGTGATTATACTTTAATATGCCAATTATAAAATACACGAGTAAATTAATTATTAATGTTACGAAATGTTGAATATTGGTTGATTTCGAATGTCATGGTTTCGATGGTGGTTTGCGTATCGGACTGTTACACTCAAGTTCGCGGGTTGAAACCCCATCAAGGCCGCCAATTTTTAAAGCCGAAAAAATCCTTCATACTTCTACATAGGGGAAGTAAAACGGAAAGTCCCATGTTGTAGATTTACTGCATGTAAAATACTCTCGAACCTGAATGAAGCATCTGAGCAAAATTCAAATCGCATGTTTCGACGCCCGAGTAATCCTTTCTCTGTCAGACGGAGACAGGAGCATAGCCGAATTTGCATGGTCAAGCAGAAGAGTAGGCTTCAGGGACAGAGCCTCGCTACCGGAAATAAGACATCACTGAACTGAATTGAATATTGAAAATACCCATGTACAATTACACGAAGAAGGTAATAAAAAATTAACTTGCGACTAATTGACAATTAGAAAATGCTAGTAAGTCACCCAAGCAGCCACAAATTGGTCGTGTTTCGTTTGTTGTGATTGTACAATTGAATCTTGAATTCACAAACTAACTCAGCTATTCACCTTTTACTATTATATTTCTTAATATATTGTAGTTGTCACTATAAATTCACAAATTATATATAATATTTTTCCAAAGTTCGTCAATTTTCTTTCACCTTGAAATAAGTGGTGCAATTTTTTTTGGGTTTGGTTAAATTTCATTAATCCGATTCTTTCTACTAAGCTAATCACATTTTGCTCCTTCAGACATATATTTTTTATTCACGACATGTACACGTTTATTCACATATTACAGAGCTACATCGAATACATATCAAATGCCTAGACACTGCAAAATAGTAATAAGTTGTATCCGAAGTTCTATATGTTCTCCAATGTATACTCGCACACGTTAAGTATTAGAAGGAATAGTGAAGTCCCCAAACATTAACGATAATAGGTTGAAAACCATTCGCTACCATTTCACAGAATACATGTGGCGTCAGTTACTTTCTGACAAGAGTATCACGATGTGTCTGATTTCGAAAACACGTATTTCTCTCAGTCCAACGGCATTTCACAGTTCCCCTTGCGGCCGAACACGCGTTGCTTGCCGTGACGTCTTCTTTAACTCCACCTGAGCCACGCCCCTGGCCGCCGCTCGGCCTTCCGGAGGGGCAGCCGCGTGACGCCAGGCAACAAGGCTTCGCCCGCGCAGCCACCCCGCCCTCGCCCTCGCCCCGCCTCCGCCGACGGCCTCCCGCCCTCGCTTGCTCCTCCGCTCCGGCGCAGCTCCGCACATCTTTTCGCGAAGCCAGTGCAACTCTGGGCGACCGGACGGCACTGCGCGTGGGCGCCTAACTCGATTACGGAGGGTAGCGCCATGTCTGGCTCTCGCGCCCAGCGCCCTTTGCTTCTTCGGCCAAACAGCTAGAGCAAAAGGGTAATTGAAGTAAGTGTGGAATGCGATGTATAATAGGTAGTGGTTCGAAAGGTCTTAAGTGTTAAGTTGGTGGGGTTAAGTTGGCTTAGCAAAACATCGCCAATTTGATACGGTTTATTTCACTCGTTTCGCTCCCTTTCCAAGTTGGCGGCGAGGCTCTTGTCTTCGCCAAGATTAACACAAAACGTTTTTGAGTCCAGCCACTGCAAAATATACCTTTTACACCCAAATGCAGATAATAATTATCTTAACTGACTTCACTCGTGGAGAACTACTGCTTAAGTATTTCTATTTTATTAAATAAGCGCATTCCACATGTTCTCCATTAACGCACTTGCTGTTCGTCAAAAACATTTCGCACGCCGCCGCAGCTGCTGCCGGCACGTGTAAGCAGTGAGTACGCGACGCCTATTTAACAGCGTGGCCAAAGAGAAGTTTGGAAACAGTTCCATGGTACATCACACAAATAAAAATATGATGCTATCAATGTTTCCCTCAAGTAAATCAACACCAAGCTATTGCCTACCCTTTCTATGGAATATCAATCGCAAGTGTCAGTAGACATAAGAATTATGTTACCAGTACTTTTACCGGGTATCCCAGTCTAGGCGAAATAAGCAACAACGGAGAAACATGTCGAGAATAATAATGCTACCATTTTGACATTACGGTTTGTCGACATTCTATTACGTGAATGGATGAATTTACGTGATATGTGCAATTTGCTATAACAATCGTTCAGAAATAGTTCCTTTGATACTAACTCCGCAGAAATGTATCTTCTCGTATTTACTTCAAAGTGTAAAAAAAAATCTTTGAAATCAGATTTACATTTTGATTTATTGAAAGTGTAAAGGTTTCGGATATCCCAGGCAGAACTATAGCCTTTTATAAATAACTGATTGTACACAGAAAGCGAGAGATGGATAAAGATATGTTCACACGGTCACTTCAACAGCGCTATTGATATTCCCTAATCGGTGAAACACAACGATCTACTGTTATTATGCGAGACGGACGTTACATGAAGAAAGTCGAACAAATTAAAACTAAACGACATTTCATTGCAAAAGTAGTCGTATTCGGTAGAGGAAGAAGTTAAAAATGAACATTGTAAATAACGAGAGTAATTAAGCAATTAATATTTTTTTCTGTTAATGAGATAACTGTACATTTTATTTCTGTGTTCAGTAATTTGATGTAATGTTAAATGACATGTAAACGACATAAAAATCAATAGTTTCATGTCATTGCATTGGTTTACAGGTATTTTAATTTTGAAAATAATTATGTGAACTTAAAGGTGAAAAAGAAATACATTTTAAGTAAATCCTTTCACACTGCGAATTGGTGGAAGCGAATTGGCTCATAACTAAACCAAAAGGAACACAAACACGTTGACACAAAGATGCAAATTTCACGCCAGCAGAATGCATTGGATTTCTAAGTGAGAAAATATGTGAAGCTCTTTGCGTTAATGAAAGCATAGTAATTCCATCAACGAATGCAAAATCTGTTGATTTCTTCCGTATCCTGACAAGTCAACACAACTTCTCCGCGCATTAACATTAGAAAATGTATGTTCTAGTAAAACATTTAAAATGACTTCCATTAATGTAACTGCATGCAAGTGCGAGATCAGCATTACTTTTCTGCGCGTTAATAGCACAATCTTTTTGATATAGAAAAAGTATATTTGAAGTGAGTGCTACGATCCGCGACATTTCGAAGACACCACAAGGCGCATCAGCGCGACATTCGAAATTGTTAATAGTATTTAGAAATAAAGACCGGAGAACAGTGTGTTGAAATACCTAATTTTCAAATTGCCTCAACCTTCATATCGAGAAGGTTTCTTAAGAAATTGTAAAGGCAAAAATGTCGTGCAGAACACGTACGTTATGAATCATGTACTATATATTTCGCCTGGTCTTCGACACTGTATAATATAATTTACTTCCATCAAGACATGCCGCCATCGAAACAAACTATTCCAGTCGCGCAATCATCCACTTTCTTAGAATTAAAATCTGAGATATGCTAACGACAGTCATGCGGATAGGTGATCCGCAACGAGACGAATAGGGAAAAACTTCGAGTTATGCACCATGTTTAACATATTACACTGGAAAATGTATGGCATGGCATCTAGAAACCAACCAACACTAAATGGAATCCGAATTGCACATGGAAGATTCATAATTCATATTTTGAAGAGAGTTCTGAAACGTTCGATAACAGTTCTCCTAAAACACAGTCCGGCACGGTCGTAACTGAGTGGATGAATTTTATACACGCAACCCCAGCAGTAGTGAAGAATTAAAAAAAGTTGTTAACCGTCTAGCTACAGACCATGAAGCGATACCTCTGAAAATCAACGGTGTTGAACTTTTGACACTTAAAAATTCATCAAAACTTCACCTTGCTATATAATATGTAGAACCAACTCCTACCGTTCAGTTATATTGCTTTTGATTTTATTCTCCACATAAATTCGAAATGTAATTTCATGCCGATTGTGATAAATATCAAACCCACCTCCACTATTAGCCGTCGCAGCAACAGGATTGTAATACATGTGTTACCACCATCTACCAACCCCACATAACCGCCGTCGCTTCCGCTAACACCACCACCAGGACCGCCGCCTTAGTCGCCACCGTGACCATAAGCCGCCGCCGCGGCCGCCGCGCCGTCGCGCCGCCGCCTCCAAATTGCGTGGGGCAGTTCGTCGCGGGCGCGTTAAGTGGCGCGGCGAGGGCCACGCGGCCAGTGCAGGATTTATGGGCAGTCGCTGACTCAACGCGCGCCCTCGCCGCCGATAATGACTCTAATGACGATGACGGCGACGCCGGCCGTGACCGCCGCGCGTTGTGTTTGCTCCGCAGGAGAGGGCGTGAGTGAGCTTTCTGCCATGCCCCCGCGCCAACTGGACAAATGGGGCGACCACCAAATGGCTTCCGAATGATGTGATACGAGTGGGAGAGTAGTGGGTTAGATGGGGAAGAAATTGCATTGAACAAAACTGTCCTGAATCCGGTTTGCTAAGTAAGCCGAGGAAAATCGAAACCAATTTAAATTGTGATTCCGTGATGTCCAAATGAATAGTGAATGCTACAGTATGTACAAATTTCTACGCATATTCGTCTAGTTGTATTAGTATATCTAACACCGGTATCAAAAGTGAGTTGTTGATACTATTTAGTTTTCTTGATTCTATTTGACAAAATTAATAAAAATGTGCAAATCATTATGACTAGAGTTCGGATTTATAGTTTTCAAATGCATCTTTTTTGTGTCAAATATTCCTTCGAAAAATATCAAATTTCTTTACGAACAAGACTATTAGGATCTTCCATTTCCTTCGTGTATTTTATCATCACCTTTCTCTTAATATTATCTTAACAAATGTTTCTGGGGTACCGAGAACGTTCACGCAAACAGATCAAGATTACATATTTGTCCTCGTGCTCAGAACAAACGAATCATTTGTATTCTCAAAAACATCCATAACTATTGCAGCTGTAAAGCACTTACTTACTTGCATTAGTTGTCCGTGTGTGTTCTGTATTTCTCTTATTATCGCAAACTATTATAATTCTACTTGGTCCCGCAAGAGTGTTTCCAAACCGCAAAAATGTTTGCCAACGCTAGAATTTGATGGTACGTTTCGCAAGCACACAACTTAACGAACGGCTGAGTTGGTCTACAAGCATTTCCCATACTAGAGACAAACAGACAGACGGACAGACGAACAGACGAACAAAGAGATGGACTGACACATAGAAGGATAGACTGACAGTTGGGCAGACAGTCGGATGTTTTGCCGTAAACCAATTTTTGGGTATCAAGGACCCGCAAAACATGGTTCTCTCTAACCAAAGACAGTAAGTAATTTGCACAAAACGAGTTTTTCAGTCCCCAAATCGCCATTTTCCACAGCGCACGCCATAAACTTTCTCTTTCCTACGCAGCAGTACGCGAGAAAGTCAACCGTCACCGAGGGCGGCCGGCGAGCAAGGCCGGGGGCCATTTGCGTGCGCCGGTCGCGGCGAGGAGGTTGGCGGCGCCGGTCGCGGCGAGGTTGGCGGCGCCTCAGGAGACGCATCGGCGGCGGAGGGCGCTAATGTCGCGACGGCGTCGTTACCCGGCGCCGCGCGCATTAGCGGCGCGGACGGCGACGGCGGGGGCGGGGGCGGGGGCGGTGCGAAGGGGATGCCGGCGAAGGAGAGTAACGGCGGC
>BOPP01000112.1:1253730-1288344 GCA_017312745.1 Gryllus bimaculatus | reverse complement strand
CGGGCGGACGGGCGGGGGCGGACATTAGCGCCGGCGGCAGGACCGACGGCGGACGATTGCCTTCGCTCGGCCCCTGCCTCTGCCTCTGCCTCTCCCATCGTGCCCAGGGATGAGCCGTGACCTCCCCGTTCGCCTCCCGTCTTACGCGACACTTGTCAGACTCGCCACATGTGCTGGGAAGATATGACGAAGCAAATGAGATAGCAAAAGTTGAAGTAGAAAATGTGTTTCGCTTGAAATGGAAAGGAAAATGAAATTCAAATACTTTCTTACCTAATTCCAGTAAAGATATTATACGGTCGATTCGTACATGTATTCCAGTGGATTGCGCTCTTTAATTGTTCAGCTTCAAGCCATCTAACTTTGTTATTATTATTTTAATTAACTATAGTTCTTGTTAGTTTTATTTACAGTAATCTCTCACTTCTACAATAATTATGCAACATGAATTCGACTTTGAGAGCTCTGCAACAACCCCATAACTTGACCAGTTAATGAAGTGGCTTGGCCAGTGGGGAGCTTTTTTATCCAATAATCTGTAGCAATTCTTCCCAATCTTTGAAGAACCAAGTGGGAGCGTGGGGTATTTAATCACAAACACACAGACTCGAATATATTTACTCATACGCAGATGAACGACATCTAGACGTAGATTTCTGACAAGTAACAAGTTTCCCTATTCTGAATTTTTGATAGTCTACTTAACCTTTTTGAATCACATTCTACTAGGTCACGTTTTGTAGACTGTTTAAATTAAGTGTCTTTTGTCTATTTCGTAAGGGGGACCATATCATTCGTTTCAAATAATTCTTTAAATAACGATGTGTTACGTCTGGTATATTTTAAGTGATTACATTGATCTGACTATCATTCCACCATTTTACCAACGGTGGGTTTAAAATAATTTTGATGAACTTCTGAAATGAACTGACGTCTTTATTCTAATACTTAATTTCATAAAAATTTGTTTATTTCTGAAAAATTCTGCACATTTCTGTCACTTCCCTCACGATTCCTAATATACCACTCCAACATATAAAGGGAAACACCGGACTGAATTTCCTAGATTACGAAAAACGTATATTTCTTCTTTCACACACTTGCTTCTTTCAAAAACTTGCGGTTAACATTGGAACTTCAAAGGAGTTTCATTTAGCCACACATAAAAATGGCAGGTAAAATATTATTCAATCCGATGTTCTTTCGTCAGAATAGTAGAATATAGTTAAATTATACAGCCTTGGAAATGATATGCCGATTTTATCACCAAACAGGTTTAAGTGAGTATAAATAGATTTTATCCTAGACCAGTTTTCGTTTATAGAGAACCTAGAGAACTTGGTTCCTACGTTATGTTATCCTGAAGATCATGAAAACGATTTCTGGGACGAACCTCAGAAGACGTATATGTGATATTCGAGGTCTGCAAATAGACCTTTATAGGACATGAAATAACGACTTTTATCGTTAAGCATGAATAATGTGACTTTTACTGAAGCTAGAATGAATATGGAAGATAATCAGAGTTGCTCGGATCGCCTTTTCTGTTGAAATTCCTGAGATTAAGCGGTTGTTGCTGTGGTTGTTGTTGAACCAGCATTAGGTATATTTAAAAATGAGTAGTTAACGATTATGTTATTAACAAAATTCCGATTATGTATTAACAAAATTCCTATTACCTATAATATTTTGGTTTACGTTTTGGAAAATGGTACGAGTCAATTACAGTGACGTTCATTTATTGCAGATAGTTTTGCTGAACCAAAAACACATGAAAGTTGTTTTCACAAGTTGAATAAAAATTTTGAAGATTTGTTAAAATAATGATCTTCACATATTAGTTGTTATGTTTATTATAGATTAGACTTTCCACGTTGGAGGTAACATCAAAATACTTTATTAAAAGTATACAACTCAATACAATACGTTTGAAATGTTCCTTCGAACAGGTCGGCCATTAATCCAGGACGCCTTAGAAGAAAAATGTATAAATAGTATATGCATGCACAAAATTGAGGTCGTTAAACATAGTACATATTATATCTACAATCCCTTGCAGTTAATTTGATTAATAAACTTTAATAATATTTGTATCCTCGCTGATTGTCGTAAGTCAAATATTACGAAACTGAAATCAGTTTTCAACCTCGTTTAAGGCTTTCTTTGAATTCTCCGATCTCATTTTGTAATACGATGAAGGACGATAATTATTTCGTAAATAACTACTACGATATATACGTAGGTATTAAAATATAATAAGTTTGAAAAGAGTTACGCATATGTGTGCAAACCAAAAATGAAATCAATGAATGTCATTCTTGAAGTGGTTAGAGAATCTCGAGGGGTTGGACCAAAATTATGTACAGCTCGTATTACAACAAGTCGAGACACATTTATATGGTAACTTGATTGACCTCTCATTGTAAACTGTCAGTGAGAAAGGTTTCGTCAAAATATTCGAAAAATGTGATAACACACCCATTTAAAAGTTTTCCTTCTTCAACTCGTCATGTGATAAGCTTTTTTAGAATAGGAATGCTAAAGGTAGGTCATTCGACAACAACACATGGATAACAATAACACAAAGAATTGTCGTTTGAATTCTAATTCCTACCGTTCTCACCTGCAATAACATAGCTCTATTTGTGTTTGAATAATGTGATTCGTCATCATCTGGCAAGCATGCTCAAGGAGGAAATTATTTTTAATTTACAGACACTCATAATGCTATCATTTCTGAATATATTGAATACATGTCATCGCCTGTGTGAGTAATGATCAATAACGATGCTTTTGTCATTTGGAGCTTAAATTTGTGTTTTATTTTATAATAACCGTGTATCGTTAGCTACTAAAGTGTTAACTCTCATAAGAATGCACGGGACTCCTGTCCGTTGGGGCTGGCAATGAAAACTAAACTTTGAATCCCCGTGAGACGCGTACGCAACATGAGCTGATGATATTAAAAGATTAAGCATGAAGCGCTCTGTGGCTCTCATAACGAGTTCGTTTATGGAGCCGCGACGTGGAGGTTTTTAAACGCTCCACCGCCGCTCACGTCACCAGGGAGAGATAAAGTGGAAGCGTCTACGCTCGCGTGGAACCTAGCCGCAAAGTTTCGGCCGTAAAGTCGCCAGGTGGCTCCCCAATCAGCTGATCGTCGGACGCCATGTTGGCGTCGTTACGCTGCCACAGTGGTCGTCTTTCTCTCTCTCTCTCTCTCTCTCTCTCTCTCTCTCTCTCTCTCTCTCTCTCTCTCTTTCTTTCAACTACTCCCGGCGCCGCGACGTCACGGGGGTGTTCAACAACGAGGGAGTTGTTTTTACGAGCGCAACCTCTGGGTGATGTCACATCCGGTTCGTGTAAATCAAACTTTGCTGCGAGAGTCGTCCCCTCGGTGAAGAGGGTGAGGGGATGGGGGTGGCTCGTGAAAAGAGAGTTTTAAATTTTTAACCGACGCGGCACAGATGGACTGCCGCCCAGAGCAAATCACCCAGACCACCCTCGCCCGCCCCCTCAACCCTTCGCCTCGCCGCCAATGAATGAGTTGAGTTTCGTTTGGCTGACTGCGGCGCGCCAATGGCGGCGACCGGATATCCGCTTCGAGTTCTCCTCGTAACGGGGAGGTTCGCGGAAGAGGGTTAGTGCTCGTAAAAGAGCACATTGAGTGCGAATCGCGAGATGAAAGAATCCTGCGTTGATTTTCCAGTGGTCGCTTGCATCGAGTTCGGAGCGAAAAGTTCTGGTTTGTTGAATGTGGGAAGACATGAGGGAGCAGTATTTTTTAGCACATTTAAAATAAACTAATTAAGAAATTTCAGGGAAATATTTTAGTAAACAAAGACATGAATGTGGTGGCTTCCAATACGACAGTTCATCCTGCAATTGTCTTAAAATTGCTGTCAAAGAGCACCGAGGTTTTCATGTTTTCGTTCCATTTCTGTAGGTTCTAAGTCGTTCAGTTTGTAAGCTTCAGAGCTCTCTGATTGATCAAAGTTGGTTGCTTGTCACCATTTTGTCGGAATAAGCTCAAAATAAAGTTTTTAAAGGAATATTTTTTTCTTTTTTAACATTCGTGACATCAACTTGAGAAAACTTGCCTTCTCCTTTGCCCATACAGCTTATTATCTTGCGACTATATCAGAAAGTATAAGCATATTTCCTTACAGCAATATAGTACTATTGGATTTAAAAATATGAATTAACAATGCATCGTATCTATTTTCACTCTCGATCATTGTTTTTACAAAGCGGAAATTTCTGAAATGTTGATTACACAGGTAATTAAGAAATATCCTTATTACGAAGGAAATAATAAATATTGAATAACTTGAAAAATTATTATTTTCAGTACATTAAGTAGGTTAAACGCTTCTGTGGTTTGTGACTTTCGGACATCTCTACTTACAGTGTTTCCTACCCACGTGGGTAAAACTGCTAAATGCGACAAGAAGACATCCGGATACGCTGAATCACGGACTTACCCGTCTTTCGAATCGCGCAGAAGCATTACAAAACATCTCGTAAAAGAAACGAGAGGCTCGAAGAAAGAGCCTTCTCGGAGGCTCTTGTGCGGACTCCACGGAGAGCCATTGCTCGGCTGCGCCAGCCGGGGAGCTTGGGCGGAGCGGGGCGGGGAGGAGGGGCGGGGAAAAGGGGGCAGAGCGAGCGCGGACGGGGGCGGGCGGAGCGCAGTGGGCGGGGCGGGCGAGCGGGGGCCGGGGCGGAGCGCAGTGGGGCGGGCCGGGCGACGGAGGGGGGCGGAGCGGAGCGGGGCGGGGCGGGGCGGGCGGAGCGAGCGGGGCGGAGCCAGGGGAGGCCGGGCGGAGTTCGCAGTGGGCGGAGCGGAGCGGGGCGGGGCGGGCCAGGGCAGGACGCGATGCGCGGAACGGCGCGCACTTGTATCCTAAAGGATGCCTGTTCCTAAGGAAAGAAAAAAAATCTCTTGTACTCAAATGGGCAGTTTGAAAGGTAATGGTAAGAATTAAAATACTTAAGCTTATGATTCTATAATTAATATGAAGCGGAACCGCATTACTTAGAGAAATAGTATTATTTCCTTAATCAAGTATTATGCAGTTCCGTAAATATTCATATCACCAAGGTTTAGTTAAAGAAAACAGAGTATTTTTGCATGCAATTAGGCAAAGCAGGACTGCAATAGCAAATGAAATTGTTTACTGTGTATGTCAAGAGATAATTATTAAAAGACAATTTTAATCTGACTGATTTTGTATTAATGTCATCACAACTTGTCTTCTGCAATGAAAATGTTATGTCTTTCTCACGTTCGTCGGCTAATTCATTGTTAAGAATGATTGATGAATGCATTTCTTGATTCCGCCACAAACATTAAATTGGAAGCGTAAAAATTATTATTCTTTTCTTGGAGGCCAAAGAAATAATTAGCTCTTTACGTTACTCTGGTTTAATACAACGCAGTTGACTTAATACAGTTTACATTTACATGATATATATATATATATATATATATATATATAGTATATATATATATATATATTATAAAAAATTAAGTACATTTAAATAATGTATGAAAAACAAGTGTGTCTCGGCAGTCCCAGACTGGTAGGGATATGGAATGTAATTGAGAAAATTTGCGGGTTGCGAATGTCTTAAGATGAAGAGAAAACGATTGTTCAATTTCATTCTCTATTCATTTAAAGGAAATAAGTTTTTCAGAAAGACAATGTTACATCACTTACTAGTCACATAGCAAGCACGTTATTAATTTGAGGCGAGAGAGGAGTTTACCTTTCCTCGCCGTGCGCTTGTTTGCCCCCACTGCGGCCCAGGTGTGCATCGGCAGCGCAGGCGAGCATGGCGCGGGGGCGCGGCGTGGCACCGCAGGGCGCGCTCCGAGGGCCACTCCGCAGCGTCGCGCGCGACGTAAAAATCAATACCGGCGGCGGGCGGCGCCGCGGGAGCAGTGGCGCGGGTCCGCCCCCGCGGCGCCGCCCCCGCCAGGTGCACGCAGCGCCGCCCCCGCACATGTGTGCCGGGGGCGGCGTGGCCGGGCCGCGGGCGCGAGCGCCGGGCGCGGGGTCGCGGAGTCGCCGGTCGGGGTCGCGCCGACGCCGTCTGCCATTGGCCGAGCGCGCCTCGCGACCTCGCCGACCCGCCAAAATGCGCGGACCACCTGGCGCCCCCGCGCCGCCCCCGCGCCGCCCGCGCGGCGCCATCGCGCACGCCGGGTCGCCCCCGCCGCCGGCCCGCGACCTCCACTCGCCGCGCAACCCCTTCTGCGGCGGCGCCCACTCGCTGTGGTTGCGCGAAGCATAGGAGCGCTCTTCTTGGCCCGGCGGGGTGGGGTGGGGGGGCCTCAGAGCGTGCGTTGACGTGGTTACTCCGGAGCAATTCGTACTGTATTGTTACGAAGTTACATTGCGATTTAAATTATCAAGATGTCGCATTTCATTTCCATGCAAGAAATGAAAAATTATAAATACTTGACTAAGAATTCCGACATGGCTTCAAAAACGACTACATTGGAATGAAACTTACTTTCAACAACATTTTAAAAAAAGATCCCTTAATAAGATTTTTTTTAACGTCTGTAAACTTAGTTTATCACTGACATTTTTAATTTTTCAACAGAATAGTTACTGATGTGTGCCTTAATGGGAAAGTAAATGTTATTCAAAAAGTGATATGAAAACATAGTTGTTTCACGTCTGGATAAATTTGTAGTAGCATGGACAGATTTAGTGTGATATGTGAGTGTGTATTTAGTGTGATGGTATAAATGAAAGAATTCTAGTAGAATTTAAAAGAGAAATTTTATGAACAATCATTTTCAAAAATGCATATCAATTTTTATATATGATAATGTGTGGGATATAATAAATGTAGGTTATACGATCATTGAATACGAAATTCAATTTAAAACTATGAAAAGAACACAAAATAACGAAAATATTGAATAAGAATCGTAATATCTTATGAGAGGGCGTGAGAAGATACAGAAGAATTGGGAATGAAAAGAAATATAAATTATGACTTTCGGTAAGGAGCCCTATTGAACGATAATCTTGGACGCAGATCTTCCACTAACATGACAAATTTCATCCTCCTTCCCACGTACCCGCTGGTTAACGGCACAGAATCCGACAACGCAACGAATCAAGCAATAAGCGCAAAGCTTACGCGTTGACCAAAGCAAACAGCGTCTTCACACCTCGAAAACACCGACGGAACGCGTCACACACAAACGCCACATTTAATTGCAAATTGCTTTCTCAATTCCACGTAAACCGTGCGACGCGTACGTAATTGCTCGACTGGAAGGGATGAGTGCCTTTGAAAAGGCTTCGGTCGCGGGAAGCAGCCTCGCCAAAGAAGTCACGTTCACATCGTTGGCTTCCCGTACGTCGCGCACACCGCGCGCTCTCTCGCAGATGGAAATAACCACGGAAGCGCTTCGCTTTGTTCGCAGACACGCGTTTAGCGCACGGGGCTCGTAATTTTGCCGCGTGCGTTTTTGTGCGCTGCCGGTGTGACACGTGTAACTGGAAGCCAAAGGCTAGTGACACCTGCGCCAGCTGAATTTGTGCTTTCGAAGCACGGGAGATGAAGCGATGCAGCAGTTTCAGGATTAAAGTCGAAGTATCACGTAGACGTTTTGCCACTGCAGAACTGTAGGTTTTACTATAAAAACAAAGGCATCTATTATTGTTAGTTGAATCACGATGAACCAATTTAACGAATATCTCGTTATTTTCGTGTTATGGATGTTTGGGTTATCGAGTCGATTAAAAACATGGATATCAAAATAGAATTCAACGGAAATGCTTTCGCTTTATAAAATTACAATCATCTACTTATCTTCCCTTCACACGCCTGAGAACTTAAAAAACAACATCATTTTCATTTTCTTTTCGAAACAGCGAGGAGAGTTAATAGAGACGAGGTGGATTCGGGATATGCCCTAGTGCTTGCTGAACATCGAAATAACTCGCTGGAACCTTTTTGAAACGATTCATTTACAATCAAAGTAGCATATTTTTTCACTTCAATTTTTTAATTTTGAAGTGAAATATGAGAGATTTATTGGTATTGTAGAAATAATTAATAAAACGAACTAAATGTATCATCCATTAACGACTATATAAATCTCATGACTCTTAAATTCTTCTCATCCCTTCCCCAATCGCGCAGTACAACAATATTCCACTAGGCAAAATGTATAGTTCATCAAAGAGAATTAGATCACAATTGCCTAAAGACTTCCTTCATCCACCTTAAATCGTTTACCCATCTTCCCCTTCCCTAAAATTCCACCCACTAACACCCTCCCTTAAATATTATCACAAATAACTCCAAAAACTGTCATTCACAGTTTCTTCTCTCGTTAAGTAAAATGTACAATCAGACCCCTGAGAGAGGAGGTAACACATGCATAAAAGTTAATATGTAGAATTTTGTAAAATGAACACCCCCGAAAGACAGAAATGCCGAGCAGGCAGAAATAAATTTAAAAAAAGAAATAATAAGTACGTTCAATATTTTACAGTCACGATGATAATAATCAACTATATTATTTCCCCATAGAAGTAATTTTTGAGGTACTCAGACCTATCAGTTTTTGGAAAGAAGGGGGCACAAGGAAGACAATTTCAAGCAGAGGTGATGCTGCAGAGGTGATTATTACAACCAACATTAATATTTGTTAAAAATGGTCTCTATTCATTCGGAGAAAAACGAATGTAATCTGCAACACACAGCCCACTTGACGGGTCTGCGATCGCACAACATTGGAAAACGTTGCGTCTTAAAATATGGTTTTCGAGGTAGAAGACTTCGAGTTGTGTGCGTCACGCCGTTGTCCACAAAATGAAATAAATCTAATACATTGTTTTCGGGAGAGATGGCGGTCGGTTCTTCTGGGTATCCCCACCCATGGAGTATGAGAGGGCGTGCATTATCTCATATTCAGAGGCGTGCACTGTCCCGAATCCTGTTAATAGCTTATATGCGATAATATATACTAATAATGTATTAATATTCTATTAATCAACAACACAGCGTATTTTCCGGATGCGGGGTGGATCGGGAGCGAGTCGGGTTCCCACATGCGAGAGTACTCGCCCGGGCAATAATTCATTCGTTAGTAATAATTCATTCATCAGATTCACGGTATTCCATAATTTACAGAACTTCACGAACTTCAATTTCTATTTCTACGACACTAGTGTCGTTCAAGCATGCGTTCTTCTTGGTGCCAATTTATTTACAGGAGTATTCCTAAACCTCTTCTGTACACACGTTTGACTGACGTATTGTGTAATCAATGTGTTTTGTAAAAATTTTCCATCATCTCTCGGCCATCATCTACTTCAACGCAACACCTAGAAGACATTTCAGCTTTATTCATATGTTTTAAACTCCCCTTTAAAATAGAGGTATAGCTATTAACATACCTAGAAATGTTATAAGTTTTATTACTGCAGAGGCCAAAAGTTCAAATTCGTAGTAGAACTTAGAGGAACCGAGAAGTTTGCTTTGGACGTGTCAGTAAAATCTCTAACATATCGTGTTATGTTCAGCATTTTGTCGGCCATCATAAAATCTCTCGATTTATGCGAAAATTTTGACATTACTGCGATAGGAAACAAATTAATATTGTTGCTGTGGAACGATACTACAATATTGTGAGGTGTTGCTTGCGATATATCTGTTTAAGCAATAATCGTATATCGTGAAAAAAGATGGATGCAATAATTCTCCTGAATCTAAAGAAACCTTATGAAATGACTTTCGGTGAGGAAGTGGGCGCGTCAACTGCCAGTCACAACACCTTCAGATTATCCGTAAATGTGATTACCAGAGAAGAGTTTCATGTAGTGAAATGACAGGAAAATGAGAGTACACATATTTAATTGTATATTTAATTGTAATAATATTACAATTAACAATAATCATTCCAAAACCTAACATGGGGTACTTTTAATCTGAATTGTTTAAATCTGATTTTTTTGTACATGCCATGTTCTTTTTCTTAAAAAACTTTTGACTTGCGATTAATCGATAATTGTTTAGTTACGTTGCTAAGGATGTTAAAATCCGCAGCTAAGGATATTACATTTCTTAAAATACAGGTGCACTTAACAAAAACAAGTGCACTTAACAAACCTGCATGGTAGCATCTTAACAGGGGTTAAAGGCACATGTCACCGGTAAAAAGTTTTACTTCATTGTCAATAATTTTTTGCATTTTATCCTATTCTTACGCCAGGTATAACATATTACCACAGTATTTTTGTAATATGTTACTAGAAACAAGTGGAAGAAATGTTTAATTCAGTAAAGTTCCGTAAAGGTGTAACAAAAGAATTAGCTCAAGTTTTAAATAACTTAAAAAAAAGAAACAAGGAGACTGCAAGGGAAGGTGAATTATTGACACACATTAGATGCTGCTACTCTCCTTCTCTTTCATTTTTTCCCGTAATTGAGAAAATTATTTGAATGTATCATTTCATTCATTTTCAAATGGCTTTATGCGGGGTAATTCACAAGAGAAAATAGCTTTGAGACACAAAAGAACTTCATTGAGAAAATTAGATCATTTTATTCAGGGAGACGTAGTTCTAAAATGCAGGCAATTCCACCAACATACAAAAAAATATATAATGCGTATTTCGTTCCGGCATAATATATATTCTGCAGTTCATATGCAAGGCAACACATTAAATCATTCCACGCGAATTACGTATAATATGTAAATTGCGATTCTGTAGTAATCGAATGAACAGATGTGAGTAAGCAGGCACAACACAAGCATTCACAAAGTCCACGAGAACTGTGTCACAAAACCGGGGACCTTCACCTGGCTTGGTCTAAAAGAAATGAAATAACAAATGAAGCTCGTTCCGCGCGGCGTGCTAGAAATCCGGAATCGACTTCGCTTTGAATGCTCGGAATTGAGGGGGACCTAGTGAAACAGTCACCCTAACCGTTCTCCAGATTTTTCCAGGGGCACCCCCTGTTCGTTCTTTTCTCGACCAACAACCCAACTGCCGCGATATACCACAGGAATTGTGCTCGTCATTGAAAATATTATCTTCCATGTCGCCCGATCGTATAATCGCCTACACATTTCCCATCTTTAATAGATGTTTAAAATAAAATATCATTATTATATGTTGTTGCATATCACAGCCTGCCACAAAGCGACTGTTTGACATAAAAAAAATTCTGTTAAAATTTGAGAAATGATATTCTGAAAAGTAGAATAACGTTTCATCAATTAATACGATTGTATTGAAAATAATTTTACTATTTGGTACTTACAGTACTACAGTACTATATAATACAATTTTTTGTCGAGTTTATCAATATCAGCAATGCAATCCTCTCCTTGTTGATTCTTACAATCATCTAGCCACAACTTCTCAGTGACAAGTCCTCGATAAGCGCCGGTTTCAACCCTCCTGTCGACCTTATCGGTTCTGTCGCTGTAATTATCAACTGCCATGGTCGTCACTACTACCATTATTATCACCTACATCGGCATTATCAGCTTTGTAAACGCCAATATTATCCCCGCCTATCGCGTCCATGGGCCAACATACTCGCAGCATCGTCACAACTTTCCCTCACCACCAACCTTCCAACGCCATCACTACCTCTCCCTCTCCCCTTGGGCCTGTAATAATTACGCGAAGAGCGGTTTGCGCACGCACCATCACCACCGTCCCTGCAACCATCCCTAGCACCCCCCCCCCCACGCGTGGCTTCCGGGGGTGGCGGCGTGGCGTTGCGTGGCGTCGCCGCGCCCCGCCGCACGCGCGCTCGCTGACCTCGCCCAGGTGCGCGGTGACCCCGCGCCTTTGTGGCCGCGCCACCGGTCACGGCAGCGCGCGCTCGCCACAAAGGGCGCCGGGGCGCGGGGGGTGGCCTGGCCGCTCGGGGCGCGAAGCCCTGCGCCCTGCGACAGCCTCCACCGGCGCTCAACGGCCGACAGCCAAACCACTGCTAACGGTGCGGCTTCTGCCGACCAAATCGGTCGTACTATTTACCTCATCTATTCAAAATATAACATCGGATATTGTAACATAGACATTTTGCTTTCGATGTTTTTTTGAGACCGATATGCTTGTCCAAAAATATCGACAATGTAAAAACATGCTCATGATATGATAAATAAAATTTTCGGTATCTAATATTCTTTGTGGATGAACAGCCATCGGCAACTGCTACTGTTGTCGATCCCCAGGCGACACGAAACCGTTTGCTATTCACATCCTTTCTCCAGAGTTGTTGCCTTTTTTTTATTATTTTGTACGTGGTAATATCGTTAAAATGCATTTTGAACCTTGAATAGAAAATTAGATGACGATGAAATTTAAGCCAGAATGTACTTTAAACTAATATTGACGTGATATCACATTAGAACTAGGACGTTTTACTGCGAAATATATCATACTTAAAATATCGATGTTTTTTATCAAAATCGAAATCGAAGCGACATCGAAAACCTTTTGATGATATATCGACGGTTTTTGCTAAAATTTGCCATTACTACTGAGGTTCTGTACTGCTCTACTATTGTTCAATTCTGTCTCATCTGTTTCTGAATTGGTTTAAAATAATTTATCTGACTGGATCCCTGTAACTCACTTTATACATGTGTATAACGTGCATTGCGATATATTAGACAGAAAGCAGACAAAGTATTAAAAAGGAGACAATAAATGAAAAAAACATTTTGAGTTGACAATTCATAAACTAGCCAAATAGACCTCGTTGGAGTTTAATTTTTAACTTGGTATGTTGATGTAAGAAGCAAAATCAATGAGTATATGTGACGAGTTTACAGCAAGGTTTTATGCCAAGAACGTCCTTACCTCTATCTCACTGAAATTTTAATTTCAAGGCAATATCTTCGGCTATAACTGGCGAGGAGTGCATAAGCTTTTCAAATAAATATTACATAAAACGACTGTTGCTGAAAGTCCAATTTATTATTGCAAATAAGTCTGCTCAAACAATACTAAAATTGAATAATTTATGTAAATTATTATATGACTTTCCACTATATCAGACAAAACATAAATTACCATATTCATACAGCCTTCATCGTGGCTTGGCGGATATTTAATGTAAATGTGAAGTCGAAGGCTTCCTCGGCGTGGCGTCGTATTGTTCTTGTCTTGAACGCATCGACTTCCGCACAAGCCTGATCAATTATACGACATAAAGCAAATACTCCTGAAGCAGTTTTTTCCTTCAAACCATTTACTCGGGAATATCCCTTATCATGTCATGCAGTTATTCATTTCATGCATGAGAATCTAATATTTTAAAGGTATATGATACTCCATTTCCAAAAAAATATCCCAAAAATGATATGTTTGCTCAACTTACGCGAGAAATGGACGTTGTGCTTACGAACGAATACAGTTTCATGCTATACAAATGTTTGAGTGATAAGTTGCGAAATTTTGCATATACCCCGTATGCCTTTTTTATTTCTTTAACAGCAAGTATTTTAGGTTACCTATACAATTTGAGGTATTAGGTGTATTATATATGAATTCAAAGTGGATACAAATGCCTCAATTTTGCCAGTATTAAATAATATTCTTGTTTCATTACCATAGGACGTTGATCGTAATTTAATAAACATTGAATTATATAAACCCTAATTGGTAATAATCAACTCTCACTTAATATCATCTGCTCTCGCAACAGCGTTACGTATATATATATATATATATAATATACCTATATATATATATATATATTATTGCATAATCTGTGCAATAAAATGATTTCTGCATCAAGTGTGTATCGCCACTAGAAGGCATGTATTTCGTATTTGAAAAGGCGTGTAAGATCACTGGGAGGTTAGAAATGTTATGTGAGATTAGCGAGTTCAGGAGTGTCGTTTAGCAAATTCATATTTTAGAGGAGTGTGTGTGGGTATGGGCATATTTAATTCCGCGTTTATACTTTTCTAAGAATGGAGTTTCCCTTGCTTTAAAAACATCCTTAGAGGCACCAGACATTTTCCATTGGAGAATTTGTTTTTTAGTTCAGAATAATAAGTTGTTAGTGTATATTTTAGTTTTTTAAGTTCCTATTTTACCAACCAATTTTTACTGTTTCCGTACCTAAAATTCCGCCCCTACTTGATGAACATATACCTCTAGAACAATGGTGCGAGCATGCGACCTGCATGCACAGAATTGGCGGACGTGTGTGTGTGTGCAGTGAAAATTTAAACAAATATGTGTCCTGAGTGATCCGATGTGTTTAAAGAAGTTGGAATTGTTTTTTTATTCCATTCACCTTAAAAAAGTATATAAGATGGAAATAGGATTTAAATTATCGTATTAGTTCCAAAACATTAAAACGAGAATTATTTTGTATCTGTTTACGTTACGAGATGTCGCAACGTGGAACATGACATCAGCTTTCCTTTGCAAGACAGGGGAACCGAGAATTGATGATGGATAAAGCGTACAATAAATACTCTAAAAAACGAGGTAATTTACTCTGAAACGAAGTAATTCTAACTATAATTAGTATTGAAAACACTAAAGATGCAAATAATATCTAATTACGTTTATTTTCAACCTACACTTCATAATAAAATGATCATAAAAAGTTCATTCGCTAAATAATATACTTTAACACTAAATGGGTTTAAAGGAAAAAAGTGTTCACGAGTGTTTCTTTGACAAAGTAATTACAGTTGCATTCTCTGAAATATGTGTTTTAAATGTGTGCATGATTAATTCCCATTTTTCTTCTGTTCGCTTCTTTTCCACATGTGACTAAAACATTTTAGCGTTTTTCTAACTAAACACAGTTCACTCAATTCCCCAGTCTCAGCAAACAGCCACCTAACGCATTATAAAAATAGTTTTTTCAAATACGCTCGTGTCGAATGTTCCTGAACAATGAAACCGATCATTTCTGGGAATACGAAGAGAGCGCCACATATTTTGCTAAAGAAACCACTGTCACATTCATCGCCACCTCTCCTTGACCATACTGATCACTCCTTCAATCACACATTGCGATTAAAAATTAATATCCATCACGAACATCATTCTACGAGGATCTAACTTTCATGGATTTCATGAATGTATTCTCTAGATTCCGGAAAAATTGGTTTCATCGAATAAAATTAGAAGATATTCCGTAGCGCCTATTCTGATCTTAACCGCTACTACTAATACTTTCAACCCCAGCTTCTTCAGAATGCTCTTTTTCTAAATTTTCAATTGGAAGTATGAGCGTACTTAGCAATCATCATCACAAGTATAATAAATATCACCTTCATTCTTGTCGTTGGGTGTGTCACATAATCGCCTTGAAGCAAGCTTTCCTCTATAATCCCAGAATACTATGACATAAAAACCGACATCATTGAATAACATAACGTTTTCATAACTATTCGCACCGAATAGTGAAACACATGGGCGTCTTTGCTGGCAACACTTATTTTCTTCATAACTTTTTCATGTACCTGGAACCCCACGCGTGAATATTTTCCAACAAGCTCTACCACAATGTATGCCATCGTCATCTTAGTATTCAACTTAATGGTGCTTCATGTACCCACTACAACACATCCCAGTCGACCGGAGCCCCAGACCTTGCGGCTGTCGCAGCGCCCCTCTCCGAGGCTGCCACGCCCCTCCCGCAATGCACGCAGCAGCCTTTCACTTCTCCCCGCGGCGCCCCGCGGGACGTCGTTACGGCGGTAATGAGAGCGCGCGAGTCAACACGCGCTAATTAAGGAGCGCCGGCGACAGGTGGGCATGGGGCGCGGGTGGCGCATAGCGGGGAGGAAGGAAGGGCGGGGCGGGGCGGGGGGGGGGGGGGTTCGGAACGGGAGCACCAGGAATGGGGGCGTGCAGGGGGTAGATGGAGAGGGGCGGACGCCGAGTGGACGAGTTGCGGAGGGGGATGAAGAGAGGAGTGGGCAACGTATGGTTGGGTCGGGCGTGGCGGGTGCAAGGGACGGGGCGAGAGCAAAGGCGGTGTGGGTGGGGGAAGCGGATGGAGCAAGTGCAGGGCGGGTGCAGGAGAGGGTGCAAGGGCATGTGCAAGGGAGGTGTGGGAGCAAAGGCGGAGGCAGTAGAGGGACGGGCGGGTGTAGGGGGGAGCCGGGTGCACGAGCGTGCGGCGGGTGGGCACTCAGGCGGCGGCTCGTGCAGGTGACGGTCGGCGTTTCAAGTGGCGAAGGCTGGTGCAGGAAGGAGCACGTGCCAGTGGCGGGGCGGGCCGTAGAGGCCGAGGGTTGGCGGGTTGCAGCGGGTGGGGCGGGGCGGGTGAGGAGCAAGGACGGCGTGAGCGCGGCGGAACGAGAGTGGCGAAGGACGGGGAGAGCGCCGAGGTAGTCTCTCTTGAGGGCGTGGAGTTTGCGCTGATCCGACAACCTCAGGCCGCGACCGACAACCCGGTCACCCTCAGAAGCACCCTCGTCAGCGACCTGCTGTTGGAAATCGCTCTCCGACTCTGAGTTGAATATTCCGGTGATAGATAATTCAAATGTAGCTCCAGATTTGATTTGATGTCGTTAAACAGTCATTGCGAACAATTCTAAATGCGATTTACACAGTTTCTGGTTAGTTACGAGAATTCCTACCATTTTAATTGTAAAATATTCTTATACGTTTTTTGTGATTTTCTCACTCTCTTCTTATTTATTTTTTCTTGGATTTATGTAGTCTAGCAGTGGGAATTAGGAGTGATAAAGGAACTACTTCATTACTGAAGACTTCCATTACTGTACTTTATAATTATCTGAACGTGCGTAAAGTGCAAAACCGGTTCTAATGAAATGATTTTGGCAACTCTTACATAATACCTTAGGAAAACGATTGAATTCATTACTATAGTTCCAGGTTGATGCCAAGAACTGTAATCAGAGGTGGACAATTTAAGTCAAGTTTAACATTAATGTAGACTGGGATTGACAAAGACTACATGAGATAAATGAAGCGTATCAACTACTGTTTTCTTTGTTATGTATCCCGTGCAAAAGCTACACCACAACACACATTTTATTGTATTTTTTGCTGTTGGTTCGTAATATCAGTGCCGAGATTTCGCAAATTCGAACTCTATTACTTGTTTTCGGGGCCAGTGAGAGGTTACTTCACTTGGGATCGCCTCATTGGCACAACGCAAGACTGAGTGTGTTCCAATTCCGTAAAATGTTTACCCACTCTAAAATGTTTTCACTACTAACGTTTAGAAAAAAAAGCATTAAATCATTTAACGATCTATCATTGAATATATTTCATTAAAAAATGTCTAGCTGCTATCTTAAATATATGGGAAAGATTCGAAAAAATGAACATTTGCAATTTTGAAAGTCAATTTTCAGAAGTTTTAACGAAAATCAGGCCTACATCATATTTTAATGGGCATTATTTAAGAAACAAATATATTTGAAGAAACGTTGAAGCTATTTTTTACAAAAATATGGAAGTGGCTAACAAGATTCTCTGTAAAGTTTTGTCCAAGATTAAAAGATCCCTTTCAAATACGCAAATACGCTTTGAGTTCGGTCGGATCAATTTGTTTTCAACACAACTGTCCCCGAGACTTCTTCACAAAATTTCAGAATGAGCCATCTCTCAGCAACCAAATGCATGATTTATACAAAATAGAACAGTTATTGACGACTTTTTACGAGTTACACCAAAACAAAAATCGAATCAAAAATACGTATCTTCGATGTACATTTACTATTTACTGAAACTTTTATTTTAATTTTTATTTACTCGCCTCAAAAATAGTGATGACTGTTTAACATTGTAGGGGGATTAAACTCTCTGTTTCTATTTCATTATATTAATATTTACTGGACCCCTGTCGTAGAAAAACGGCCGACATCTTCGCCCTTCTTGGTTCCATCGCGAAGCGGCGCGCAGAGGGCCCGCGGCGGGGCGAGCGGCGTGGGCGGAGTCGGAGGCGAGAGAGGCTGCGACCGCGCCCCGCCCGCCCCGGGCTCCAGGTATTGATCCAGCGCCCGGGGCGACGCCGGAGGCAGCGGGGCGGGGGCGGGTCAGGGTTCGACGCCGGGTCTCCCCGGCCTCGTACTTCTCTTTTCCGAGCGCATTGGGCAACGCGGCCCGCAGCGGAACGCCACCGGAGGGGCAGTTGAATGAGATGGAGGATACGTTTGCGAATCCGCTTGAAAAAAGTCTATGGCTCAGGGAGGTGAAGAGTTGAATTGATAAAAATCTAACTATAATTTTTATGAATTGTACCGAATATAAAAGTAAACTTGAAAGTTTTGTAGGGCTGGTATCATCAGGATATTGAAAAGCAATCAAACCACTCGTATATTTTAAATCAGTAATATTTTTATTAACAGCAAATACGCTAAAAACCACAAAGTTCTCGACACAATGAGGCGGTTTAGTCTGACAAGGAGAAAAACACATACGAAACACTGTGGTTTATAATGTATTTAATGACAATAAAATATTTCTGTTTTTAAAACTATGAGCCGTTGATTATCTTTAAATATCCTCAGGATACCAACAACACATATCGTGTAAACAATAATTGTTTAGTTTTTAATTGAACTGAAGTTTCTATGCCAAAGGAAACAATATGGAAGGGCAGGATACCACCCTTATGCTCTGTAAGAATTCACGAGTAACTTACCCCATAAACAGGCGCAAAGATAAGTCGCTATCATCTTTCAGTGTTGTCACTGATATCATGTTCTAGAAATGAGGACAATTTTTCGGTTTTTATTTACCACTTGCATAGTGATTGATGGTTGAAATGTTCACATTTGAAAGTTATACGATGTTTAATGTTTTCCAATCTATCCATAATTCTAAAATATTTACAAATCGTTCTCATTGTTTCCCAAAGATGTGAAAAGATATACCAGTAAGGCATGTATCACGTTTTTTATGCAAACTATAAACAGAAGTGTGTGGAGAGTCCGTCTCGTTTTGCTACGTCTTATTTCAGGAATATTCTACTTTAATAACAAAATTTTCAAATCAATGTTATTTTAAACCACAATTATCATAATTTACAATCTTCTTGGTAAAAAATCCCAACAACTGTATTTCCGACAGGTGACTTTTCGTATTTTCTGTCGGAATCACTGATTACAGCCGAGACAAGGAGCTTAAGAGTAAGTACTGATATTATTTTGTTCGGCATTCTGATTCGTATCTTCATGTCACTTTGTCTCAATTACGAAATTATCTCTATTAATTCCTGATAGCCCACCTAATCCGACCTGACGATATACTGTACTTTGTAACATACGCCATATTTTGCGCTTTCAGTTTTATAATTATCATTTTTGTCCTAAAACAAAACCTTCTGAGATAAGTATGAATCATTAAAATATATTTTAACGAAGATATTTTTATTATTTCTAAACGAAAAGCTCTTCTCTCGACTGCGGAATAAAACAATACGCACAACGCACCCAGCGAATATTAACACCACACCGTGGTGAAACGCGACTCTCTCGTTTCGCGCCCAAGGCAGCGCCGCCCCTCGCAATCGCAGCCGAAACCGCACCGGGCAGGTGGGGACGGCCCCCCGCGAAGGGGACGGGAGGTGGGGCCCGGGGGCAGCCGCGTCCGTTGGCGCTGGCCGATCGCGACCGCGAGATCGATAAGCAACGCACGGGCGGCGGCGGCGGCGGCGGGTGAGCCAGCGGCGGCGGGCGGGTGAGCTGGTGAGCCGACGAACAGAGCGCGCGCGGTCGAAGAGCGTGGGTGAAGTAGGCGGGGCAGGCAGCTCGCTTCCCGGTCCGTCGGATAATTACAGGCGCAAACGCACGGCTTTGTGACGCCGACTTGCTGATCAAACGCAAACTTGCGCCCATTACCGCGACTGCTGCGACCGCGCCCCGCCGCCCTCGCCGCCCCCCGCCGCGTGCCGATTTTCGGGCGCCTCGCGCGCCCCCCCTTCCCCCGCCCCCGCGCTCGCGTATGCCGCTCTTTGCGTTGCGATGCCACATCTTGTGTAACTAAAACCGGGCGCCGCGTGTCGGGCCGGTAGATAAAGTCGCTCTTTGATGGCGCGCGCCACAAAAACGGCGGATTATGAAGCCATTAAAAGTCACAAGACGACTTTCATGTCGGTCGCCTCTCTACCCTCGCACCGCCGCGCGGCCCCCGCCCCGCACGCGCCCCCGACGCCCCCCCGCCACCCACCCAGTCTCTCTCCCTTGCTCCCTCCCCGCGCCCTCTCGCCCCCGTCCCTCAGCATCCCCGCGCCCTTCGTCCCACACGCACAGCCGCCCCCGTCCTCGGCCTACTACCAGCAGCATCCGGCCGCGTCCTCATCGCCGTCCTCTCTGTAATGAAAACCAGCCGAGTTGGGGCCTAGTTTTTCAATTCCCAAACAGAGTTTTTAATCAAGGGGATGGCCGTAATTGGGTTGTCTTTGAGGCGAGTGTTTGCGCGCACCGTCCTAAGGACCGGCCCAAAGGTACGGTGCGTCTTTCATCTGCGCGTCATCCGCGTATTGGGGGGCGGGGACGGGCCGGGCCGGAGACGAGGCGGAGCGGAGAGAAGGGGCGGGGCGCGGACTTTGACGGAGGAGCGCGCAGGGCCCGGGAGGCTGCGTCTCTGTTTCCTCATCTCGCGAAGTGAGCGCGGGGGTGGAGGGTGGGCGCGAGGTGCAGGGAGACAAGGCGGCCCCGACACCTGCTCGAGGAGGGCAAAGGGGGGGGGGGAAGCCGCAGATGCGTTTCCACAGGGCCTTTGCCAAGGTGGGCGCCAAGAGGAACGCTCGCTTTGCTTTCACACACGGCCATCATTTGCAGAAGTGTACTGGTAAAATGTGTGGAATACGTTTTATCTCCTTACCCAATCTTTCAGCTGATACCGTTGAATTAACACACTAAGTGAAAATTCTTATCGTTTAATGATAGTAATAATAATAATAATAATAATAATAATAATAATAATAATAATAATAACAATAAAATTATTATTACTATTTTAATATTTCACTGACCTTATTACAAATGTGTAGAATTCCAAAGAATACGTTACAGAAAATATACAACATTTAGAAATGAAAATTAGAAATATAGAAAGATATTGCAAATGTTATCAAACTGAACACTTGCCATATTCTAAGTAATTTATTTTAATCTCACAATTAACATCACAATTCCGCTATTAAATAGGCTTTAGATATGCTTTTCTATACGCAAATGGAAACTTTTCTGGAAATGGAAAAACGAAGCGTTTTCAGACTAACAACATGGGTTTAGAAAATCAAAATCTACCGAAACTGCCATTTTTTTCTTTTCTTAAAGATGTTGCATCATCCATGGACCGAAATGTAGCACCCATTGGAATCTTTTTAGATCTTTCAAAAGCTTTTGACCTTATAGAACATTACATCTTGCTATCAAAATTACCTTCTTATGGAATACGTGGAATTGCCTTACATTGGATAACATCGTACCTTAAACATCGATCTCAAAGAGTAGAAATACCGTATTGGCACGAAAGGACATTATTTACTTATATTTCCAATTCTTTACCAATTGAATATGGGGTTTCGCAAGGCTCGATCTTAGGTCCTATCCTCTTTCTGTTATACGTAAACAATATGCCCTCGTCTATTAACAACGAAAGAACGGTTATGTTTGACATTGACACGAATGTTCTTTGCAAACAAAAAAAAACAATAAATAGTACGATTTTAGAAGTTGCAAATTGGTTGTGTAATAAAAAATTAATAGTTAACAAAGGAAAAACTGTTTCAATGCATTTTTGCATTTTAAATCAGCAATCGCATCTCCATTGAAAATGAACAATATGCAATTAGCTGATGTTCAGGTAACAAAATTTCTGGGTCGTTCAATTCAGTCAAACCTCAAATGGAATGTACGTATAACAAAATTAAACACTAAATTAAGTTCATTATGTTACGCATTCAGAATTCTTTCAAATTCTGTCAGCATTCATGCAGCTCGATGCGTGTATTTTGCAAATGTACATTTCCGTCTGAGATATGGCATAATATCCTGGGGAAACTCATCACGTAGTACCCAGGCCTTTAGATTGCAAAAGAAATTTCTTCGAACAATGCAAAAATGCCATCTCGTGATCCCTGCAAGCCTTTCTTCATTGAGCGTAGAATTTTACCTCTGCCTTGCCTATATATTCACGAATATGTAATATTTGTCAAAGGTGACTTACTTAATGGTGGGAACATATTTTCATGCAATACTGATATTTATAATTATAGCACAAGTCGTAAAAAGCATGTTCATCAAGTGTCAGTATCAACAGCCCAATATCAGAAATCCACATACATGTGCATGGTTTTACAAGGTACATGCGTTTACAACGCATTTCCAGATAACATTAAACAATTGAAGTCGGTCACAAATTTAAGTTCAAAGTGAAATAATTTCTGCTGCATAACTGTTTCTATAAAATTAGAGACTATAGTGATTATAAAAAAGATAAATTATGTTTATTTTAACAAAACAGTGATATATTGAATTAGTTTATATTTGTATTGTATATTTTTGAAAAAAATACTTAATATGTTTGTAACAAATAATGTACTTCCGCTTCCGGGTCAATAACCCCCATATCGATCAGGTTATTTTGTTAGCAATGCAGAAAAATCATACTTGCACTTCGTTTATCGATGCAAATAAGTTTTCTATAACTCCGGGAGGAAAATGTCTATTTTTTCAAAAATTGCTTATCTCTCGCTTTTTTTTAAATTTATTTTTATTTTTTTTTTAACTTTTTTCATCTTTCAACTATTTAGTTAAAATAATGGGAAGGGATTCTGAAACTCAAGACAACGTACGCAGATGAACTTCTCCCCCGTATGTCACATACAGTTTTTATTGTTTTTTGACTAAATAAATCTAAATCTAAATCTAAAATTTAAAAAAGATAGGGAATAGGTTGATTGTGAATCCGTAATAATACTAATACTAATACTATTACTAATACTGTTACTAATACTACTACTAATACTATTACTAGGCCTCGTAATGTTCAAGAGTTCATTAGTTCAAGTTCAATTAGTTCAATTAGTTCAAGAGTTCATTATTAACGATTCCTACATTTTTGATAAATGTTTTTCTAATTCCATTGTTTTCAATTTTTCATGATTAGGAGAATGAGTCCTGTGACCGAAATGATGGTAGGTCTTGTACACACGTTCTTGACATTTCACCTTTTTATTTCATCGGCTTGATCATCCCTTTCACATATTTTGTGAGAGAGTTGAATATTGTCGATGAGATGAAATTGAGAAATTGTCGATAAGATGGTGTTTTTGTCTCGCAGAGTGATCTCAGATTGATTGGCTATTATGCAAATGTCTTCCCTAATTTATCGACTTCAATGGACTTTAAAATCACGGTTATAAATAAATGGTAGCGACTCATATTTGAAATAAAATAATGCTGACTCTCTACCTCGTGCTATATTTGAGATAGATGATTACTTTCGTGTCTTTTAGTATGTTCAATGCAAGCGTACTACATGGTCGTGTTGTGTATCCTGTTATTTCCTCAGTGTCATTGCATTTCATGTATTTGTTGGATTAGATTGCTTCCTGGATTATGAATTTTGGAAATTTCTTGTAGTTATTGCTCTGACTTGAATCACAGTTATAAACCCAGTTCTTTTCAGAAGTTCCCATTCTGGACGCAGACTTGGTGCTTCCTGATCTATTTTACTTTTTTCTATTCATTCACGAATAATACTTTTAATTATTTTTATTACCAAAGCGTCTTCCTGAGCGTTTATTTATGCATTTCCTGAGGTGAAGATTGTACCTGTTAGATGTTATGTGGGGGTGAGCCAATATCAGGTTTGTGACTAGCATTACTACAAGACTTCATGATATTTTAAGTCATTATATTCTTCTTCTTACTATTATTATTATTATTATTATTATTATTATTATTATTATTATTATTATTATTTGCGTATAGGCCATTTCTGACCACTCTTCTCTTTCGAGGCCCTCGACTAGTACTCTTGACGCGTACACATAAACAGTAGGACACAAATCTGGAAAATCCCACCGCCCCCTCCGTAAGCTTTTCAGCCTTACCGTGATTTCGAAAGAGGCGAGGCGTAAGCACGAGTCGGTAAGTAAATAAGATGCTGAGTGGTTTTACGAGTGCAATAAAAGCTTCGGAGGCGAATTAAATTTTTAACGAGCTTCTTACAACGCCTTCTTATTATTTTCTTGTTACGTCGCTCCTTCACGTGCAGGACAGGTTCTTAAAGCGTTGGCGAATTACGACGGGGCTGAGCGTCGGAAATCGGAGTCACCCACTTTTAGCGCTCGCGGCGCCTCGTTACTGGAGATGGCAAATTTTATCAAACCTCGATACATCACCAAAAGGTTTTTGATTTCCTTAGAAACATCGACAAAAACATCCATGATTAAAATATTGTTGTTTAAAAAATATTATGAAACTGATAGTATTTTCCAATCTTGTTTCCCTTTTTAATTATGGTTCTCAAACGAAATACCGGCATTTTATTTTTTGGTCACGTATAATTAATGTTAATAATATTGTTTATCGAATGTAAAGAAGGAAATAAAAATAAAGTGCATCGTGTTTTTCATTATTCCATTTACTCAGTTTCATTCATAAAACCTCGATGTAAAACGTCCTGTAACTAATATGTAATACGCAAATATTAGTTTAAAGTATATTTTGCATTAAAGTACTATGTTATCATAATTTTTTAATCAATATTATATGCAGAAAAGTTTCGAAATGCAGTTAAATGATATTATTACGAAATAAAATCACCGAAAAAATTACCTTTTTTTAAAAAAACATTTATGTTTATGGAAAAATTTATTGATTTGAAAAAAGAACATAGGAAACAAAACATAGATGTTAACATATCGACATTTCTGTCGGAACATATAGTAGTAGATGCTTTAAAAACCACTATTTTTTGCCATCTCTACTCGTTAAGCGCCTCGCCTATACGCACTTCGTCCCTGCGCGTCGCTGCGAGTAGGGATGAGGCATTGATGTCGATGTTTCCAAACCATCAATGGTCTCATAAAAACACCAGTGTTTTGAACATCGATTTATTAAATACTATGTCTTTCAAACATTGTTATGATTTTTTCGATGTTTTTATATTTTCGACATTTTTTTGTGTGAATAAAAACGTCTCAAAAGCACAATGTTGTGCAAGATAAAATATGAAATAATTGATACCACTCAGTTTATGCGACATATGCGAATGACCTATTCTTTCCGTACCATCTACGGCGAATTGAGGACCCTCTTCAGAACACCTTGAATGCTCAGGTTCATTTGTTTTCAAATTATTACTAAATTTTTATCTTTGTGTTGTCAGTTAATTTTAAATGATCTATTAATAAACTGTCCAATTAAATTCTGCTCCGTGCGAATATTTAATTTAAGGTTACTTAACACTTTAAAAACATCTATGGTTTTAGGGGAATAGATTATTAACATCGATGTTTTAATTATGATTATTTATGCTTTTTAACATTTATGTTGTGTGTTGATGACGCATCCATAATCCCTCTACGACAGTGGAAGAAAATAATCAATTAATTAATGTTCAATTTGGAAGGGAAGTAAAAGAGTCACGTATTCACGACGAGAACCACCTCTGTGTATAGCGGTAATAATTTAAATTATTGATTGACTCCTGTCGCGTCAGTTGCTGTGGTCATTATCCTACAAGTGTCGTTCTCGTTAATCTCTGTTTTTGTGTTACTCCTTCGCCGCTGGAACGTGAGATCATTGACTAAAATCTGCATCAAAATCAAACGTTTAACAGATAAAACAAATATTTAAACTTAAGATGTACTCAACGTTTCGTCATTTCTTTCAAATAGGGCTTACTTATTTCTAAAATAATATTACATTAATAAAATTACCAAAAACCAATGAAAATTATCAATTAGTTGTTTAGAGGTACAGAAAAGGAATTAGTAACACTAACTGAACATTTCAAAACGAACTTTGTATACGGGTTTCATAGTAAGTAAATCAAAACGAACTACAAGATATACGAGATTCCATTTTCTTTGAATAATTTGTTTATTAAATTGAGAGTCAATTATGATGCATATTTTATCTATGAACATATGCCATATTCCTCGTTAATATAAATATACAAATGTTCTTACAAATTAATAAAATTTTACTTAAATAATACTGTAATTTTATTATAATAAAAAATAGGTATTAAATTATTTTGGTTATTTTGCATACTTAAATATTACAATATTAAATCTTACTGGACATTTGTTTTAAGAAGATAAAATAATTGGATATATCGACATTTAATCAATTTAATAAAGTATACCCCCAAATCGTACTTTATTATTTAAAATATTATTTAACTCAAAATATTCTTTGTGAATAAATGAATTTGATTTTAATTTTACAAATTTGTTTTTCCTTAAAAACAATGATTTATTTCATCTGTCTCTAAGCAAAACTTCAATAGAACTTTCAAAGTAAAATTTTGTTTTGTAGGCAGATTTCAATTAAATGTCAAAGCTGTCACGTAGTATCTGATCCTACAAAATAAACGTCTCGAAAGAAATTAATATCTAATATGGGTTATGACAGATATATTCAAAACAGGCTTAATTCGCGAACAATAATGATGAAGAATAAATTTATCAAAAAAGTATATTTTTAAGTGTCTATACTGATAATAGAAAAAATTCAAAAAGTTGTCGAAGAACTCTGAGAAGTATGAAGAAAATAACAACTGAGAGTGGGTCTTTCAGGATTTCCGAAAATCAAAATTAAGAAATAAAGTTTGAAATAGATACTTTCTAATGTTCATTAGAATCAGAGTTGTAAATAACCAGTTGTCCTCGTTTTAAGACTAGTGCCTCTCATGTGGTGCGGTAGATCTTTTAAATAAAATATTTCGCAGATTCAAACAGATACATGGGGAGGTATCATAAAAAAATGTAATGGGTAGTTATTAAGTATATATTTTTCATGTTTTATTAAATTAACGCGTTTTAAAAGTTACGTAATGATTGAGAAATAAGACAAATGTTTTTACTTTATTGTATACTTTCATCTGGTAGTACAATTTTTCGTAACTGTTACAAATAACACGATTATGTGCTGCATTAAACCACTGGTTTTGAATGTTAAGAGGATGGCCGTGAACGATGATTCTAAATTCGCGCGGGCCATATGAAGACAGTGTAAGTTTCCTTCACGAAGGAAAACTGCTGGTCATCAAATTAATCATCCACGTGAATGAAATTGTCCATAATGCTCGCAAAACAGGAAAATACAATTACACTGATTTTACCGACTTCCTACAGTACATTCAGTTGGGTACATGATATAAACTAACACAAGCTCAATAATTCGAACTCCCCCGCGCATTATTGATTTCATGCCTTCTGGTTTTCAAACAACAGATGTTTTCTAAGCAGATGTATTTCCTACCTTATGATAGAATCACATAAATACGAAACCAATTAATAAAAGTGTCGGATGTCTTCTTTTCTGCGACATGTCAAATAGTACTTTTCATGGAGTATCGCAGTCAAAATAAAATTATTTATGTCCACTACTTTACATCTGTAGTGTCCGTGCAGTTCCACACATTCACCAAGAACGGACATTCAATTTTGTGTCAAGCATAAAATCCCTTGAAGTGATTGTTCATCTACAAAATGCACTGTTCGGGATAACTTGTTCATATATAGGCATTTGACTGGTTCATGTGTGCATATTATTATCTACTTTACGGCAGGTTTGTAGCTTTTACCGTAGGCAATGAGGAGGAAATGAAAGGATGATATAGATGCTATGATACGAGTAAATGAGGGGGCTGTTACTGCTTTACACGTCATAAACACGTAATTACACTCATGCCTGACGCCGGACCTTGGTTCATGTTGTGACGTTAGGGCTTTCTCTGATCGATGTGGGTTAACTGTGCCTCAAACACCCATAAAAAAGCACACAATGAAACTTATTTTTTACATAATTTTAAAAAGGGCGTTAATATTGAGGTCACTATTTAAAAAAAAGCAAATACCAAAATATTTTGAATTAAAGATCTATTTTCATTTTTTCATGTCTGCAACATAGAAAGAGAGAGTAATGTAATAATGTTGAACGGAAATTTGTCTTTTTTATTTAAGTAATTAGCTAATTACTCGGCATTGGCCGGGTCATTATCACAATCTATTAAACAGCCCCGCCCGCCACGTTCACCCCAAGTGCCCTCCCCTCTCTCTACCCTCCCCCGCTTCTCCTTCCCTGGCCCGCAGCACTCGCCCCGCCCGCCCCACCCGCTCCGCCCGCGCTGCCAGCCCCCCTCCTTCGCCCCGCCCTGCCCGTCCAAGCAACGCGCCGCAAAAAATAACCCTGCTGATGTAGATTGCATTGTTGCTAGCCACACAAATTTTGGAGTGTTACAAAATTTGGGTTTCTATTTTATGATTACGATTCTGCCGTGGGTTTTTTTTCGATCATTCAAAAACGTTCAAGCAAAATTTGGGAGCAATCATTCAGAGATTCGAAGGTTGTTATGGAGCATACACACTGACATGCTCAGCCAATTTTGTTATATTAATATCTATTCTTCTTATTATTAATAAAATAATTAATTACATTATCAATGTGAATTAATTAAGTCTTTAAGGCTCGTGCGTGAAGTAAAAACGGAAAACAGAGACAAATAGTTTTCACGACGTGTTGTAAGGTGCACGAAGGTAATGCGACGAACTAAGTGATTATTGACATAATACTGATAATTCTACTTTCACATTTCATTTTCATTTAGTTCCGCTACCTACATATTTCTGGTCTACATATTTTTATTAGACAAGCACTGATTTAGATTTTTTCTTAATCATTCAAAACCTAGTACTGCAATTGTGATAATCTTTACGTAACCGCAGACCATCCTAGTGTCGCAATAAGTGTTACCTTTAGACAATGTACAGGATATTAACGTTTGAAAATGAAACAAATGTGGAATATTGTAATGATGTTGCTGCTTTTACGCAATGTAAAAAATCGAAAATGCGATGAGCAATCATTTTTAATGTATTCAACAAACGAATATTTCAAATCGTGTTATAAATTTAAAAAATAGTACAATAATCTATTTAGCGAAGTAATTTCATATTGAAAATAGCAATTAATGAGCTTCTAAAAAGATTATCATATCTAAATCAAGAAGTACCTTCCTTGGTCGTGCCGTACGAAGGCAGCCCCACCTTCCACACGCCGCCATCGCGCTGCCTTTCGCGACGGGAGGGCGTCGACGGGGTTCGAACCCGAGCCATTCCGAGCTGATTTGTGGCCGCGGCGGAACAATGCGCCTGATAAAACGCGTCGGCTCATTACTCGAATGCGCGGACTCCGCGAGGGTCCCCGCACCGCCCCGCTCCCCCGCCCCATCGCCAACGTCCCGCCCGCTGCCACGGCGCGCCGTCCCCCCTCGCGCCGCCGCCGCACTGGAGGCTAATTTTAAGGGGCATAAATCGTGGGAGTACAAGCAGGTAGGGGATGTTTGTAGCCACCCCTGCCGTGTCGCTGCGCTGGCGGCACTCCAGCGGATGAGCAAAGCGAGGGAGCGGTGGCGGTGGACGGGGCGGGGCGGGGCGGGAGAGGCGCGCTAATTATTTGACCGACGTAACGGCCCATTACGGCTCTATCACGGCGCATGTCTAAAAATCGCCTGCGCGCCCTCCGTCGGCGTTGGCGGCGGTGGCGGCGGCGGCGGGGAGAGGGCGGGGATGTTTGGGCAGCGTGGTCAACACACGACGCCGCCGCCGCCGTCCCTTCTCCCCGTGGCGTTCTGGGGCCGTCACCGAGATGCCGCAGAGAAGGCCCGCTGGCCATCGATGCAGTGTACACAGAGACGGCCGCGCGCGGGCGCGGGCGCGCGTGCATGTACGGGTACACACGAAGCCGCGCAATTGCTTTTGAACTTTGAGGGCAATTATGGTGACGACACTCGAATGTCGCGATCAAATACTTGGCGAGGAATGTTCTAATTGGCGTGCCAATGTTTGCACAATTGGTCTGCTAACACAATGCTCCGACGGATGACCGAAAAGGTGACCTACTAATAATAACGGATTAGGTTGTAGAAACATATCATTTAGTGGATGGTCATTTCGGGTTGTAAAGATTGATACGTTTTCAATTGGGAATGTTTTCTAATTGAATATAAAAGAAGATTTCTTTTAGTTACTGATAAAGTGAAGGCAAATACAAATTAATGTTTGTAGAAGAGGTTCTTTTTCGTAATATATTAGGGTTCAGATCACTTCGTATGATACTGGTGTTTTGTATAGATATTTAATATTTTATTAAATACGAGGCTCATTCATTGTAATTACACTTGTTTTTTATTATATTAATTACATTGGAATATAATTAGTTGTTACCGATCCAAGAAACAGAATATTGTTACCACCTTGAAATAATACTGTTACTTATTATAAACATGTTGCAACTAGAAATACCCAGATAATTTAATAATTTGTCCATATGTTAGAACCGTATTTTACCTCTTAATCTCCTCTTCCCTACCACTGCTCTTCCCAAACGTCTATTTTGAAGAAAGAGTTCTCACATTTGTCATGAAAATGTATATAATGCAGCACACATCTTCACCTCCATAGATACGATCACATCGCCCCGTGGAGAGGCGACCCTATCGACGGCGCCCATCAAGTTGGCGTCGGCCGACGTTGGCTGCACCTGGCACGTGGCGCCCGGGGGCGGCCGGGCGGCGGCGGCGGCGCCGGCCGCGCACCAGGGGCCACCCCAGGGCGCCGTTAAGTTTCCATTACACTTCCTCCCCTGCGCGGGCTCCCCGTGGCCGCCGCAGCCGCCGCCGCCGCCGCCGGCTTATGAATTTTAATTGTAGCATTGCCGGGACCTGACGGCGCCATGCAATTACATCTGTGCTCCCGCCCCGCGCCCGCCGCCCGCGCCGTCGCCGCCGCCGCCGCCTCCGTCGCCCGCACCGTCGACTCGCCGGCCTGATAAACGATCTCATATTTCAGATATCCCCGCGCGTTCCGTAATTCGGCAAGAAATATGACCGCAATTTGCATGCGGCTCCGCCGGCCGGCGGCGGCGGCGGCGGGCGACCGGGCGGCGCGGGCCCTTGCGGCGGCTGACGTTCTTGCGGGCGTCTTGGACGGTGGCCGGCGCGGCTCAGGCATCCGCCGCCCCCTGCCTCGGACCCTCGTCGCGGGCGCAAGAAGTGGCCGGCACGCCACGCTGCGGACAGCCCCTTGAATGGATGACGAGGAGGGGCGAAGCAGAGATCGGCGTTCCACAGGGGCCTGCGCTGGCGTCTTCCCTTGGAGGATATGAGGCGTCCTTCGGAGGGAAAATCTGCGAACGTGAACCCCAAGGAATTCCCTAATTTGATACTACACGGAAGACTCAATCATGCCACTCGAAACTATGAAAATAAATTCATCTTCGTCTAAAGTAAGTTTTCAGTTGGCAGGTGCAGATCACAAATCGACAGGGGAATGAATATATATTGTTAATTACTAATGCTCTTACAGAAACGGACGAGTCAATATCATTATTCTATACAACTTCCAATCGAATTCACATAACTATTTGGTAATATCTATGATTATTAAATTTTCATTATCAAAGAAGATTATGATCACATTCTTAATGGAGAGAACATGATATGATTCGTCAGTGACAACTTCATGGAGAATCTTTTTTGTTCAAAATAATCTTAGTTTAATTTCTCTATTGCATTAGATCCATTCGTTTCAATCAGAGTATTTTGATTGCTACTAAAACTGATTTTTTTTTTGTTATTTTAGGTCGCATCAACATCCGGGTCAATAGCGACCTCTACTGAAATTAGCATAATAGTTACTGTGAAGATTACATGATTTGGTAACGATAAGTTGTAAAGGAATTAACACAAATACAATCATGCACAAGGCGGGACTCGAACATGCGATTCTTCGGTCCGAGATCGCTATGGCAATACTGCCTTAACGATTTGGGCCATTTGGATCGGCAAACTGATATTTGTTCTTTCTTAAAAACGTTTGGTAGCCCTGCAATATACTGTGGTAAAAAATTTCATTCACATAAACAAATGATGAAGGAATATATAACAGCTATTCAAAGCTTTTTGAAAAAACAGTGTAACATGTTAAACATATAAATCATTTACATGCGTAATCCATTTACTAACTCGTTTTTTAATACAGTAAATACATTCTTAAACACGTCTAAAGTTTGCTTTGATAAAAATGTATTGTAATTAACTTTTTTCTGTTAATAACAATATTGTCAATATTAGGAAATGAAACAAGAGGTTCTTCCAAGAAGATTGATGGTCGTGATCATGGGGAAATGGCTTGAGATAATTTTTTCTTTCACCAATAACATTCTTTAACCAAATTTTTCGATTTCTGAATTAAGTTTGAAACTTGACATTTTTCAAGAGATAAAAAAGAATTACTTTGAATATAATACAGTTAAAGTACACGCAAAAAGATCCGTTCCTCTTTTCGTTCATTATTTGGTCAACTCAACTGCCGAAACAATACTTTATAAGCAAAGTAAAGGCTGCAATTTTTAGGAAAAAACAAAAATTACAATTATCGGACACATTCCAGGCACCAACGTACGAGGCGGAAAAGAAGCTTTAAGGTACGATGATTCGCAACTATATTCAATGATGCTGGATTATGTCCGCAGACTTGGCAAATCGTTGAATGAGAAACAAGAGAATTGGCCTGCCTCGTAAAATTCATCCACAAACCCATTTTTCTTCCAGAAATTTCATAGTAGCAATCTGGATTTAAACCCTGGCAACAGTCTGAAGGCGGACTACGCAGAGGGAAGGCAGAGGTCCGTGCCCCTTTGAAAATTTTGAAAGGGGTCCCGTGGCATTTTGTATTAAAAAAATACTTGTGTAAATATGTTAAATCCCTGATATTCCCCTTTCTAACCTATAGGAATTGTTACACCGCGTATTAGGGAATACGCTCTCCCAGACATATAATAATATTGTAAATTGTGAAACCTGAAATCAAGTGCATTTATTAATTTACCAGTCCAGTTACAATTTCATTCTATTTGTAGTATGTTTTATTTATTTATTTACAAGCAAAATATATCATGTACGTGGAAACGTTTAAGGGAACAGGGGGCCCGGAAATGTCGGCGCCCCCCTCCGCCCTCCTGTTCGAGGCTGCGCGCGCTGCCTGCCTGCCTGCCTGCCTGCCCTGTCGCTGTCTGCCTCGGTGGGTGGCGCCGCCAACCCTTGCTCGCTGCTCGGCCTCGGGGTTCCGGGCGCATCCGGGTGCGGCCCGCGGGCGCCTCCTGACCCGCGTTCATTTGTCAGAAGCCACGTGACTGCCTCCCACCTCGCTCGCCGACGGTGATAAACCGAGAGACATCTTTCGTCAGAGAAGCTCGTCTCGAATATTATCTTCCTCGACAGCCCTTTTATTGCCCGGTGCGTCGGGCGTTACACAATGCGACGACACGTACAGACTTGTAACGGTGATCTGTTAGACGAGAGGGGCATTTCTATAGATGTAGTAGTTGCCCTTGGGGATTTCTTTCACCTATGACACACGATGGACTATGGACCTCACGTGTCCTTTCATTAGATTGTTGGACAGGTTAATTGTATTGACTGAGGAAATAATGTCTTACGTTACAATCTCGATGTGGTATCAACCACCCGTGGACCTACTGAATCGCAACTGATTAGGGAATTCACGTCAGTTAAAGAATTTGTTTGGCTAATGAAGATACTTTGTGCAGATGTCTCCATAGTGAAAATATGTATGATTTAAATCGCTCCAATGTATTCAAATAGGATTCTTTAATGGTTACTATGATACTAAAATTAGTGTTCAATTAAAGTAGTTACATGTCCCATTTTCTTCTCACTGAAACCTTTAAAATATTGGCAATTCTATATCAGTAATACACTATTATTAAATATATACACGTCTTGTAAAAGTCAAAATTAAAAGAATATTTCGAAACTATTTTAAGACGTTTTGTGACAAGGTGACTTTTGTCACCATTTTTCATGATGACGTATTCTTTATTAAATTAATACATTAGTATTTATACTCCAGAAAAGTACTTGTACTCTCCTCTTGATTTAAGCTGTGCACGCCTACGATAGTGAGAGTAAAACAATGAGATATTACTAATAATTACAGCGGCGTTATCACAGATTTCTTCTGGAAAGGTTAATCAATCGTCGAGTATCGTAGGAACATTTGCCAAATTTGCGCAAAACGTGTGAAAAACTTCAGATAGATATAAACAAAGCTGAAAATCGAATGATACAAGATACGAGCGCACCAATCCGAAACATAAGCTCTCACATCAATAGGGTAAGGTCAGTCAGGCAATTCAACAATTCTATTAACTCTACCTGCAACGTACTACGTTTTCAGGGTACTCGTCTCTTTCTGCTCTGAAAATTCAACGATGTACCTGTCGGCAGCGGGAGATAGCGTGCGGCACGCGCCCTCCTTGCTCGAGGACGAAGCGGGGATAGGGCGGGGCGAGGGCGGTGCGAGGGCGGGGCGAGGGCGGAGGGGGCG
>BOPP01000112.1:1230487-1253705 GCA_017312745.1 Gryllus bimaculatus | reverse complement strand
GTGGGCAGTGCGGCATGGGGGCGCGGGCAGGGCGGAAGCTCCGGAAGGTCCGAGCGCGCGCGGTGTCGGCCGAAAGGTCGCGACATTTTCGCCCGATCAAACGCGAACACGCGCGGCCAAAGGTCGGCGTGACGTTCACGGCAGCGCCGAAGCAACAGCCGCCCCGCCGCCGCCTTTACTCTCCCCACCAACCCCATCAGTCTTTTTTGTCCCCTTTTCATTTGCAAGTCTCGACGGGGAAATGCCTCTGCACCCACCCTCCACCTAGCCATAGACTCCGCACTCGTTCTCCTAACAATGAAAAATAATGCTCTCCCTCCTCAGCCCCCCTCTTAAAGGTTTCCTGCATCAAAAAAAAAAAATATATAATAATAATATAATAATAATAATCTATAATAGATATATAAATAATAAGTATATAATACATAAAATAATAATAGATATATAATAATATATAATATATATACATAATATCAATCAATATCATAATAATATAATATAATATAATAATAATAATTATCATACATAATAATACATAGCCTAATAATATACATAATAAATTAATAATAATAATAATATAATAATTATATTATTCTATATGTCTTTATAATATGGCGAGGCTCAGTGCCATAGGCTGCTCTTCGTCGCCTACCCGACAGTTTCTGCATAGAGACTCATGGTTTTTAAGATTTATTTCGGTTCTGCACTTTCATAGATTTCTAATCGATCTGGAGGATAATAATATTCTTTGACTCTTTTCTGGCACTCCCTGCATGTTGTACGGACATTTACTTCTATTCATATGTAGTTCTGCCCTATTCGGCCACGGATCCTTGATGTATCTCTCGACCGAACGACATGCATCTCAACTTCTAAGCAATTCGCCAATTTTTCTTCGTACGTTTTTTATAGTGGTAGCGCTATATTGTTGAACACATTTCATGTCAATGATAACCCTTGCTCTAATGTGATCAATTTTCATAAGTAAATTTTATACTTGGTTACATCAAATTATCCTTTTCAAAAACTGGCGGCTCGTCTGTTTCGAACTCCATGCTATCAACATTTATCCTCTCAATACATAACCTCCAGGGGTCAATCCATCCAGATGGCTCAAAATCCCCGCACCACACCAAGTTTTCTGTCTTGATTCTTAATGGCTGTTAATAACTTATTGTCTTACTACCGCGCCCTTTCCTTATACTCCTGTGTACGTTACACAACTTCACTCATTTTTCGTAATTCAATATGATCAACACTTACAGGGACGGCGTGCTGCCATATACAAGTTTCATTGAGCCAAGCGTTCCGGCACATTCTGAGACTCGTTTGCCTAACTTGTATTTCTCCGCCCACTTTTCTCTCTCTTCCTCTTGAAAATTTTATCAATTAATCCTTTTTTTGTTCTTCCAACATCGCATATTCTGCTCATTTTTCTTACTTAGGAGCATCAACGCCCTTCATCAATTCCTGAGACCTCTGCACAACGGCCTTCGTGTTTTGCTCTGTCTTTCCTCCCCACTTCACTGGCTCGCAAGTATTCACCCTCAAGGTTGATGCGCACTTCCTGGGAGAGGCCTCGGAAATGTTATCCTTTCCTGAGAAGAGGGGATAGCCGTGCGCCTTCAATCTGTCGTTGCAGCTCTGCTTAGGGTGCTCGCTTACACTTGCTACTGAATCGCTCTGCGGCAGCAGGATGAACGTTTCGGCGGCGTGAGACGTGGTAATCGACGAGGTTGAGAGAGGCGAACATCGAGAGGTAGGCGGAGCGAAAGGGCAGAAATTGCATAAAGATTTAGAATCAGATTTTAACATCAAGGCGGTTGTGTTTGGGAGCTTCATGGTATTCAAAGTCAGTTTCAATCACGTGCTGTTCCGCATGTTCTCTTATTATAACGTCATTAAATCGTATAATAATATTCGCAACCAAGTATGATCTTTTCATAGTTGCATACAGCACCGTGTGTAAACAATGTTACACTAGTCAAATCCGTTAATTATGACCTACAGTGACAAAAACTTTTTAACTCGTTATAGTTGGTTGTTTGTTTTGGCCAAACTTTTTATCGTTATGTTGTGTTTTGTTCGCACTTTAATGATGTTGGTCTTAGTTAGCTTGGTTGGTCTTGTAGATCTTGTAAGTCTTAGATCCCATATTGAAAACCTTTGGCCACGCGGGAATTAAACATAATTAGAAGATAAAAGATTTAAAACGAGAAGTAGATTCAGCTGGTAAAAAGTATTAAAAATAATACTTTATAGCAAAGTCGAGTATAGCAACTCTTGACATTTACTTCGATACCTCTACATCGATTCTTCGGTACAGATAAGATTAGAGATAACTCGTGTTTGAGCAAAAAAAAGAAGTTTTATAATTAACATTGGTCGTTTCCTTCCCGAAGCAGTTTTCTTGATGAACGAAGCAACGAAACGTTAAACATGATGCCGTCGTTATAAGATGGCTTAAGACCAGACTCTTTCCTGTATAAGGTGGGCCATACTGAAATTCAGCCAGCCAGTTGTACCAGCGTTAGTCTTCGGCCTCTAATACTCGTGGTGAACACACCGATGTCGTCTATAAAGTACTTTTCATTATATCCCTTAATTAAAAAATAATTATTGGCCATATCTCAGTTTTATGAAACGGATCGGTAAATATTTTCATACACAGTACGACTCAATATTTAAGTTTAGATCGAGCCGAGAAAATGTTGACTGAGGGTAATAAAAAATAATGAAAAAAGAAGATTCAGAAGCATATTTATATCGACATTAAAGTAAATGTTTGGTAACATGATAGTGTAAATTTCCTCCGATCGAACTGGTTTTTATTCTCGTTATATTTCACCTCTAAACAACTTTCATTCGCCAAAACATATCTCTATCATTTACAACTCCGGGACGGTAAAACTGGTTTAGTACGGCAGTGGTCTATCTTCATCCAGTTTATTTGCAGTGCTAATTACAAAGCACTCACTCATTCCGATTGGTGCAGTATGTTCGATGAACAACAGCTGAATGGATGCTCGAAGTAGTAATACTACACAGTAGAATCCAACAAACTCACTCCAATCAATATTCCATTGATGAGTCTGATTGATTACTCGCTGACTTCGCGGCTGGTCAACGGCTAAGTCATTTGTCCCGTAATACGTGCGATGTTTTTTACATCTGGGTTTTGTGTATTTTTGCCCCGCTGAAACCTGGTGAGATACTGGTGCCCGCATAGCGGGATTCCCCAACCAGATATATCCATCAAGGGCACCGCCCAGCCGGGAACAAGTTCTAAGCTCGCCGACCGCTCTACCGCATGTGAGCGTAGTGTACCAAAGTAAGTGTAATGTTGTGAGGATAGAACACGGTATGGGAAGGGAAATAATCGCGCACAGGTTGTCGTGGCTCGTTTGGTGCGGGGTGCTGTTCCAACGATTCGCCTGGGGTTGATTGGAGAAAACTACCGATCAGAGTCCAGCCGCACCTCTAAGAACTCTCCTCCAGACAGAGATAGAACTTGACTAGCTATCCTGGATAGTTCACGCGAAATCTCGACTGGAACCAAGATACTGCCAGTTCAAAAGTGCACTACAGTGACTGATCATTGAAGCCCCTGCAGCCACCTCCCCGTGAATCATTCTTATTTACAATGATACCCTGACTATAATTTCGAAAGCACGAGTATAAAAGACTGAATGTTTTTATCTTCGGGAAATGAGGTGTTCTCCCCCCTACACACAACACACACACATCCACACTTGATGGTGAGACATCGGCGCCTGACCGACACGCCTCATCTTGCGGGGATTTCCACCTTTCAAGTATCTCTCCCAAAGTGCGCACTGGCCTCAGCTGGGAGCAGATCTAATTTTCCCGACTTGTCTCCCAACAAAGGTGTTAAGTTTTAAGGTACGGCGGATACGAAAACGAGAGAGAAGACAGACAGAAAAGAAAGAAGAGGATTTGCGTGCGGTTGTGCCGATGTTCGTTTAGTATCGTCCGGATTTAGAGAACGTTTACTAATAAACCTGAACCTGATAGAGCAGGCAGCCGGCCAGATTTCTCCTCCTGGCAGTCGCTGAATTTGAACGCAGCTAGTTAGCTAGTTAATCGTTTCGACAGACCTACGGATTAAAAACTGTACATGACTGTAAAATAAAGACTGTAATTTGAAGAACATATTTCTTTAAGTAAATATTTCTTAATCAACTATGTCAGTACTTGTAATATCGCAAGTTAATCTTTTTAGGCGTTTTTAAAAAATTGGACCTTTTCTGATAAACATTGTTTTTAAATTGCTTCAAGCGAAAAAACAAAAATCCGGCGCAAACTAATGTTTTTTCCAAAAACTTAAAGCATGAACTTTATTTAAGATCTAATTTTTTGAAAGAGATTTTTATAAGCGAAAAGATTTCTATACATCAATACTTGTGTTTCGAATTGTTTTTGCTGCAATTTTCCGAAATAAGGGGAGTTTCCATCAACGAAACAACGCTGCGCATGTTTACAATCATTATTTGATTACTCTAGAAAAAATTAAAATTAAAATTTCGGACAGTCTTATTGAAACAAAATCTAAAAAAATTAGTTTTAACTCACTTAAAATAACGCGCGATAACTACGTTATTCTTGAAAACTTTGTACCTGTACCTTTTTAAAAAACTGTCATTTAAGAAAGATTTACTTGATTAAATAATCTGAAACTTTCATATTGAAATCTCACAGCGAAGATCATGAAGAATTACAGCAATTCAAAATACTTGTAGGTAATTTTCGAAATTCAAGTCAGATCAACGAAATGTGACCTGCGTAATCTTCTTAAGCCATCAGTTTGCTCAATGCGACCTACATTAAATTTCGCCCCCCTTCAATTTTTTTAAAAATTGGAGCAATTTTTGGGAAAAACGCATGAAAGTTTTACATCTTTTTCAAGAGTACCCTCACAAACTCTAAATACTCGTTTAAATTTAGGGTCCTCGGTGCCGAGACATCCGATGAGCAGAACATTCCAATTTTAGAGAAAAGTCGTTTTGAAACATCTAGGCTCTAGCGTTGCATACAGAATGAAAAGGGAGTCATAACGGACGGCTGGAGAGACGGAAAGACAGATACACGTTTTTACCGATAGAACAATATTTGTGTAGCCAGTAAGGCCTTGCAGGTAATCCCTACAAAATGTGGATCTTAGATATCATGTGTTAGACGAAATAATATGCCTACACTTCGGACAAGATTCTCGTTTTTCGGAGTCGCGGGCTGCCACAATAGTTTTTCTGCTCAACAATTCGTTGTCTTTTGCCGAGAATCTACCAATACGATACACATACTACGCCACGTGTGAAGAAAACAAAAGGATATCATCGAAAGTTTTTGGTCGTGGTTGATGAACAACGAGAATAACAGTCTCAATACTTCATGGCAGAGGGGCAGATCCAAGAGAGAAATGTTTTTACTTTTTTTAAAGTAAGCTAGTTCGTTTCATGATTTGAACTTTTCATTATTGAACATTCTCTAATCAGTTCGTTTTCCACCTATCGCGTGTTTACAAAACAATTCGAAGAAACGTCGCTATGGCGTTGTAGCTCGGTGAAAATCATTCAAGCTTTCTTTTACATCGGCCCAGCATGTGCCATTAACTAGGACAATTTTAGTATCTGAGATATACAATAACAGCTGTTTAATTCAAGAGGCAACATTAGGTGAATTTGAACTAATTCATCTAACAAATAAGAAAAAAGAAAGTTTAAAGAAGGTCCCTGGACCTTTTATGTGTTTCACAAAGGAAACCCACAAGTACAATCTTTAAAAATATACATAGCACATCCATATGTCAAAACTTCCATGCAAATATGTTAAACAAAACATGCAGAAAATAATTGTTGTGTATTGCTGAAGTACATGGTTTTCATTTGCACTTAAATGTATAAAATGCTTCTTCTTCTCAGTTTTAATTTTGGCAATTTAATTCAAGGATGCGGTCTCCCTTATTGATTGTTCTCTGGAGGAAAATAGGCTTGGCATGTGCGTGCTGTTGAATTGCACATTGAAACCATGCAATGCTTCTCATTATACTATTTTGCTGATAAGAAAATCTTGCAAAGAGACTGCCGCAAAAGGAAGCTTTTCATGCTTACTTATAAGACACTGTTCTATACGCCAATACCATAAATAATTGGGACGGTTGAACAAGTTGCGATTGACAAGCCATATTAGCAGAGTGAGTAGTATTCTCAACAGTATACCGACAATAGAACGTTTATCTTTATGAAAATAAGTAGTGTAGTAATTACAATATTCGATCGACTTATTGGAGCCCTCCTGTTCTTTACGACAATAACATTATTTTTTTATTCTTTTCAACTTCGGCTAAATTGTCTATTAATATGCTCAAAGGTCCAGGCGCTTATTGAATATGAAATACAGTATTTTTTTCACCAAATGGTGTGCCAAAGAGATAGGTTCAGAAAGTGAGCGGGATCACTAAGGAAATTCATAAACAACAACAAAAGATATACATTTTAGCAATTTTACTAGAATTTCGCACAGAACATATTTTCTCTAGAAGTGAGTATTGCGAACGTTGTGGTTCAAACAGTGGAGAGATTCAAAAGAAATTAAAAAAATTAAATCGCAACACCTCTTGAACGGAGTCGAGCGACTGGTGCTCGCTTCTCGCACCAGCTCCCGGAAGGAAGTTGCGGCGAGGGCTGCAAAGTGCCGCGGCCGCCACCCTGAGCCGCAGGTAGGCGTCGGATCGTCAGCGAAGCGCGCCCTCCCCTCCCGCCCCCGCCGCCCGCCCCCGCCCCGCGCTCTCGAGCATGCCCCGGGCCGCGCGCAGCTCGCGCCCTGCGCGCCCGGGAGTGGCTGCCGGCTTGCCGTTCGCGACGGAAGGAGGGCGCAAGAAGCGACCGCTCTGGGGAAGACACCGGCGAGAATTTCGACTCGACGAGGGTGGGAATTCCCTGCAAGCCGCAAGGACTGCTTTTTTCTCAAATTACACCGAGGAGAGCCTAATTGAAAAGAATAATCTGTGTAAGAATGGCACACCCAACTCACATTAAACGAAAACAGATATTAGGTTAACGATCTTTATTTTCAATGCAATTTATAACCCTTTCTAGTAATAGTTTACAACATAATTAGTTTTATACTTAACATTGTTCGTTTTCGTCCAGAAGGATGACAACAAAATGCCAAGTAAATATGAGGTTTTGTACGATGTTACAAAGGCCTCATCAATCTCGCACTTTCTCATGTCGAGCACGAATAGACAGAAACGTGCAGAATAATGAATCAGCGTAAAATTCTTCGTTATTAAGAATCTTGTTGAAATCTATGTAAAATTGGTTATGCTAAACAAATGGATACTCTGTACTTTGATGTTATAGCAATAATGTCCGGGCACATGTTATTTTCGCATTAATAAAATTTAGCAATATTAAAATGTCAAAGTTTGTTTATACAACACATTCAAAGCAGGCTGCACCATCGCGTTTCGATTAACGGAATCATTTGCACTTTGAAACAATGAATTACACAAGTGGTGAGTGAACAATGTTCAATAGGTCCAGTAATAATATACAGTAATAATAATAATAATAATAATAATAATAATAATAATAATAATAATTATTATTATTATTATTATAATGTCTTTATAATGGCGAGGCTCAGGCCATAGGGCCTGCTCTTCCGCCTAACCCCGAACGTTTCTGCATAGAACTCATGGTTTTAAGTATTTAATTTGGTTCTGACTTCATAGATTTTCTAATGATCTGGAGATAACATAATTTTTATTCTTTTCTGCATCCCTGCATGTTGTACGGACATTTACTTCCATTCATATGTATTTGCCCTATTTGCCACGATCTTGATGTATTTGACCCGAAGACAATGCAATCTCAACTTTCTAAGCATTCGCAATTTTTCTTACGTACGTTTTTATAGTGTAGCCTATATTGTTGGAACATTTCATTCATATAACCATTGCCTATGTGATCATTTCCATAAGTAAATTTTATATTGTTACATCAAATTATCCCTTTTCAAAAACTGCGGCATCGTCTGTTTCGGACCATGCTTCAATTTAACCTCATCAATACATATCCTCAGGGGTCACCATCCAAATGCTCAAAATCTACCGACCCCACACCCAATTTTTCTTCTTTGATTTCTTAATGGCTGTTAATTAATTATTGTTTATACGCGCCTCTTTCTTATATCCTGTGTAGTACAACTTCACTCATTTTCGTAATTCAATTCAAATTTCCATCCAAATATTCGAGCTTCACTTAGCAGCGTTCTCCACATTCTGAGACTCGTTGCCTACCTTTGTATTTCTCCGCCCACTTTTCTCTCTTTCCTTGAAAATTTTATCATTAATCTTTTTTTGTTCTCTCCAACATCGCATATTCTGTATTTTCTTACTTAGAGCATCACCTCTCAATTCCCCTGAGACTCCGCCTACCAACGCTTCGTGTTTTCTCTTCTTTCCTCCCCACTCACTGGCTCGCAGAGTATTCACCCTCAAAGGTTGATGCGACTTCCTGGGAGAGGCTCGGAAATGTCATCCTTTCCCACTGAGAAAAGGGGATAGCCGTGCCCTTAATCTGTCGTTGAGCTCTGCTTAGGGTGCTCGCTTACACTTGCTACTGATGCTTTGCGGCAGCAGATGACGTTTCGGCGGTGAGACGTGGTAATCGACGAGGTGAGAGAGGGGAACATCGAGGGGTAGGGGACGGAACAGGGCAGAATTGCATAAAGATTTAGAATCGGATTTAACATCAACGCGGTGTGTTTGGGAGCTTAAAGTATTCAAATCGTTCAATCACGTCTGTTCCGCATGTCCTCTTAAACGTTATTAAACGTATTAAATACGTTATTAAACGTAAATATATCGCACCAAGTATGATTTTTCAAGTTGCAACAACGTTTGTAAACAATGTGACACTAGTCAAATCCGTTAATAATGACCCTAAAGTGACCAAACTTTTTAATCGTTATAGTTGGTTGTTGTTTTGGCCAAACTTTTTAATCGTTATAGTTGGTTGTTGTTTTGGCCAAACTTTTTAATCGTTATGGTTGGTCTTGTTAGCTTGGTTGGTCTTGTAGATCTTGTAAGTTTAGTCCCATATTGAAACTTTGCACACGCGGGAATTAAAATATTAGAAAATAAGAAAGATTTAAAACAAAGAATCATTAGCTGGTTAAAAAGTATTAAAAATAATTATTTATAAAAATATGTGTATCCAATCTTCACTTTACTTCGATACTTCTACATCGATTCTTCGTACAGATAAGAATTAGAGATAACTGTGTTGAGAAAAAAAGAAGTTTTAATTAACAATTGGTCGTTCTTCCCGAAGCAGTTTCTTGATCAATCGAAGCAAGAAACGTTAAAAATGATGCGTCGTTATAAGCAGTGGCTTAAGAAACGACTTTTCAGTTAAGGTGGGCATATGAAATTCAGCCAGCCATTGTACAGCTAGTTTCGGCCTTTATACTCGGTAGGTCGAACACACCGATGTCGTCATAAAGTATTTTCATTGTATCCCCTTAATTAAAAAATAATTAATTGGCCATATTCAGTTTTTGAAACGGATGCGGTAATATTTTTATACACAGTACGACCTCAATATTTACAGTTTAGATCAGCGAGAAAATGTTGACTGAGGGTAATAAAAATAATGAAAAAAGAAGATTCAAAGCATATTTATCGACATTAAAAGTAATGTTTGTAACATGATAGTGTAATTTCCTCGATCGTACTGGTTTTTATTCCGTTATATTTCCCCTCTAAACAATTTTCCATCTCCAAAACATATTCTCTATCATTTACAACTCGGGAATGGTAAAACTGGTTTAGTAGGAGTGGTAATTCTCATCCAGTTTATTTCAGTCGTAATTACAAAAGCACTCTCATTCGCGTTTGGTGCAGTATGTGGATGAACAACAGCGAATGGATGTCGAGAGTAGTATACTAGAAGTAAATCCAAAACATGCACTCCAATCAATCATTCCATTGATGATTGATTGATTACTCGTGATTCCGGGCGCGTCAACGGCTAAGTTCATTTGTCCCGTATATTTAGTGCATGTTTTTACACTGGGATTTGTGTTATTTTTGCCCCGCTGAATGGTGAGATACTGTGCCGGCTAGCGGAATTCCCCAACCAGATATATCCCACCAGCGGGTCACCGCCCCAGCCGGGACAAGTTCTAAGCTCCCGACCGCTCTACCGGCATGTGAGGTAGTGTAGCACAAGTAAGTGTAATTGTGTGAGGATAGAACAAGGTATGGGAAGAAAATATCGCGCACGGTTCGTGGCTCGTTTGGTGCGGTGCTGTTCCAACATTCGCCTGGGGTTGATTGGAGAAAACTACCGATCAGAGTAGCCGACCTCTAAAACTCTCATCCAGACAGAGATAGAACTTGACCTAGCTATCTGGATAGTGTCGAAAATCTCGACTGGAACCAAGATCTGCCGTTAACAGGCACTACAGTGACTGATCAGTTGAAGCCCTGAGCCACCTCTCCCCGTGCAATCATTCTATTTACAAATGATACCTGATATAATTTCGAAACACGAGTTAAGAAGATGAATGTTTTATCTCGGAAAGTGAAGGTGTTCTCCCCCCTACACACACACACACACACAAACTTGATGGTGAGAACCGGCGCTGACCGACACGTCATCTTGCCGGGGATTTCCACTTTCAAGTATCTCTCCCAAACGGTGCACTGCCTCAGCTGGGGCAAGATCTTAATTTCCCACTTGTCTCCCAACAAAGGTGTAAGTTTGTGTAAGGTAGGGGCGAGAATAGAAAAAAAAAAGAAGAAGAAGAAGAAGAAGAAGAAGAAGAAGAAGAAGAAGGAAAGATTGCGTGCGGTCCGTGATTCGTTTGTTGATTAGAGAAACCACTAAAAACTACCGATTAGAGCAGGCAGCCGCCAGATTTCTCCTCCTGGCAGTTGCTGAATTTGACCTATCTATGTTGCTAGTAATGTTCGAAACTACGCATTAAAAACTGTACATGACTGTAAATAAAGATGTTTGAAGAACATATTTCTTTAAGTAAACAATTTCTAACATCAGTGTAGTAATTTCACAAAGTTAATTTTTAGCAGTTTTAAAAAATTGGAACCTTTTCTGATAAAATTGTTTTTAAATTGCTTCAACCAAAATCCGCGCGAAAACTAATGTTTTCTCCAAAACTTAAGCATGACTTTATTTAAGATCTAATTTTTTAGAAGAGATTTTATTAAGGAAAAATTGTCTATCATCAATATTGTAGTTTCGAATTGTTTTGCAATTTTCGAAAATGAAGGGAGTTCAACGGAAAACGAACCTGCGTCATGTTTATAATCATTATTTGATCTACTCTAGAAAAAATAAAAATAAAAATTCGGAGCAGTTTTTGAAAAAAAAAATTATTTTAACTTACCTAAAATAACGCGATAACTACGTTATTTTCGAAAACTTGTCTGACCTTATTTAAAAAACTGTATTTGAAGAAAAGATTTACTGATTAAATATCTGAAACTTCAATATTGAAATTACAGCAAGACAAAAAATTAACTTTAGTAATTTTCGAAAATTCAAATAGTTCAACGAAAATGTGACCTGCGTAATTTCTTAAGCATCATTTGCTCAATTCGCCCTACATATTTTATTTAAACAATTGGAGCAATTTTTGGGAAAAACGTGAAAATATTTTATCTTTAGTAAGTACCCCCACAACTCTAAATACTCGTTTCAAATTTGTTCGGCCAGATCGATGAGAGAATTTCAATTTTTAGAGAAAATCGTTTGAACATCTAGGCTCTAGCGTTTGCATACAGATGAAAAGGGAGATCAACGGACGACTGGAGAGACGGAAAGACAGATACGTTTTACCGGTAGACAATATTTGTGTAGCAAGTATACTTGCGGGTATCCCTACAAAATGTGGATCTTTAGTAATCGTGTTAGAAGAAATAATATGCTACACTTACGGACAAGATTTCCCGGCTTTTTCGGAATCGGGGCTCCACAAATCGAGTTTTTCTGTCAACAAATCGTTGTTTTTGTCCGGAGAATTACAATACGTACTCCATACTACGCACGTAGTAAATAAAAGGATATCCATGAAAGGTTTTGTCGATGGTTGATGAACACGGAGAATAACAGTCTCATACCTTTGGCAGAGGGGCAGATCCAAGGGAAATGTTTCTTATTTTTTTAAAGTAAGCAGTTACAGTTTCATAGATTTGAACTTTTATTATTAGAACATTTTCTAACTCTAGCTTCGTCTTTCAACGCTTATCGCGTGTTTACAAAACAATTCGAAACCGTCGCTATGCGTTGTAGCTTCGTGAAAATTCCAGCTTTCTTTTACAGCCAGACCTGCCCCTTAACTAGGAACAATTTTAGTATCTGACGATGTAAATAACAGCTGTTTAATCACAGAACATAGTGAACATTGAACTAATTCTTAAAATAAAAAAAAAAGAAAATTAAAAGAAGGTCCTGCCATTTTATGTTTCACAAAGGAACCGCAAGTACAATCTTTAAAATATACATGCCCTATCCATATGTCAAAACTTCATGCAAATATTTTAACACAAACATGCAGAAAATACTTTTGGTGTATTGCTAAGCACAGGTTTTATTTGCACTTAAATGTATAAAATGCTTCTTCAGTTATTTTGCAATTTATTCAGGGATGCCGGTCATCCCTTATTGATGTTCTCTGCGAGGAAAAATAGCATTGGCATGTGTGTGTTAATTGCATTGAAAGCCATCTAATGCTTCTCATTATATATTTCTAGATAAGAAAATGCTGCAAGAGACTGCCGCAAAGAAGTTTTCATCTTACTTATAAAACACTGTTCTATACCGCATGACATAAAAATTGGAGACCGGTTGAACAAGTGATGACAAGCACATATTAGAGAGTGAGTAGTATTCATCAACGGTACCTGACATAAACCGTTTATCTTTATGAAAAATAAGTAAGTGTAGTAATTACAATATTCGACTTATTGGACTCTGTTCTTACGACATCTATTTTTTTATTCTTTCAACTTCGCTAATTGTCTATTAATATGCTCAAAGTCCAGGCGCTTAATTGAATATGAATATACAGTATTTTTCAAATGGTGTGCCAAAGAGATAGGTTCAGAAAGTGAGCGGGATCACTACAGCAATTCATAAACAACCAACAAAAATATACATTTAGCAAATTATAAATTTTCCACAAACATATTTTCTCAGAAGTGAGTACTCGCGAACTTGGTTCAAACAGTGGAGAGAATTCAACAAGAAATTTAAAAAATTAAACCGCACAACCTCTTGAACGGAGTCGAGCGACTGGTGCTCGCTTCTCGCACCAGCTCCCGGAAGGAAGTCTGACGGCGAGGGCTGCAAAGTCGCCGCGGCCGCCCACCCGAGCCGCAGGTGCGTCGGATCGATCAGCGAGGCGCCGCTCCTCCTCCTCGCCCCCGCCGCCCGCCCCCGCCCCGCCTCTCGAGCATGCCCCGGGCCGCGCGCCAGCTCGCGCCCTGCGCGCCCGGGAGTGTGCTGCCGCTTGCCGTCGCGACGGAAGGAGGGCGCAAGAAGCTGACCGCTTCTGGGGAAGACACCGCGCGAGATTTCGACTCGATCGAGGGCTGGGAATTCCCTGCAAGCCGCCAAGGACTGCTTTTTCTTCAATTACACGAGGAAGAGCTAATTGAAAAGAAGTAATTTGTGTACAGAATGGCACACCCAACTCATTAAACGAAACAGATATTAGGTTAACGATCTTTTATTTCCTCAATGCAATTTACTACCACGTTCTAAGTAATAGTTTACAACAATAATTAGTTTTACTTAGCATTGTTAGTTTTTCGTCCAGAAATGACATAACAAAATGCCAAGTAAATATGACGGTTTTGTACGATGTACAAGGCCTCATCAATCTCGCACTTCTCACTTCGAAGCACGAATAGACAGAAACGTGCAGAATCATGAAATCCACGTAAAATTCTTCGTTATTAAGAATCTTGAAATCTATGTAAAATTGTTATGCTAAACAATTGGATACTCTGTACTTTGATGTTGTACAATAATTGTCCGGGCACATGTATTTCGCTTTATAATAAAATTTAGCAATATTAAAATGTCCCAAAGTAGTTGTTTATACAACACACATTTCAGAGCCAGGCTGCACCCCACTGCGTTTCGATACGGAATCATTTGCACTTTTGAAACAATGAATTACAAAGTGTGGAATGTTCACATAGGTCCAAGTAATAATATAAAGTGTTAAGAGGCTATCGTTTGGCTCAGAATTTGGAGCCCCAGACCAACTATAGCGGTAGTTGAGGGCTCATTTGAAAGCTTGGGGGAGAGGTTTCATTTATTCCTTGAAATTCCCCATCAACCCTGATACATAAACTATGAGTGGGTAATATTTTTCTTTGAATTTATTTTGGAAACTTGCTAGGGAGTTTTCATCTCCTTAGAGGTAGGAGTCCGTGCACAGAAGGCTCTGCCATGGGCCGCAGTGCTTCGTAAATCCTAAAAGGAAGACAATTTAACAAATTTATTCCCAACTGATATTTTCATGTCATTATATGTAGTTTTATTGTAATCATCACGTATGTCAGGGAGGGGGGGAATTGTGCCATCAATTTTTGCCGAAATATCTTTGTTATTTCGCATGTAAAAGTGCAGATATTTTGTTTTCATATTTTTTATCTGCATCTATTACCAAGTATATCATTGGTTTTACACTATGACAGTGTGGAGAGAAAATAGTAACAACATTTGTAAATGAAACCCAAAAGGTAACCAAAGTAGTAAAAGCCAAGCAGCACTTGTCTAAGTAAATCACGTCGGAATAGAAGAGCAGGTTGCTCCCAACAGCTCCAGCCACGAGGACCGGGCGGCGCGAAACGGGCGGGGGCAGGGCCACGAGCGAGGGCGCGGGCGGGGCTGCGGGCGGCAGCGCGGGCGGGGCATGCGTTGCTGTGGCGAGGCGCGCCCGTGTCCCTGCGACCCGCGGGTCGCGCGCGCAGGAATTTCATTAGAGCGCGGGTGGCGATTTATCGCAGTGTCCCCACGTCGAGCCCCGGTGCTGACATATAGCTCCCGGGCGGGCAGGCAAGCGAGCGAGCGAGCGAGCGAGCGAGCGGGAGAGAGGGCTGTGAGGCGGGGCAGGCAGCGCGGCGCAACGCAGGGCGAGGACGGTGGACTAGGCAGAAGAGGAGAGGATGAGGGGGGGAGGGGGGCCTTAGAAGTGTAGGCGGGATGGGTGAAATGGGACGGTGGAAAGAGAGGAGGGATCGGAGAGGTAGATTGAGTCGGAGCGAGTGGGGGTGTGGCAAACAGCGTGGCGGGGCGGGGCTGGCGAGATGCTGTGGTGAGGCGGTAAGATGTCCGGGGAAGGCGGAGGTGGCGTGGGGAAGAGGTTTGCGAGTGGGGGGCGTGGCAAACGGGACAGTGTTGGAGGAGCGAGAAGCGGAGTGGGAAGAGGAGAGAGCGCGGCGGGCGGGGAAGAGCGAAACGCGTGAGGAGAGAGGAGTGAGGGTGAACCCGCACCTGGCAACCCGCACGACACCGCGGGCGCAGCGCGGCGCCCGGGGCGAGGGCTCGACCCGAGGACCGCCTCGCTGATTGCGCTCCTCGGGCTAACACGGCCCCGACGGTCGCCGCTCCGCCCGCGGCGCTGCCCCGCGACGCGCCGGCGCTTCGCGTTACCGCAAGGGGACAGCGAACTGTCACAGAGCTGTTTGCGTTCAGAGATATCCTCTAACGACTACGCGCGATCCGCATCACGTCCAAATCGAAGCAGTGTCTGAGAGAACGATTCTCATATCCACATCCGAAAAGCCATCGTAAATGATAAATCTGGAAATCGAACAAGAATTGTTGTTACTGTAGATAGCTGGATAATGCAATAAAATTTTAAAATAATATCCTGACAAGACAGGGATTCTGCTAATACTCATATTGGATTTTGATTGTACTTTCTCGCATTCTATTTCAGTAATATAGAGGAAGTTGTGTAATGCAGAATAAGTCTTATTGCAGGCCTCTGTTACCGAAAAAGTTGATAATGAGTATTCCTATATGTAGTAGATAACTTCCTCTATCACTTATTTAGTCAGAATCCAAGTTTTCTGGGTCCTTGATTCAGAAAAGTTGGTCTACGACTAATCGTGTGTGTGTAAAGGTCAGTAGTTAAACTTTAAGCACGATTTTCACAAAAAATGATATTCCTGATTAATCTTACTTGTCACGGCTCCTTGAATATGAAATGCATATTTTGTTTTTTGGAGATACTTAATATGAAGCGCCATCGACATTTTCAATTTTTTTTCCACAATTGGCTCCAAATATTTTCTTTATTTTTTTTGATATAGAGGAAAGTAGGTTCATGAAATCGACGTGGGTCTTATTCTGTTTCATTTGTTGAATTTTCGAACATTTCTAACGTTTAACTTTTTTGTCTCGCTTCAAACACGATGTTGAAAAAAGAGACTTTTAACTTCAATGAAATTTATTATTGAAATTTAGATATTTACATAAAGACATGTGCAATATATTTTTCAAAAAAAAATACGAGAAGATTTTGCTTAATTTAAAGTAAAATAAAATCAGTTTTAAAAACACGATTTTCTGAAAACAGCTTTGAAATTTTTCTTTAAAATTTTTGAATGGATAGGGCAACGTGCACCTAATATCTTAACATGAACGTTGTTTTGATGTAATCTTTTAATTTTGTAAAAAAAAAAGAAATACACATATGTTCGAAAAATATTATAATACGTAACCGTTACGCGTAATGCGAGAAAGTATTTGCTTTTATGGCCATTCTGGTTATAATTAAATTATTTACGAGTATTATGAGAAATTAAAAATATGGAAATTTATTTCCATATAAGAAGAGATTTTTACGATGAAATTACGCAAAGAAAGAATCATTTCACTGAAGGGAAGTTAAAGTTTAGTTAGTGCCGCTGAAAATCAAACGCAAAAGTACTACCAGATATGTAGCTAAGCTAATACCTTCATTAGAGTCTGAAATAGCAAGCAGGAATTCAAAAACCCGTCCGGTCATTTCTGTCTTTTCATGCAGCACTGTTCGATTATTTCATAAATTTCGTAATCTGAGTCGCCACTACGAATGTGTAATGCAGTTACTAAAACGTTTTGACGAAGTTCTCCATTAAATGTTAAGATTTCCCTTTGGGTATTAGTATTCTTTGGTGAATGTACAATTTAAAGAATGATAAATTGAATAACTATGATGAAAAGTAAATTATACATAGTAGCAAAGATCTTACTCTTAGTGAAGCTATATTTGTTCTTCGCCAAACGTTGTTTTGAGGGCAAAATCATTATGGAAAGGCTCATTCACAATCATGTCCGGTTCAGCGTCGCTGACCGCATGGTCTTATCGTTCGAATCTCAGCAGTGGCGGACTTTCCCAATTAGTTACAAGACTTTCTCAAACTGAACCACTGCCTGGAGACGGTTTGTAACAGCCGACTGCTGTGATGGGTACGTTTCCGTAGTGTGTTCAATCAGTACCATGCGAATGCCGGAGCAGTGCTCTAACAATTGAGCCAGCCGCTATCTTCCCTTCGTCATTGTTATTACCTCTCTCCCTTTATAACAAACACACTTGCACTCACATGTACTCTACCACACATGCCGGAAGACCCAATTGAGAGTTAAGAACTTGTCCCGGCTGGGGCGGTGCCTCGTTGACGGAAGATACATGGAGGAGGGAAACCAGCAAGCGACTTGAAGGTCGGTGCCGGTTCTCATGTTCTAGTGGGCGGGGAAATCCGTCACTGGCTTGTAGTATAATGCACTACATCCACAGTAATTAATGCGCTCGGAAACACTAAAGACTTCCTCACCCACTCGCTAAAACTAGGTCTTATTAAAATACTAAACAATTCCCTCTTACAATCTTACTCCAAACTTCTCCAGTTCTCATTTTTCCTATCGAAATTGAAAAAAAATCTGTATTGTTCGTTAAAATTGTAGCATATCAAATCTTATAATTACTCAGTAGCCTCATATTTCTCCACAATTAAAAATTAAAAAATGGAAGCAACCGTTCGAAAGGCAAATATGGACGGTCGTCAATACGTTCATTAATGCCACAGAGTCTCGTGTCATCTGACCACATCAGGCCACAAGTTCGTCAAGTGTACGTTCGATAGGGCATCGATTGGTTCGGCCGAAACACAGACATCGGAGGGACGTTCATTAAAAAGAATGTGCTCCGAATCCGGCGCCCTGAAAGCGAACTCCGTAATGAGAGGAAGAGCCCGCGGTCGCCTCCAGACGCCGCATCGGCGACCTCCGACCTCCCTGGCCCTGCCGCCGCGACGACCGCCCGCCCGCCCGTCCTCCGAGTTATTGATGGGCGCTCGCCGCCTCGGCTCGCGTTCCGCCACTCACCTCGCGCCGCGCCGCTCTTCTCCACGCTACAGCACCCCTGCCCAGCCTGCCACCTCCACTGCTTCTCGGCCTCGGCTTTCTCTGCCCTCACCGCCAAATTAGGGACCCAACCGCTTCCGACCCCACCCCGTCGGTTTGGGATGGTGTCATACACAATGTCCATTTCGTCCGATGCTCGCTCCACATCCGTACGTCCATCAGCTCAGGTTCGTCATCCTCCGCCAGTTTCGTGTGCCATTGTATCCAACGTTTCCTCCTCCGTTACTTCCAAGCTTCCTCCATCGTTGCCTCTGTACAGTGCCCAGCCTCGTCAACAGTTGCTTTCGAATATTCCACCGATATCCTGATTTGTTCTTAATTTCTTCGGACTAATTCGTGGCCATCTCCTATTGAAGCGGTCCAACGCCGCGTCAGTCGCGCATCCAACACCAACTGGCGCCCCCTCGGTCGTCTCCGGCCTTCCTTCACGTTTACCACGGCTCCATTGCCCCCGCCTTCGGAGCCGCCTCCACTGCCACCACCGCCAGCGCCGCCTCGTCGGCCCACGAGCGTTATTAATTCCGGAGGAGAAGAGAGGGGGTGCAGGTGAGGCTCATCAGCTAATAGTCTTCATTAGCGCGACGCTTCAATCTCGCCCCGGAGCCTCGACGTCGGAGGCGGCCGCTCCGGCGGCGGCGGCGGCGTAGGCGGCGAGCGCGGGAAATTCGTTACCGCGCGTGTGGTATGCGTTACACAAGAATTTCCACTTAGGCAGATAGATGGCGTTATAAATGAGTTGCGTGTCCCCCGAGCGCCGCCTCCGCGCGAGGACGGCCCTCATATTTCACGCGCTTCGGGGGCGGCGGCGCCGGGGGTGGCGGGTGAGCGCCGCGGTGTCAAGGAGGCGGCGAGGGCGGCAGTGGCGGGGAATGGTGACGGCAGCGGGAACGGCTGAGGAGGGACGATGGGGGCGGTGGTGATGGAGGCAACGGTCCTGGCGAAAGCGGGATTTTCGATACTAGTTATATACCTATGTCTAATTCAACCGCTGTCTGAGGAAGAATCCTAGAGGCAGACTTTTTTGATCGGTAGTTTTACGCAGTTTCTCTGATTAATAAATGCCGGAGCAGTACCATAATAAACAGGCCACGGACCGCGCGTGATCTTTCTTTACCTCATCCTTGACTCATTACTTACACAATCCTATCTTCACTCCTTACTTACACAATTCGACACGCACATGCACTACATTACCATGCATTTCGAGAGATCGCACAAGTAAGCTTAGAACTGCCTAGCTGGTAGGAGATACCGAAGCGGAAAAACACCAACAAGCCGACATAGGTCGGCGCCGCATCTGGCCATCCAGGGGGGAAATAACACCCCCTCTCTCTCACGATAAAGCATGCACTACACTTACGAGACTAGTGACCTTAGCAGTTGACGCGCCCGGAATCATGAATCAATCAATTAAGGTAGCTTGATCGGCGGCGAAGGATCGACGGTGGTGGTGGTTGTGGGGGTGACGGCAGAGGGGGCGGAGGAGGTTGCGGCGAGATCGAAGCGAGAGGCGCACCGCGTGAGGTAGAGATGGGGGCGGGATGTGTCAGGGAGACGTGGAATAAAAAATGAGAGGTTGGGGCCAAATATGAGTCGATGATAGAGTTGAGTCGGTAATGGAAGAGACGCACGAGGTCTTCGCGACAGGCTGGAAGGTCAAATATGCTTGCCAGAGGATTGACATGTTAGGTTGGTGGTTCTTCATTTGAGCTTCCTGAAACCTAACAAAATTTGGACTCGTCAATTAAAAGACGCGCTAAATCCATTGAAAGTAATTCATTTTTTTAAAATATAATGAATGTTTTACAAATAACATGAAGAACAATAAATAGTGTTTTAAATCTCAACAAAAATAGCGCCGCAGCGGATATAATCTGATTATCATGGCACTTGCCAATTCATGGTGTCCCCCATTCTATCACAATGTTTAAGAGAAGAAATTTTACTTACATTCCCGCCTCTCCGCTCCCTACCCTGCTCCGATTCACCTCGTGTGACCCCTCACCACCCCACTGAAGACTCTCCACCCTCTGCGTTCTCTTCAGCCACAACGCCCGCCCCGCCCATCTCGCGGAGCCGGGCCCGGCCCTATCCCCGCGCGGGTCCGTCCGTCCTGTGAACGAGAGATCGAAAGCGGGGCGAAGCCGAGAGGATAGGCGGGTGCGACCGAGGACGACGTTCCGGGCGGGCGGACGTCGGGCGAGCGCCCGCAACGGATAGGCGGGCCAGACGGCGATAGCTAGAAGTTGCCGTGGCTTTGCGTGCGTGACACGGGTCGCTCCCAGATTAACTCGGCAGAGTGAGAGTCTTCAGTATGGTTGCTGGAGTCAACGAGGGAAATCGGAGCAGGGTCGGGTAGGTTGTAGAGGCGCCCTCCTCGCCTCCCGGCTCACCGTCCAAACTCCGTTCTCCTCTTCAACCACGTACATCTTATCGCTCGCCATCGTGCGCAAGCGCAGCGCCGGATCGACTTGGCAAAAGTGCCCCATCTCTAAATTACTTTTGGTATATCCCTACCCTCGCGACGCAAGATGTGTTTTTGTGCGCACAACTTCTCTGCCCAAACATACTTACGCAGCAACCGGGTGTATTGTCGCTTCAGAGTCTTTACACTCTGCTATAACTGCGGAGATCATATTTAAGGAAAATAATGACCCCATACGCAAGTGACGTTTCACTATGCGCGAATATGGGGCTCATCTCTTGCACAAGCAGAAGTCCACACAATCTGTGCATGAAGCTGCTGTCTTGCTTTAGGTGACCACTACCTTACAGACTAATGAATATTGCAAAAAAAACACCTAAATTTTAATACTAAACACATTGTGTATTATAATGTCATTTGTATTTAATATGATCATCCCCTGGAATAGCTAGTTATTTACCTATCCACCTAAATGTACATACAAAACCTCTTGTATCTTCTTTCCAATATTGTACGTATATAAAATCTCTATATCTAAACTCTATAATTATCAGGCCCAACTGTCATTTTATTCCACTCTCTCCCTACACATCCCGCCCATCTCATAAATCATCTAACGCACCGACTGAGCGCCGACGTCGCTTACACTAATCCACTCAGTGGCATCGCTTCTACTTGCACCAGAACTAGCATGATTGCTACAACGATAACCCAGAAGCCCGCACCAACATACACGACAGCACGTGCACCAAACACGACGAGCAGCCCGTCGTTTCCCTATCGTCCCTCGAAGATCATAATACACTGCACACACCGCAAAAATTATCGCAATTACTACAATTGTGAAGCTGTCTCCATCCAAGATTTACCTGGCAAGAGGATAAACCGGCTAAACAATTCAAACACAACAGTCACTTTGGTCGTCACCACGCCGTTGCAGAGTTAACGCTGGTACAGTGCCAGAGACGAAATTTCAACGGAATCTTCTAATATCAGAGCGAGTGAGCGGTGATAAAGCAGAGAAAAGACTCCGCGGAAGACCGCCACGCTAGATACAACTCACTTAATATCCAATTAACACTATCAAAATATAGATTTATGTAGACCTCTCCCTTTCTATGCGCCTCAATATATTTCGATCACCATTCATATTCATTGTATCCGCATAAATCTCACTCATCAAGCATCCATTTATTTCCCTCTTACTCCCCACGAAATGTTGAGCTCCTTCATCTCTTAATGCTACGTTTGTACATCAAGTTTAATGTGCGTTCCTGATAAATAATTTTAATGCAATTTACGTAAAAACATGCATGAAGTGTCTGATAGTGTCTCATCCAGTCTCTCCAAGCTTTCCACATCAGCCCCCTTTTCGCTCGGCTTGAGTGTATAGAGCTATCCAGAAGCGGTAGATTTTCGAGATAAATAACCCTCGCAAATTAAAAATTCATACTTTATCTCAAGAAGAGATTCCGAATTTAGGTCATCCCAAAACCAAAAAAGCCAAAAATCTGACTCGATCGACATTATTTCAGTAGTCCGAAATTAGTAGCTTCGCTGAGTACAGTAAAGCAAAAATAGAAATTGCTTACAACGCAACCTTAGGGGTGAATGTCTTCTAGTCATATGAACTCGTGTTCAAGCTCCCCTTCTTAAGAAAGTTTAACCATATACTCATATCCATGTGAACTAGAAGCATTTCAAAAATCAATTATGCAGCAATAGATGTTATAAAATGCACTGGTAACTTAGTGCTTCTCATTCTCTTCAAAACGCGACATGTCCAGTAGTGTTGACTTTGATTAATTAGCGAACTCGACTGTGCGGAATGACTCAAATACATGTGTCCCGATGACTGAAGAACGATAGATATATTTTCTGCCTGAGGGAAACATTTACGCAGACGGTTGAGTGACGGCCAATTGAGCTCGAGATACGTGGCTGGAATTTAAGATTGAAAAGAAAGAGTATGAAAAACATCAGGACAACACCAGAATTCTAGAGAAAATTCATGAAAAACTCTAATTTATGTTTTGCTTGAAAATAGTGAGAGATGAGTATACAAAACGATAAAGATCACGCACCACGTGGTGTTCCCTGTGGCCCGTGTATTATATAACTTATAAACCATATTCGACCAAAATCTACGATCTAAAATTCAAAGTAAGAGCTACAAATATATGTAAACTTTCAACACTATCCAAGAACCACCCTCCGAACACACAGAATCACCTCAGCTCTACAAGAATATCATCATTCACTTACTTCCGATAGAAAAATAAAATGAGATATTATTCATTAATTATCAGACGAA
>BOPP01000112.1:1215654-1230462 GCA_017312745.1 Gryllus bimaculatus | reverse complement strand
CCGCGTCCGCCTCTCTCCACTCTGCCTTACACCACCACATTTTCCCTATTCCTACTCCTGCCCCCTTCCTCCAATGTCTCCCCGCTCTGTCTGACTTAGCAGTATCTATTTAGGAACTTTCATTATATTTCAACTAAACAATTTAAAACTGTGCTGCTAAAAAACTGAGGCGCTTTACTTTCAAGTAAGGATCTCATGTTAAATAAATATGCGATTGCAAATTCGAGCTCATAAAGAACAAAAAGGCTGCCAAAACGCAATGAGAAAGCTGTGAAACAGGAGTTGACACAATAACACTATACGTACTGGCGGTAAATAATTTACTACTTGTTAAATATTGATCAATTATGATTACTCATTTATCATTATAGTTGTATAATATTGCACAATGATATACCATCGCGTGTAATACATAAAGGGTGAGTGCTACGGCGTAACCACTGTACTACATCGAGAACTAAGCTCGCATTAGGCCTTATAAATTAGGGAAACGCATACGAATGGCTTAGTAAATGCTAAAAACTCCCCTTATTTTTAGAAAAATATATTTAAAACTTTGTTCGGTGAATTTTACCTTAGCAATTTCAAAAACGAAAGGATATATTACTCTCGCCCACATACTGGTGGTTCAGATAACTACTCGCCCACCAACGCCGCAGGCTAATTGCGAATGGCATTTTCCTCGAAATCCCGAGTATTTAACAAAACCGTAGACACATGGCAAAAGATTGCCTAGCATTCTGTCTCTTTCTGCGTGATTTGAAAATTAAAATTATTCTTTCTCGTCTAAGTTATTTTTTTATGATTCTATTTCAATACTTCTTCAATCAGTTTTGTTAAACCTACAGTTTCTTTCAGATAACTGTAGGTGTAGATAGTAGGATGTTGTGTAATGCTATCAAGAATATTTATAAAAGAACGAGATGATTCAGGTATTGATATTTTACTAATTTCATTGCAATAATTGAAATAACATTATAGCTCTTATACAAGCATAGTTTTAATGACAATGAAACAACTTCACAGTATAACATCGAACAAGACTTCTGTAAGGATCAAAGTCAAAGGAGAAATTTCGCTTTTCTTTTATTAAGATACAACATTTTATTGTCATAAAACATATATCAAAGTAGCACACAATAACATTCATCCTCATACGTTCCGTGGTTACATTCAAAGGAAAATAATAAAATTTAGCAGCCAAAGCAATATATTTTCCCTGCATATCAAAGGAAGAAGGCGTGGTAACAGCTAGAGGCACCGCGAAGGGACAGATCTGCTTACGAAGATGTTGATAATACAGCCGGAGGGTTGAGTACATAGGCGTGTTTCTGCAAGTTCATTTTGAAAGGTAGAAACTCGAGTACAGCCTGGGGGATTCCTGTACTTTGAGATCGGTGGCAAATGATCCCCAACGGCTGCAAGGGTCTCCGAAACACAAGCTCCGTTCCCAGCGCTCCATATTTGTCAAAGGGCTTCACTTCCCAATTGAAAAAAAAGTTACGAGTAAACATTACAAACGTGTTGCGTACGCCGCTGCGTAAATACGGTGCGTACGCGATCGTACGTTTATTCAAGTCGCACACAAACGTACACACACACACACACAAACAAGAGAGAGCGACACATGTATCATCAAATGATGCGTAATACCAAGGTATGACGAGACTCAAACGATCGCGATGATACGATCGGTACCAGTGTTTATTCATAAACACAACGTTACAATTTCAATGTTCTACGTTGTAAATCTTCAATACTTTTTTGTTTCTTCTGTCAGTCTTGGTCCTCTTTACAATGCCGAGATTATCTGTTTACAACAAGGTGTCAAACTGTGATCATCATCAAACGAATAGAGAATGTGCCGTCACACGAAACGAATTATCATATCAATGACGAGATTTTTAATATTTTTTACCATCCACTCATTTTCGTTTACTGTGAACTAGGTCCAGTGAAAGTCAATAAGCGAAAACTTTGGACTCCCAGTAAATTAAATTATATCTGGGTATACTTGAGATATTAAAAATAATAAAAGTATTACAAATATATTATGAATGTATTTACAACTAATTCTGAATTTTATAATTAATTAAGATATTTTAATTTGTGAATTAAATAGCTTATAGTAATTATATGTAGTTTTCTTATATTCACGTCATTTTCGAATGTAATTGATTTAACTATGTAGACAGAACATGTGTAGTATCTACATTGGAGATGATGGCTCTATACTTTCATGACTTTTCATTGTGTACTAAACTAGTTTACATCAGAATTATGAAATGACTCTCATGGGAATGTGAAACAGAGCAACTAAACAGCACTACACTTTTATATTAATGAACAAAATTACTATTTTCTTCTCAACTTAACGAAAATTCGTCACTTACAAGATCGCTGACGTAAATAAAATGAAATAAAAACGAGCAATGCAGCGGCAGAGCTGGCCCGCAGAAGCCCGTTCCCGGGGTCACGCATCGTTTGCATAGGGAAAGAAATTGAATGTCACGGCGAGCGACCGCGGAGATTGCTCGCGCCGTGCCGCCTAACGCGGCCCCAGCACACGGGGGGTGAAACGAGCCTCGGGCGCGAGGTGGCACGGCAATTGGGAGCCATGAGTCGAAGCAAACGAGGCGAAGAAATAGAAGTGGAATAAACGATGGTAATCACGTCTAAAGGACGATGATATACTAAACACTAATTTCTCCTCCGTTATCTCATAGCACCTAAGCGGCCTGATAGACATAGAGCGAGGAGTCTGTCCACATGTTGACTTCATGAAGGACGGAGACGGATGCACTGAATGCCGTCTTAAAAACATCGACCTTATCCTGTCAAAAAAAAATTGTTTCGTGTAAGAAAGCGCACACGATAGCCAATGTAAAAAATTATTATCGCGGACAAACAAATTCTTGATAAAACAAGCTCCCATTACGCTACCTGACGTTTTCTGAACCGCGACAATAAACGTAGATGGCTCTACTGCGCATGCGCAGTGTGTCTTCGTGAGTATCGCTCGTACTGTAGCGGTCGTCGAATGCACATATTTCACGTCAACTATATCAGAAACCTGGCGTATTACTTCCAGCAATAGTCAACCGTCATTTCCATTGATTAATTCTTACCATGTCTTTTATATCTTGATGGATATCCTAACATACCTATCTTTCTCTTCACTTACTGCTCCCAAATGTTCAGGAAAATAGTCTAAGTGTGAGTTGAGAAAATGAATTTTTAAACTCATGGAGAAACCACGCCTCTGAAATGCTTTCATCATTGTTTCCACCATTCCTTCCGATTTCGATCCTTTTGGATTCCCAAATAGTTTTAATGACCACAGTAAAGGTAACCCACGCTTCTTTTGAGTTGAAATCATTAAACTGTTGAAGCCTTTATGTGGTATGTCATTTCTAATATCCGGTGCAACAAAAGCTACCTCTTTCAATTTTGCCTCCCATAAACCTGGAAACTTGCATCCCAAGTACTTGAAGCATTCGCTATCGCTGGGAAGTGCCTTAAAATTGATTCGTTATTCTTAATTTTATATGTAGTGGTAATAAATCCTTCTCAGAGGGCACTATTTGTTTCCCTGAGGACTCTTTTCACCAACAACAGGACGTCTTGGTAGCTTTTTTTTTTTTTTGCTTCCAGTGACTTGTCGGCCTCCACTGGTTCACAAACAGAAAACACGGGTATTTGGTGCAACTCTCACATAGTTTGAGGAACCTAAGCTATATCTTAGTCATGAAGTTATAATTGAAAATAAACGAAATAAATTTGCTTAAAACAATCCGTAATATTCAACTGTTGCCTTTCGTAATGAATTCTCCACAAATGAAACAAACTGCCAGGTGGATTTATACAGTTTCTTGGATGTGTGGCACTCATTTAGATGATGCTAATAGTTTTAATGACCACAGTACAGGCAACCCACGCTTCTTTTGAGTTGAAATCATTGAACTGTTGAAGCCTTTATGTGGTATGCTGGATGACTGATATGAAATAAAATACTGTGGAAGAATCAGAGAATAAGTTAATGCATGCATGAACATGTGCAAGGTCCTAAGAAGCACACTCAACAATGCAGTGATCCCCACTAGGACCAAAGCATATGTGCATTTTCATGTTTTGGGGAGCACTGGCAGTAATAAAATTTGTTTTTCCATGTTCGGTCTTTTTACTAAGTGTGATGAATTTGAAATTTAGCGATATTCAGCTACCTGTTTGACCAACTTACATTTCAATTGTTAAGAAACCTGACTTCCAGGAAGAAACGGTTGTCCTTTTTGAATTCGGCGCAGCCAAAAACAAAAGAATCACATAAAATTATGAAAGTTGTTTTTTGATTGCAGACTTGCATTATAAATTCATTAATAATGATTACATATTTGAATACGTAGCTTGACAATAAATAATACACACGTTTATGTATAGTTCGCATGCCTAAGAGATACATCTTAAGATTATTTACATAACTGGAGTCAAAAACTACTACTTCACCTGTTTAGTGGGAACATTGGCCCTGTTTAGTGAGAAGTTAAGTACGGTATTATTCATGAAACTGATAACATCGGTTTCTGTCACAGTCAACGTGATCTGACGCCCTGACACAGTCTAATGGAGTTAATAAATCAAAACGACGAGATGTGACAGCCATTGTGCAACTCGCACGTACTTGGCTATGCTATTGGAGTAAGTGTGATACCGTCTTCAACAGCGGGAAGAAGTTAGATTGATTAGTTTGACTGATTAGTGACTCCGGGCGCATCAACTGATAATGTCATTAGTCCCATTAGTGTAGTGTATGTTTTTATCGCGTGAGGTGGCGATGATCTTCCCCCGCTGGCTGACGAAACTTACAAAGATTCTTTTCCGACCGATCTCCCGGTATTTGTGGCGATGTATGACATGTGAGTCTGTGTGTACGTAAGGGGAGGGGAAAGATAAGAAAAAGGAAGGAAGGAAAGATCGCGCGCAGTTCGTAGTCAGTTCGTTAGGGTACTATACCGGTATTCACCTGGTGGTGATCGTGGAAACCAACTACCGATCAGGGCAGCTGACTGCTCAAATTGCTCTCCAGACAGCCGTTGAATTTGACATAGCTGTCTAGCTGGTGCCGAAAATGATGTGATGCGTGAAAATGCGTGATTCCAATCCTACGATCTCCCGATCAAAAGCAATGCATTGACATCAGTTGATGCTTGAGCCACCGTTCGCAGTTCTTATTTCATCAGTATATGTTCTATGTTTATTTAATATTTTGTATTTATTACTCAGATACTAGGTGAGAGGGATAAGTGTTCAGACTTATTAGACTTGTTAGATGTACGAATACTTAGGCGGCGGCGTTGGTGTAATGGTTAGCGGACTGGTTATCACTCCGGGTAGCGTATCTACTCTTATACTCAAGTTGGCGGGTTTAAACCCGATCGAAGCCGTGGATTTTTAAGGGCGAGAAAATCCTTCGTACCCCATCCTTTGGAGGGGAAGTAAAGCCGGCTGTCCCATGTTTGTAGATTTACTTGCATGTAAAAGATCCTCAAGCCTAAATGACGACTCTGAGCAAAATTCAAATCGCCTGTTCGTCGCCCAAGAAATACCTCCTTTCTCCGCTATTTGGTTAAAGGAGCGTAGGGAAAATTTGCGTGGTCAGACGCAAGAGCGGGCCTGATGGCCCGAGTCTCGCCACGGAAAATAAGGCATCAATTCAATTCAATATTCCGGCTACGCTCACGGCTTTGTTTCAACAAGCCTGTGAAAACGAAACAAGAATTCCTGTTTCGTAACAACTAAGAGAATATGCAACTTCAATAATGCTAACTTAATTAATCGGCTTCAGACGTTGGTGCGAGAATAAACAATTTAGCCTGAATGGCCTTCTGATTTTGCCCCCGCACATAAAGCTAGTTCTGCTAGTGAACCTCTTAAAAACGGAGGAGCGCGGCGTGGGCGTTGGGGAAATCCGGTGGTTCGGGGGAGGAGGGGCCAGTAGTAAAAACGCGTCTCGATTGCGAGGAGGGCGCGGGATGGCAGCTGCCCGCGCGACAGGTGGGGCGGCGAGGTCGAGGGAGGGAGAGGCGCAGCCCGGGAGGTGGAGGGGGGCGGCCAGCGAGCGAGATTTAAACAGTCACTTCCGCCGAGTCGCCGCTTCCGGCAGCAGGGCAGGGCGGCGAGAGTGCGACAAAGGCAACTGTCCGGCTTTTCACCCCCACCTCATCGTCCAGCTTTTCGCTTGCGTTCCGCTCCACCACGCTCCCATCCCGAACTTACGAAGGTTATAACGGAATAAGAACGTAAAAACTCGCCCCAAACTTTTTCAACCAGCTGAATGGGGAATACATTGGAATCAAGAAAAACTAATATGCCTCAATTTTCAGATCCCCTCTTCCCCCCCTAGACCCTCAATTTTATGAAAAAAATAGTGTTTTCTTACAAATCTTTTCCTATGTGTCATAAAATGTTTCAAAACAAGGAATGAGTGAGAATGGCTTTTTAACAACTCAATAATAAAAACATTTTTTAGATATAGTTTTGCGAGAATTAGAATTTTAAACCCTTTTACTCCTAAAAACAGATTGTTTTCAAATTTCAAAAGTGCTAGCACAAAATAATATATAGTGTGTACTTTTATACCAATTATTTAGTATGAGTTATAAATGTTTGAAGATTTTTTTGAAGGTAGGCATCGTCAAACTATATACCCTAATTTAATCAAAACTGTTATTTACATTACGAAGAGTTGTTTATTAACCAAAAATACAATTTAAATACGATCAAATTACCACGAAACTATAGTCGTGCGGCGGAAAACAGTGTGATTTACCCCTTTGCAACTTTTTCAGTATTGAGACGTAACCGGTGAATACTCCCCAAACAAACTCTCCCCACGAGCAAGTCCGGTTCACTTCCTCGCGTGTGCATCGCACCCTCCCCGCATCAGCCAGGCGCTTCCGCACTGCCGTTCCCGCGCCGCCCGCTTCCTCGTTGGCCGGGGCAGGTGGCGCTGGCGGAGGCGGCGGGCGCGGGTGGCCCGATTCGGGCGCACAGATTCCGATTTCGCGGACGCCACCGGCCGCAGCGGCTGCGTCGGGGAGCGTGGGAGCCGCCGCCCCCCCCCCACCAGCGGAAAGCGTTTCACGGTAATGACACCTTCATTTTACGCCCGATTCTCAGTAGGCGCTCACGCGATTGAGGGCTGGTGGGGACGTTCGCAGCCGGTCTTAGGACAGAGCTGTGGTCGCGAACTCGGTATTGTTGACGCCATCTTGGAATTATGCTTAACTCTAACAGATGAAGCGCAATAAAACAACAACAATAATAGTAAATTTAAGCACTTGTAAATTCATGCGTAAAGAAAATAGGGACGAGATACGTTCGATATTGAATTTCTGCTAAGAAATTAAATTTATTATAATTAATTTTTCTTTAGTGACAGAAAACATTCGCAAAAGTTAATAATCTTTCCAATTAAAAATAACGAAATTCTTCAAGTGACGATTTAATTAGAAGAGCAAGAAGTTATTTCTGTTTCCTTCACATCTTTTCCATTCCGTTGGTTGGAACAAATGACACTGTCGAAGCGTAGATACGAATATCCCAATTCCTGCTAACTTGTACAACTTTGTTCATCTTTTCACAAATATGTCATTTTTATATGCATCGCAATGCTTAAAAACATTAGTTATTATATTAAGATTTGACAAAAACGAAACGTTTCGTATTCTTTTTTTGAAGAATTTCTAATACTAAGGAAAATCGTTAGGAAGGCTACTCAAAACATCTTTCAATATTTCAGGATAACGAGACATAAATGAAAATCACAAAATAATTTATAAATTAAAAATAAAAAAAGAAATAATACAATTATGCCATTGAATATTAGACATTCTTACTAATAAAATATTGCATTTAGATCCCCAAATTACGAAAACATACTCGTACCTAATAAATATTTCATTTCATTAAAAAAATATTATATATTATAATACATAATATTGAATATTATATTTTATAATTTTCAGCAAGTCGAAAATGAAGCCAGCACAATATACGTTTTTGGGTCTTACATCTTTAGGCTGGAAACTTTTTCATTGCTTCTGCGCACATACACTTTTTAGTTAGAAATATCCAATTTGGCAGATGGTAGGGGATTCTATCTCTATAAACTGATTTGGACCGGCGCATTTACCAAAAGGGACCGACAAAACAACGCTCCCGTTCTTACTTTCGTCGTTCTGTGGATGAGGGGTTCTAAATACGACGGAAGATGTCGGAAAAGTTTATCGCTGCTTTTTCGTACACGTAAATAAACCACTGTTGTTTTTTTTTTTCGTATGTCACAACCATGACGGTGGAGGATTTCTCGACCTTCTCAATTCAACTATTCCCGCCTGGATCTGAACCTACGCACGAGATGATAGAAAGCCACAGTGCTGACATCCATTTCGCTGCGGTTGGCTCGTAAAACGCGTCTGCCCATCCAGCAACGGCAATGAGCTTGCGAGCGCCGCGCCGACCGCGCGCCATATGGCGCGGCGTGGGAAGGCCGGCCTGCGGGGAGCAGCGGTGTCCCCTACGCGTCGAGCAACGCGAACGTCCAACAATTTGTCGAGCCGCACAGGCGGCGCGGCCCTCCCCAGCAGGTGGAGGGGACATTGTCGTCCCTAGGAAAGGCACGATGAAGATTCAAATTTACTGTCAAAAGTTGGTTTATACTTATATGTCAATTTGGATGTTCGCGAAGATATTGTACCTTCAGAAAGGAGTTAACAACATTGCTTATTAATCTAATAATTTTAGTTCAATCGAATAATCGATCATCGGACCATAGGATCGCATAAATAAACAGGTCACGACAAGCGAAAATAAGTAGGCATGATTTGCTGCATGTTGACAAGATATGCAGCAAATTAATGAATTAGTGATAGCAATTTCTACCCAATTACTTTTTCTTTATTCATATTTACAATGGTATAAGTAGTGCAAAGTGATACTGTGATATTGTGTTTTCCACTGTTAATGTATTTTTTCTTCTGTCCTAAGTACACGAAAATAAATAGTTTTGCCCATTTGTAAGTAATCGTTACATATTTTCTTCTAAAAATACACCGTTTTTGAACATTTATATTGCATTTCCAATTCATTTCCAACATATTTTTGGCAACTTGTTTCTATTAACAATTACGTTTCAAAATATTCATATTACTTCCTGGGTATTAACGACTTAATTTCATACAATGGTAAAACGTCTTCACGATCTTGCCGATGCCAAACCAGACAGAGAAAAGTATTTACGGGACATCAATTGTTTATTATTAAAATTAACATTCCACTATCAAAATTTTAATTTCTCCCCGCTTCAAATATCTAAAACTTGGTTACTCCCAAGATTTACAATTCACGCTGAACCTAAGTGAAAACACGCGTTATTTGGGTCCAGTCGCACTAATGACCTCACTCACATATGACCCAAAACGTCCGACCTACTTTCCAGCCACACACCACATGCTCCCCTAAAAACGACTCCCCGGCGCGCTCCGCAGGTGGTTTGTCACTTTCTCACGTCGGCCTTCGGGCTTTTGTAATCTCCGCAGCGGGCGCGCGCCGCTGGTCAGCCGGCGTGGCGCGGTGGGCGGGGGTGTTCCAGGGGGAGGGGCCAATGGCGCAACTTCAGGGGCGATCACTCCAGCTGGCGTTGGATTCCAAGAAACAGGCAAACCGCACTAGGACTAATCGAAACGGAAAAAGAACTATTGGGTCAGGCAAGATAATGTGGAAATTCAATATGAAGAAAAATGAAATTTGGAAGTAATATAATCTTACACAAACACAATAAAATGTTCACTATTGCTTAGCACCAAACATGTTTCCAAGTATTTCCACTGTTCTCAGAAAATAAAAAATATTTTATTAATTTTTTGTTTTGTTATTTAGGGTCGCATCAACTTCGATGTCATTAGCGACCACTGTTGTATTTTAACGGTATGGTAACTGTGAGGATGATACGATATGATGAAAGGGGCAGAAAGGACGAACACAAATACAAACATGCCCGAGGAGGGCCCCTACACATTGTACTTACACATTGTACAGTCGATGTTTCGACTACAATTAAATGCTTGCGTAGTCGCAAGGCGTCGGGACCTGACCGAATAGGTCATCCCGCTCTTGAGGTGGCTCTATCAGTCATAAACACGGAGCTTACGCGAAACTACAACAGCTGCATTACACAACGGTACTTTCCTGGAAATTGGAAATACGCAAGTATCTCATGCTTCCGAAACCCGGTAAGGATCTCACGATCTCTGCGAGCCACAGGCCAACCAGTCTCCTTCCTGTTCTGGGGAAGGTGTTAGAGAGGTTTCTACTCGCGTGAATTCTGCCAACTACTTTCTCGCGGAACCTCAACCGAGACGAACAGTTTGCCTTCAGACCGGGCCATTCCGCATCACTACAAGCACTTTGCATGGATCAGCAGATTTCCGCTGATCTATTACTTACACAGGACACCTGTCACATATCTCGACATGATGCAAGGATTTGACAAAGTGCCACACAGTACACTCATCACGAAACTTCGGCGCTGCCATAACCGAAAGTTATGGTCCGAATGGTTACCGAACAAGTCATAACCGAAATGGTTATATCTTTCCTCACAAACCGCATATTCGTGGTAAATGTGAGCAAAGTGAGATCCTCAAAGCAGAGGATTGCGGCCGGTGCCCCTCAGGGCTGCGACATCTCTCCGCTACTGGTCTCGTATGTTAATGACATCCCACATACACCACGAATACGACTTTTCCTTTATGCTGATGACATAGCAGTCTTAGCTAGAGGAATAAACGTAGACTACAAACTCAAAAAACTTCAAGAACAGATGAACCGGACGCTGAAGTGGACGGAACAAAATCTTGACTTTTTCAGCGAAAAAGTCGCAGGCAATCTGTTACACCCACCGCAAACACAAATACACTAAACGTTTTACACCACCAAAACAAATTGCACTTGGCACACAGAAAGTGACATGGGCACCTCAGGCAACCTTCTTAAGCGTCACTTTTGATCGACGGATGCGCTGGTATTTACATGTCAGGCAAATTCGATCAAAATTACAGCAAAGAGTTCGACTCTTACAAGCTCTTTTGAGGGAACCTACATTCCCCTTGGAACCTCGCTTGGTACTCTATAAAACGTGTTGCCGGTCTGTGGCCACCTACGTTGCGGCAACGTGGTGGACCACAGCACAGAAATACAAGGATACACTTGAGCTAATACACAATACATTTTTATGACTCAAAGCACGCCCTTCGTTTTGCAAACAGTTGAAAGTACTGAGGAAGGAACTTGATATCGAGTACTTCACTCAATGCTTGAGACGGCTTTCGTTTAACGAAGTCCATAAAGCCTTTCAAACTAACGAAGCTCCGGTAACGCTAAAACAATTAGCTCGACACATCCTCACTATAGGGCAAAGAAGAAAAGCACTCTCCTCTGATATATTCTATTCTAAGGACGTAGTGCATCACAAAAGCCGACACGAACCCACTCCAGCACTTACACATAGCAGTAAAACGCGAAATGCGGGCGAACTGCAACACAAGTAGACAATCATTCGGCAAAGCCGGAGGAAGGAAAAATTGGGACTCGAACCCGTGATCCTTCGGTCCGAGATCGCTACAGTACTACTGCCTTACTGATCTCGGATATCCGGACCGGCAAAATAAGGTTTTGATTCGGTAGTTTCTTATTTTATTCTTTATTTATTAATTAAGGATGCTTAACTAGAAATCCATGTAACGTCATTTATTTGACAATGGCTGTCGAACAGTAAAATTTTCGCCTTTATTAACAAAATATAATGTTTTCGTAAAACATCTCTCAATTTTAGTTCCAAGTCTGCCATCTTAGTACATACAAAATAATTATGAGTAAATGAAAAAAGTACTTAATAAACCTGTCCCAGTATACTCGATGTGATAAAAAACGTGATAAATTTGTTTTATCATTAAACATTTCTATCTATTATTTATTAATGAGTGAGAGTGTGTGATATTGAAGAAACTCCTCAAACCTCAAATAGCAAGCATGTAGGATACGGAATTTAAAATAAATTTGACGTATTCACGGATAGATGTACATATTAGCAGTAAATTTCTAGTGATAGGCGAGTAAATTCCTAGAGATAAATTCCTGAGAATGATGCCCCTAGGAACCGCCACTGCCTAACTACGTCATCAGGCACGCGGGGTGTAGGGGGTGGGGGGCTAGAGTGGACTGGCCGGCGCTGTGCGGCGTCAGCTGGATCCGGGGGGCCCGCACGTTAACAGAAGGTCGCCCGGTCGCCGACTTCCGCTTCCGGGACATAGCGCACAGATTCCCGAGCGCGTGGGCAGCGGCGGCGGCGTCCACGCGTCACGCGACGTCCAGTTTCCCACGCGGACCTCTCGCGCCGCCCTCGCCTGCGCGCCGGCGCGACGCGGTGCGTTGCGTTGCGTTCTGCGCGCAGCTGGGCGCAGAGGAGACTCTCGTCCCACGCTCCAAACAGTTGTCTTTTCCTCCCGCTGTCACCTGCGCAGTCGACTCGCACAGCGATGACCAGCAACGTGGCGCAAGTTACCTATATTTCCCATTGCCAATATATTGCTATATGGATCGTGAACGATATGGATACAGGCCAGTGTAAGAAAAATGAACATTTTTTCACACCGAAAAAAAAGAACCGTTGAAGAATACTAGATCCATGATAATGAAACAAGTTTCCTTGTTTCAGTATCATAGATCTGGTATACTCCAACGGTTCTTTTTTTTTTTTTTCATTTTTTTTCTTTCAGTGTGTCAATTGACAGAAAATAGTTAAAACGGAGAAAAAAGGGATTTCTCAGATTTCAAATGTAATGGGTTATTACATGAGAGGAATATAATTAATAATATTTGTTGCAAAAATGAAAGCCATGACGAAAGCAACAATGGTGACGGGAAGCGTTGCACGATATAGACATTATAAATAAAATGTGAGTGAACGCTTGTGTAAACAGTACTTGCGGTAAATACTCAGATTTTAAAAAAAAAAATCGCTACCTTAACCAAATTAAGAATTAATCTGATACCTAAATAATTACAGAAGACAGTGAAGCCAAAATAATATGTTAAATGCTAGTTGTTTCCTGCTAGTAATTCACGCCAATTTCTAACTAGCAAGATTTTCGACAGCAGAGATAGAGATGCGATTATGGTGCTGATAATACACACTATAAGGGTAGTGTTTCATAGGACTAGTCGCACCTATTACCTAATATTTAGGTAATATTTATCTAATTATTTTATATACAAACGTAAATTTCTCTGTACTGTCTAGATAGGTACTTCGTTGACACATCTGCAACAAAAGAAATTTTTATGTTAAATTTCTAGAACCGATTCGCTAAAATATTTCTCAAGTATCTTTGCTGATATATACTTTTTTTCCTAATTCTCAAACAGCCCTGAACCGCATATCCAAGCATTCGTTGGATGCCACTCAAAGAGGCTGCCGGAAGCAAAACGATACGCGATACAATTCTCCAAAGGCTCTCGAACAGCTGCTTACACCGGCAGCTCGCATTCTGTCTTGAAGCAAAAAATGTAGACGGGTGCAAAAGACAAGCAAAACATTGAAACATCCCGTCCTGGCAAAGTACGGGAAAACAAAGCAGTATTGGACCTTCCGCTGGTTGCACCAATACCCAGCAGAGCGCATATAAAAATATTAAAACGTATAAAATATTCCTGCTCCAGGAAATCCAAACTAGCTTTTTGCAATTGATGATACTATAAAAGTCTACCCAAAGTTCGTTTCCACTTCTCCTGTATAATGTCATTTCATGTTAAAACAACCATCTCAAAACGTGTCTTTAAACAAGCAATCACGACCAATGAATTCATTTTTTGAGTAATGACCAAATGTTACTCGCTTCCATCCCTTCGGCAAAAAAATAAAATTTTACTTTTATTCTCACTTTTGAACACAACCACAAATACCGTTGAAGGAAAATGAGTCACTGAGTGAACGTTTTGCCTTCGTCTAGTTTTGAGTGTTGTCGGGATTGTATATTAAGATGCCACAAACATCAAATAGTTTACTTCCAATTTGATGATCTAGAGCAGTGATCCTTCTTATTAGCTTTCATGTATAATATAATTTCATGTTCTCAAAACATATATTTAAACAAGCAATCACTTTCAATGAATCATTTTTTTACTAATGATCAATTGTTGCTACGTGAGGGTACGTGGACGAGAAAGAGGATTACTACAGGGAATTCAAAGAAAGGGCACATGTAGTACAATAATTTTCGGATAAAAGTTTGTGATTTCCGAAATACTTTTTCTAGTATATGATCTTATTGTTGATTAGCTCCACAAGACCTTTCTAATTATAAAAACATACAAAGGTAGACGGGCAATTGACACAAAAATAAATGGAAGTTTGATGACTGATTATGTTTCAGAATATAAGAAAAACGAGAACAATAATAAAGAACGAGGCAATTCCCCACATTTTTAGGAAAGGCATTAGTCTCCACTCATCCAAAACAACGCAACGGACCCATTATTAATGAAAACATCAAACAACCTCCATTTGCGACGCATCCCTTCCCGAGAAACACGAATTTGTGAAGCCATTCCACGAGGGGAAGCGGAGAGGAGAGGAGAGGAGAGGGACATTCCTCCCACCCCCTGTTGCCCATTACGCCGTGTCGGACATTCCGTCGATTAACGCACAGCCGCAGTCAATTCCTCACCGGCGCGACTCGACTCGGCGGGCGC
>BOPP01000112.1:1185893-1197852 GCA_017312745.1 Gryllus bimaculatus | reverse complement strand
GCGGTGCGACGGCGCGGCGTGCCGCGCCGGGGCGCCATGTCGCGCGCCCGCCCCCGGCGTCCCACCCCGCCCACCGCCTGCCCCCGCCCCGCCCCCGCGGGCCATAGCTCGAGTCATTTCAATCCGCCCTGTCACGCGAGCGCACGTGTCCTGCGCCCGATGCGCTTCCCCGCCACAGGTGGCCGCGTCTTACCGCAGTTGGCGCCCAACGCCCGCCAGGTGCGGCCCACGGTCTCTTTGTCTTGCACACGACGCCGCGTCCTTGTGGAGATTCCTCCATGAGGAGGCACACAAAGGCACACTTCCATAACTTCATGCCCAAATAATGCCCTTACATCACATTTCATCCGGTGAGGACATAACGTAAAACTAACTAACTACGTATAAGTGTTGAGCGGGTTAGCAAAATGTACCGCTCACACACTTTAGCGGTAGTTAATTTCAAAGACCGTAGTGTTTTGCATAAAATAACTTAAACTTGATTCTACTATTGAAAAAAAATTAGAAAAATATTGAAATAAACAGGTTTAATATGCAGAGGGCTTGACATTATTAAATAGGCATACGAAAATATATTGAAAAACTCCAACATGGGTTATTTAATATTACGCAAAAGCATATTAAGCTTTTTAAGCAGCATTTTAGGTCGTTCTAAACACATTTCTACTGACAATCTTTCATAATAAAACTAAATTTTGTGTGATGCATCAACGGTATATGTCTAATTTCAATATGCAATAATGGAGGTAGCAAAGGGGTGTGGTTGTTTCAATTGGTGTCATTCGGTAATGAAACACTTCAGACTACATGTTTGTTGACAATTTGAGAGAGTTGTCAATAATATTTCGTGACAGCTTTCAGAGTGGTCCTGAAAGTAGGAGTTCCACCTTGCCTTTCACGGGATACAATTTCCGGAAATAAATTACGTAAGCAATATATTTACCACAGGAATTCCATCTAAATGTTCACTTTCAATAACATCTTGTGTCTAATGGCTTACTTATAAATTTAAATACAACGGGCGAAATTCTTTTGGGGTCCGTTTCTTACCTTCAGTTGCACCTGCCCCGCCAGCAGCCGCCGCGTTGGTGCGGGACCGGCCTGAATGCAGGCGGCGCTGCCTCGGCACGAACTCCGAGCGCCTGCAAAGAAAAAACACACTCAGAGTAACAGCACGATCCCGCTAGGAGTAAATAGATAAAGATTATTTGTTATTTTTCGAAGTGTAATGTGTTGAATAATGCCATATTTTCCTAATGTGTTTTCTGGTTTTCCTACATCGCTGCCCTGATTCTGATGAAATAATTGAAAATTATTTTATATCTTTGTTATCGGCGGTAACTTATAACAGTTTAATAAATAAGTGTGAAGATACGCTTTTGTTATAATTTGGTATTAAAATTATTCCGGCCGCTTCTCCCTTTTTTCGTTATTATAAAATTGATTTAGATACTATTACTGTCCTATTCCTGTCTGATGCCCTCGACAAGCCCGCTTCGCGGCCTTGGTTCGACCAGCGCGCTGCGTCGCGGCAGCGGTGCGCACTCGGTCCGCGCCTCTCGGCCATGGGGATAAGGCGTTTCGAGTTGACTAGCACGAAGACATTCCTTTACCGTTGTAACCTTAGGGTGGCTTTCTCATTGTCCACATATAATAACATACTGCGAACGTTTTATAGAAAAGCGCAAGCAGTATTATTTTTGAACATGCGGGAGTCAACGAGGAGTTGCACCGAGGAAGCAAACCAATGAGCCATTACGGGCGGAGATACTTTTACTATAGTACCAATAATTTATTTCATAAAATAATTTTATCTACTGATATTTTTGCGCATTCTATACTCGTTGAGATATGTCGAAAAATGCATCGAAGATCTTTTAACTAACAAGAAAGTTCGCAATCTGAGGGAACGGGCGGGGCGAGGGCTGGGGGGTGGGTACGAGATGAAGCAGGGCGGGGGCGTGGCCGGGCGTCGCGTCGGGGCTGTTACGGCAATCATAAGGGAGAGAGCGCGCCCCGGCGACGCTCCGCAGACGCCGCCGCCGCCTCCGCGCGGCGACGCCGTCGACCCGGCGCCTTCGCCCCGGGGCGCTATGCAAATGCGGGCTAATTATCGTTAACAGCCGGCGGCGGCGACCGTTAAGGCCGCCCTCGCGTACGTTGTGGCTGCAAACTCCACCGCCCCTCCCCCGCGGCGCCGTGCGTGCGCTCCGGAGCGAAGGGCGTCTTGCCGCCGTAATAGAGATGACTCGGTGACGTTCGCTTCGAACGGATATATTGTTAAAGCGTAGGATTCCCGGCTAATCGCTTTTATGCCTGCATTTCAGACGAGGAAGAAAAAATATTTCAAAAGAATCCGGAAAATACGGTGTGAGTTATTTGAGTGCAAAAGACATTAACGAATATTTCAACTTATTAAGGTTGCAGTTACCGAGAGGAATTGCAGAAACATAGAAAAAAATAATTTAAAAAATATTGAGTTTAGTACGTTAAAGCTCACTGACAATGATTTTCTTGCTCTCTGTATACGCTTTCGGCTACAAATGTAAATGTACACACTTGATGTAACCAGTAATAAGTAATACATAACTAACAAAAAAAGATTTTAAAGAGGAAATTTTTAAAGGAATTTAATGTTCTAGCAAAATTGTTTCAAGCTAAAGATTCCTGTCAGGGGTTGGGACAGGGCGGGGGGAGTCGCTTGGGAGTCGCTGCTCAATTCTTGATGGTAACTTTTTACAGACCTATCATACATTTAATGTAAGGCCTTTGAATATTAGTAAATTTAATTCTACTTCATTTGATTTACGAGATAGGCAATTGTGAACAATAAAAAAAAATTAGTGAATATTCATATTTTACATATATGAAATAAAAAACTCGAAATAAGAATTGTTCGTGTTACTAATTTCAGGTAATACCTGTAAAGAGTATTACATTACATCAATTTCACAGTAAGTATATATCTAAAGTTGAGAACAAAGAGCGAAATATCTTCACAAAATGTAAGTGTCTTATGGTCGTAAAGTTCCCAAAAATTCACAAAAATCTTCAAAAAAATTATATTAATTCCTGAAGAGCGTCGGTATTATGACAGACACAAATTGTAACAGAAGACATATTTTATTGGTTAATATTTCAATGCAAAATATATATTATTATTATTTGAGGTTGATCGGCAACAAAGAATGAAGAACGTGTATGTAAAATATTTTGTTCAACATAACCGCAAATAGGTGTTATGGAAATGACCTCGTGTTCAGACAAACAGTTAAAGAACTCGAAAGTTCAAGGAGAGTTGGAGGCAACACCGTAGTAACAGGCGTAATATAAAATGGGGACAAATTCAACATTTAGAATGTAAGTGAACATCTTAAAGAACAGGTAAAATTGAATGTTCCAAAGAAATTTGTTACATGAGAGTATTTGTTGGAGTATTTCTACGAGGAGTGATATTATAAATGAGTGAGGACATTATGATGGCGTTGTGATTTATATCAGTAGAATGAAGAATGACGTAATGAGCACTAATTTGACGTAATTGAAAGGACTGTATGACGATATTGTACCTTACTGTTCGGACTACCTGGACAACATAATATTATTACGAGGTAAAGATGAGATATAAAATGGCATCACTTAAATACTCACGAAAATGTACAGTGTCCAGTTATCGACGACGCTTGCTAACGACAAAATGATGAAACTTACTAGTGAGCTATTACGATTTTTCCTTGCACAACTAAAACCAAAATATTGCGAAGAATATTTTAGAATTTGCATTAGAAACGGTAAATGAAGAGAATGGGAAAAGGAAAAGTGTCCATTATAGTAACAATCACGTAAATAAAAACAATTCTGATATTTCAAAATGGCACTGTAGTAACTCACGAATAAATATTTAAAAAAAACGTAATTTTCTTTCTAAAACAAGATATGACTCGTGTTGATATTTTTAAAAACAAGATATTATTCATCGGAAACAAACTTATCTCCATCAGATTTTGTCGGTTTTCCTTGGCCCATGGACAAAATGTTGAGATCTGCTTGTATCTCTTCTGGGAACAAAAAGCAGCTTGTCTTGCCCTTCTCAAAAACAAACAAACTGGAGCCCAGAGTTGACTATGTTATCGTTAGACAAATAAGTGAATGTACTTATAAATATAATTAAATTAAAAAATACGTCCATTTAATGATATGTAAATGCAACCAAAGGAAATACAGTGATAAAGGTTACGCCGACGGGAAGCTTTTAAGTGCGATACACGAGGACTCATTCATGGCCGGAACTTCCGCGCATCGCTCAACGGCGTCGCTGTGTCGCCACGAGGCGTCGCCGCAAGCGGTCCTGCCTCCGCCCGCGTATCGCCCGCGGAGGAAACTGCCGAGCGGATTTTCCGCGAGGATATTGACACGCGCGGCCACGCCTCCCTGGCGTACGCCAGAAGAGGCTACAGGAAGAGTTCGCTGCAGGAAGGGCGAGCCTTCGCACACGCGCCGTCCGAGTTACATCATTCAGCTCGAAACATCGTTTAACATGACGCAAAATTGTATTTTTTCCCTATCTGAATGATTGCCGCACTAGAGAATTGAGAACTTCCAGAAAGCCCGAGCGCTTCCGGAAAGAACTCATCCGGATATAGGAAAATCCTGCGTGTTCGATGCGGAAAGAACGTGCGAGTCGCAGGTGTCGTATAGGCGACTGGATAACCAGTAAACGGAACAGTATTCAATAGAGTTGAAAAGAAATACAGCAATAGAAAAGCAAGTAATACAATGGAAATTCATCAATATTATATGAAATAAATAATAGATCAGTATCTTCATTTCACTAATTAGACATTATTTCGCGGAGAAAAAAATATAAAAAAATGTTACCATCACAGAGAAATTGTACTTGTTGACAAGTACATGCTGTCATGTACCTTTTTATTTAAAAGATTAATGAAAGGATGAAATCAAATGTTATAGTATTAGCTTTATTCTATTTTATACAAACAGATCCCAATATCTAAAGAAACATTGCATATGCATAAGATCCATTACATGAACTTAGCAGCACGAAGGTGATGCAAGTGGTATTTGTGATTGAATGTTAATGAGGTTTATTTAGTTTCGAATAGGTTCAATTGTATTTTACTTATTAGACGATTGAAGCAGAAAATGCTGATCATCAATTAGGTTGCGTTAAATTACCCCCCCAAAAAATGTTTTCTTCCTTTTCACACTAGAGACCAGTTTGGGCCTCGCCTAAAATCTACTACATTAGAATAATGCTAGAGTATTTTGTGCAATACATTAATTCTTTCATATGAGATAGGAGAATGTTATACCAGACTGATATTTCTGAATTACACTGTTCAATTATTTCACACACTATTATACAGAGTAATAGTTTCTTATATCATAAACAAAGACAGTTTTATAAAATCGAGAAACATCCTGCGTTTCACAAAGCATTTGGCACAGGATATAATGCTTACATTTGCACTCATTGAGATAGCAGGTTTACTAGATTGAGCTATAACATTGAATTACGCTATTGCTATTTAGATATAAACATCTTCGTAGCTAGATCAGTCACACGTACGATTACATCTTACTGTAAGAGACGTTGCTTCAACCACAGAATTACGATTCACTGATACACGATTTATCCATTGTCCTAACAAAAGGAGTTATCAAGCGGCAATTAAGTGAAATACCGCTGAAGAGATTGCTTGTATGAGTGTATGAAGTTTTTCAAACATAAACAAAAATGTTCATATAATCGCTGAGTTTTCTCGACATATTAAAATAGTAACAAAAATAGAGAGCCAATTGGCAGCCTATTCACCTATTGCCGAACTTATACACGATGTTTCAAAAATACGAAGTAGTGCTTTACTGTGTTCGATATTTCTCGACCTGTTGCCTGAAAAAGAAATGAATATTTACGTCTGTTTGATGTAGAATGCAGTAGTTAGTCAGTCTAAAATTTAGATGATTTTTAAAGATGAAACAAACCCACAAACTGAGCAGCAAATAATTCTGTTTATTCAACACGTACAAATAATTGAACCCTTTTACATTTTTAAGCAAGGAATAAATACACTACACATTAAAGAAAAGTAATTAAAACAATTGCTAATTTATTGTATAAATTCGACCATTCAAAATGGACGCTTGCACAGTTCCTAACATATTTCGAATGCCTGAACTACTCTCATATCAGAATCATATCTCAATGCACAATTTGTTTGTTATTTCTTGAGATTTTCTCTAGTGAAAAGCAAAAGGTGACGTCAGTCTAATCGCAGTCTGAGTCGATGCGTTCTTGCGTGACGGGCTATTCTCAACCACCGCTCTCGTTCCAACAGAGTGGCATGGGTATGGTGATCTCAGGCTTTCCGCAATTCAGGAGCATTTGCCCCACAATCTAAATCAGACGTGACAATGCACGGTTTTGAAAACCATGAAGGTATATTGCAAAATTCAGATACTGCATTTTTAGTGCAAGGTGCATTCAAGCTTGCGCGGTGAATACCCATAGCATGTGTGAGCCTGTCATGCGTGACGGCCCTGAGGGTTTCTAGAAAAAATGGAAGAGAAAATTTTCATTTTTAATTAGCCGTTAGTGCTATCCCGAGTCAAGAAAGTCGACCAATATATATGTTTTAAAACAGGAATTGAAAAAAGCGTTTAGGTTGATTCTAACTTCTAAGATTGAAAATTATCATGTGACAAGGGAAAATTACGCGAACATTATAAATATGCCAAAGTAAGGTAATAAAAATTGTTACTTCAAAATAATTAAAAAAATAATAAACTTTGAAAAAAATCACATCTCTTCAAGGTCTAATTGCGAAGAAATCGGAAAACATCTCAGACAATAATGCAGTTGCAGGAAAGTTCAGAACAATTAAGTTTTGCAATGATTTTCAAACAATTCATAGACTTGAATGAAAATCAGACTTACACTGTATTTTAAGTGAGTCATATTTTTTGGAACAAAACTTTTAAAGAAAGAACTGAAGACATTTTCGAGAAAAATATGTTCATGTTCTACGTCTCTGGGTAAAGTACACTCAAAAATTAAAATATTAGTTTGAAATTCGCAGAGGATTCGGCCGTATCGATCAAGGAATATTTAATTTAACGAAATTCCTGTGCTCGGTTGAGGTGATAATGTAGTACACGACGACAGGCGGACAGGCTAACAGTCTGACAAGCAAACTGACCGATGAGCAGGCTGACGAAGAGTATGACGAGAGTAAATAACAGAGCGAAAAACAAAGAGACGAACCAAGACGAACAGAGACGAACAGAGCGACGAACAAAGCGACGTACAAAGCGACGAAAAGAGTAACGAACAGAGTGAGGAACAGCGACGAACAGTGACGAACAAAGCGACGAACAGTGTCGAACAGAGTGTCGAACAGTGACGAACAAAGCGACGAACAGTGACGAACAGAGTGACGAACATACCAACGAATAGGCGGATAAGTACTCAATCTGACAGACTATTCTGAATAAACACTTTTCGGACAAGTATTTAAAACAAAATCTGAACATTGATATAATGGGACTTTCCACGTACAATGTACATAAACGGGTATTATAATACTATCACTGAAATGTAATTCCAGGAATCGCACATCATTGACAATTTTCACATGAAAAGTGTCCGCAATTTGCTCTCATCTAATGGAAAAATGTCTCAGCAGGAAATTATGTAAATTCTTTGTGAAAAAGTACTGAACAGTTTACCATCTTCTTACAATAAAATGACTGATTAGCAGACGAGTATCCTTGAGGCATCATCTTAACCGGTAAAACAATACCATTTGATAAGGACCGCAAGCTTTACGTTGCATCATCTTCGTCTCTTGTGGTAAGTAATGTTAGTAAGAGTCTGGATGGGCGGGGGCAGAGAAATCTATGTCAGTATACGAGTAACAGTGGAACTCTCGACAAATTAAATTTAAATTGAAGTAGTTGAAAATAGAATCATGATGACTTTATTACACTGATCATTATTCTACAGAATATGATTTGGAAATATGTTCTAAATAATTACATAGCACGTAAAATACTGTAATGAAGTGACGTGTTTAGCAACATGAACATCTCAAAATATTTTTATGACAACATTCTCGCACACGACAGAGTCGGGCAAAATTTTGTCTGTTCGGACAGTCGTATTTCTGCACTTGCTTGGTCACACGGAGTCATAGCTGTGGCGGCCACACAACAGTCATAGTTGGCGAAGTAGGTAATTTGAAATCGGGCACTTCGCAACTCGGTAAGTAAACAAGAGATGAAAGGAACTGTTTTATTCCAAACTAATTTAACCGCTGCATATCGTAGATTAATTTTCACATACACATCTACGAAAACCTGCCCATAGTTATTAAAGGGGGTTATTAAATTCAATATACATTGGTTTGTAAAGGAAATTTGTGTTAATTAGAATTGGTTTATAGAAATGAATTGTTTATGGCATTTTAATTACGCGTTCATCTATATTTAAAGCAATAATTTGACTAATGTAAAGGAACTTCAGAGGTTTAGTATTTCTGTCCGGAGAGAAGAAAGCACACAAAGTTGATCACAAAGGTAAATATACCCAGTGTTTGCAGCAGATATGGAGAAACGGGTCCACGGGAAATTTGTATGAAAATTCATTGAATTTGTTGCACAATGGAATGCATGTTTAATCTTCTACATATTTGTAAAATCAATATCAACTGAATACGGAGTAGCAATTTTACGAAATTCCATCTCCAACATTTAAATTCGTGAAAAAGAGGAACTCGCTTCTAATTTTAGTGACCCCTCAACTTCGAAAAGTGAAAATAATCGTAGAAATTAATTTAGTATTAATGTAATTTCCGCATATTGTTTCGTCGCCTCGTGTCCATAGGCTGCTTTTCCCGTGGGCATATTGCTTGCCCTTGGCACCTTTGAGCCTCAACGTGAGGAATCAAATCTTTGAAATCAAAAACTGAAAAACTGCTGTGTATCATAGAATTTTTCAATAATGTTAAATCAGTTACATAAAAATAATAAAACATTGTTATGCTAATTGTGACCCGAGTAGTAATTGCTACTTGGATCACAGTAGTAGTATTTATGCAGTTTCAACAGATTATTATACTTTGAAAATCGATGAATGGTGTGGATATTATTTCTTAAATGTTAGAAAGCATTATATTTATTTTATATAATTATCTTATTTTCAATTCGACCAACTGTAAATAAACTAAGAAACTTTCAGTTCATTAAATATTTTATTTCAAGAAAAGGGTGGCATTAGTTATTCTTAGAAAAACACTGAGTCACTTGCGTTTATATATCATATCAAGTCATCGTAATTCTGCGTTGTTTCGCTTGAAAGGAAGAAACCCTTGAGATGCATTTTCCATTCCATTCCCGTCGTAAATCAGAGGCGCCACGTCCGCGCCAACTTTCCGCAAGCAGTTGCCGCCTTCTTCTCCTCCCTGCGCAGAGATGTTGCCTCCGGAGTCCCATCCATCCGCGCGCATCGATCGGACGGGGCAGGGCCGGGCCGGGCCGGGCCGGGCCGGGCGGCTCCTTCCGACGCGGCGCCACGCGACGCGCGCGGGCCGTAAACACACAGCGCAGGCGGTCGCCGTGGAGCGACATAGCGGGGAGAGGGTGGCAGTGGTCGGGCAGAGGGGGGGCGGCGGCCACGTGCGGCGCCCGCCGGCCCTGTTTATCGCCTCTCAGCTCTCGCCACACTCGCGCCCCCGGGAGGCGGCGGTTACGCCTTTCTGCGCTCCCTCTGCCGCCACCTCTCGTTCGCTGGCGCTTCCGCCTCCGCTGACCTTCCTCTCCTCCGCGCCTCCTCGTGCCTTCTGCGTCCCTTGTTCCACGTTCACTTCCAAGTCCCCGCTTCTCCCCACTCCATTCCTCGTCCCCGCTCAACCCCTCTCTCCCCGACGTCTCTCCACTCTTCGTCCCCGCTCCTGTCCTCGCCCCCGTTCCACTCTTCCGTCCCCGCTACATCATTTGATCTCGCCTCCCTTCGTCCGCATCGCACCCTTTACCACCGTCCAACACTCGCTCCCTTTCTATTCCACGCACCTACCCCTCGTCTTTATCCAACTCCTCCCGTCCCGACTGCCGTGTTCAACTCTCTTCCATTTTCTTTGTTGTTCCTGCGTTCCTCTTCTTGTTGCTTTTTATCGTAGCATTTCGAGATGAAGCCTTCGCCTTCACCCGTAATTCACCTCTTGTTTCATTCCGTATAAACGTCTTCTTTTTAATTTCTTAACCGATTCACACCGATATAATTTCACACATTTTCATTCCCACGTACTGTATTTCCCACTCCTATCAAAATTTAAATCATTCACTTCTCCCTTTTTACATCATCCTTCTACCACCCCCATTGTTATCGCCCATATTCATCTTCAAACTCCACACGTAGCATTTATATCACTGACATCGTCACCACGAATTCACCATTATCCTCTATTTAAAACAGATATAAAACTTATTCTCACAGTCGATGAGACCCTACGCTCTTTCGGAGCAACGCGTCGATTCCGTGCTCCCTCACATGCTCCTTTCTCTACCCCGTCACCACCGGGGAGCCGTTCTTGGCGCCACCTCTGCTCCTGAATTGCCACCACAGATCTGCCCCAGCCCGCTGCTCTCGCGTCCCTTCTCTCCGCGACGTCTGCCTCCTCGAGTGTCCCTCCCGCGCCATCATCCCCCACCCCACCCCACCCCTTCCTCCACCCCGCATCGCCGCCACCCTCGCGGCTTTTTCCGCCAGGCGCCGCCACCGCCGCCGCCGCCGCCGCGACGCCACCACCGCGTTGCATTTGTTTTATTTCCTGCTCGGCGCGCGCGTTCTTCCGTGCGGCTTCACACCCCGCCGGCCCTTTGTTTCAACCCTTTTACAGCCCTCAAAGATAGACGTAAAACAAGTTGTAATAACGTTGATTAAATTTTAACAATCCCACTCGCCACTCTGCCTTGTTACTACAAATGTTTGCGGCGGCGGCGGCGGCGGCGGAGGCGGAGGCGACGCCGAGAGGGGCCGCGGCCGCCGCACAGCCCCGGGCCGCTGCGGGGGATGGAAATTGATCATTAGTTTCAATTCTCGGCGCGCCGCGGCGCCACGGACGCCTAATTGCGGCGAGTGCATCTGCAAGCGGCGCAGATAAGGCGAAGAAGTCGCGGCGGCGAAGGAAGAGACGGTGGATACTGACAACAGGGTGGATCTAGGAGTTGAAGTTTAGGAGGAGGTTGACAACAGTTGAGGGTTAAAGGTTTTGATGTTGTGTTGAGGTTGAGGTGATGGTAGTGGATGATGGTGGCATGATGAACCATGTGGAGAACTTTTAACGCTCTGAAGACAATAGTGATGGAGACATTGGGGACGGAAAGAATGACGATTAAATTGCCGTTGCATCAGGAACATTAAGATCGAAAAAAAGTGGGAATGTTACAGAGAAGAGGAGCAGGGCAAGGAGGAAAGGCAGGGAAGGCAAGGCGAGGAAAGGTGTGGCAAGGTGGGGAAAGGCGGGACAAGCAGGGGAATGGCGGGGAAAGACAAGACATGGAAAGACAAAAAGGATCTATAGAACTATGGAGTGATAGGGTGGTGCCGTGAAAAAAGGCATAGATCGTGACCAAGCGCTTAGCGGCATGACTTTGGGACAATATGGCGGCACGGCCACAGAAGGTCATCGCGTTCGTTTGAAAACGTGGGGACAAGCACGGGAAATGCACGACATGAGGGGCAGGTTACTACGCGCGGATAAAAGCAACAGCGTAGAGCGGAAGACTGATACGGCGGGAACAGCGCACCCGCCCAGTGAAGAAACCGCGCGCTTGGCGGAGTCAACGGGCGCGAAAGGGTGAGCGGCGAGATACCAAGAACTAAATTAATTAAGAAAGAAGACAAAGCCCAGGACGGGCGCGAGGTTTTTAGTTGATGAGG
>BOPP01000112.1:1117313-1181623 GCA_017312745.1 Gryllus bimaculatus | reverse complement strand
CCTTCCCCTCCCTCCCCTTCCCGTCCGCATCGTCTCGGGCTCCCCGCGCAAGTAATACACTGCTGACGTCAGCGTCCCCGAGGAATGCGGCTTATTGCGACGGGGTAATATCACCGTCGGCCGCCGCAGTCGCCACCGCCGCTGCCCATGCTCACCACCCCTGAACGCCGCAACCGCCTCCCTCTGTGTTCATGCTACCACCGGCGAGGACTCCTGAGGCTTCCGCTCAGCCCTTGCCAAGTTCCTCGTCATCGATTCATCTTGGCCTTCGTCATCGCTTTCGCGTTTTAAGCATCGTCTTCACAGCGGCGGTCCCCTCACATTCGTCTTCTCCTTTCTTTCTCCGTCTCTTTCACCACTTTCTTTGTTTTATATGGCGTGGCGATGTAGTAGAATGATTTAATACGTTTAATACAGTTTCAGAGACCTACATCCAAGTGAACGGTACATCGGAGTCTCTCATCGGTCGGAGCCCATAGAAGTCTTATAGCACACAGGGTATGGGTTATGATTCAGACATATGGGAGGAAAGTGCCCACCCTCTCTTTATAGCGCCTTGCCGCTTTGCTCAAGAGATGTCAACTCCTCACCTAGTTATCGAAATTCTCAGGACGTATGAGCACCTTGCTTTGACAGGGACACTTCCCTCTCTGGGCTTCTCTTTTTAGGTCACGATTAAGGTATTATAGCAAATAGTACGGGTAGCTAGTCGTTAAGAAATACAAGCATAAACTCCTTAATGGTCTCCTTATACGTTCCGTGAGAATCATCTAATGAGACACTCCGTGTTTGAGGAACTGTAAGCGTCCAAATGTAAATGGACGAATTCTAGTCGAATGTATCGTGAAACAGATCTGGCCTGAATGCTGCGCCGCTTGGTACTAAGCTTTCCATTTTATATGAATTCAGTGAATTATATGAACTTAAATATATTAAGTATTCGTACCTAATTACAAAACACGTTACAGGATGCCATTACATCTTTTCATTGCATCTTTCCTGCGCCGTCCTCGCAGTGTGAGCCAATGGCTTGATTGTTCCGTTTGACCGTTTCTTCCCCGTTTTCTTGCATCCATACCTCTTTGTAGTTCTTCGTTGACATTCTTGTTTTCCTTTCCACCCCCCACCTGCATCTGTTTACCGAGTTTAACCGCGGCCCCACTCACATTACAACAATCATTACAGCCTCTACCACTTCGCTCGTAGCCACTGCTGTTTCTTCCTCGCAGTCGTACTGCTCCCCGCCGTCTCCTCGTGCCATCGCGCGTCTCCGTCTCCTGAGCTCCCATCACCGCCGCCACCGCGCACGGTGATCCATCAGAGCTGGCGGCGCGCCTGGGGGGCGGGGGCGGCGGCGGCCGTCCTCGCCCTACCCCGCCCGTCCACCCCGGCGGGGGCGCGCCCGCAGCGTCCAGGGACGATCGTCGCGCCTAATGAAACTCGATACCGCCCCGCAGCGGCCTTCGCTCGCCCCGGGTAACAAATGGCCCCCGGCCGCTGCATGGAGCGCGCCCGCGGTTCGACAGACTTAGTGAGGTGGAGCGATGTCGCCCCGCACTTTGTTACGGAGGCGCGGCCGAGGTCGCCGCCCTCCCCCGCCGCCCCGGCCTCTTTTTCACGGGCCGGGCGAACGTTAATCGGAGTGGTCGGACGGCGATTGCCCCCGCGCGCGGCGGGGACGAGGGCGAGAGAAATCGCTGGGCGCAGCGCGCCCCCCGGTCATGTGGGAGCAATGGGAAATGCCACGCGAGATGAGGAACAGAAGATGTAAACGATGAGATCACAAGTCGGGGGTCTCTTAACTGTCACTGTCAAGTTTTAAATGCATTTCTACCATGCATGTGGTAAAAATCACTATAGGTAGAAGAGTGGCTTCTGAAACAAATTGCAACTCGACCGATTAGGAGAGTTTTCTGTCCCCCACATTTTTGCCTGAACGGCCTTGCCACATGCATTATTTTAGCCTCTTCGTAAATACGAAATATACGAGAAAGAAAACAATTAATAATATAAATAAATGATTGCTTCCATATAGCATGCAACAGGCATTTCTCATGGATTTCAGTACTTGAGTAAAAATGAAAAGGAAAAGAAGAGGGAAGAAGAAGAGGGCAAGAAGGAGAGGAAAAGAAGAAAAGGAAAGAAATAAAATAAAAAGTAAAAGATGAAGAGGGAAGGCAAAGAAGGGAAGAATAAGAAAAAAATAAGAAGAGGAAGAGGAAAAGAAGAGGGAAGGCCAAGAGGGGAAGAAGTAGAGGAAAACAAAGAGTAGAAAGATAAGAAGGGAAGAATAAGAAGGAGATGCGAAAAAAGGAAGAGGGGATGGAGAAGAGGACATCGAAATGATGAATAGAAAACGAAAGAGGAAGTGCTCCTCTGGTGTCCAAGAGACCGCAACGTCAGCGAACACCTTCGGCCCGGGTGAGGAAGACGTCGCGATCCGGCGCGGGCGAGGTCGGGCGGCGCGAAGCGGGAGGGCCCATCAGGGCGCCTCCCCCGCCTTCAAAAACCAATAATGTCTCCATATATTTCCTTTTATTTCAGATTTCCACTCGCGGGGCGGCGGCGCGAGTGCGTTCTCTTTTTCGCGGCGGTGGAGTCGTCGCGGCGCAGCCACCGGAACAAATGGTTCCCGCGCGCACGCTGGCCGAAAAGCTCGAAAGGCTGGCCGAAAGTCGAATAAAATGCACTCTGCTTTATCGACAAATGTTTGTATGCAAACATCACGATAAAATTAATACATTTTCAAAATTCAAATTACGGAAATATGAAATTCATTGACTTCCTAACGGCATATGCGGTTTAATTGAGTTCCGACGGTGGCAGGATTTTCGACACTATCTAAATAGCTACGTTGAGTTCAGTCGATATCTCAAGGAGAATTGTAGTGGCCAGTAGTTTTCTGTGGTTTCTCCAATCAACATCAGACAAGTGGTTTCTCCAGTCAGCATCGAGCAGAACCCTAACAAACAAGCCACGGATCTCGCGCAATCTTTCTTTCCTCATTCTTGTCCTATCTTCACCCCTAACCTACTACTTGAACTACACTAGCCAACTCGGGAGACAAATCGGAAGTTTAAAACGTGTCTCTGCTGGGGTGGTGCCCCGCTGGTAGGAGATACGTGTAAGGTTAAAACCCCGTAAGCGAATGTGTAGTTCGGCGCCAATTCTCGTGATCTAGCGGGGGAAGATAATCGACATTTCCCGCGATAAAAACATTCACTAAATTTACAGGAATAATGGTCATAGTTGTCGCGCCCGGAAACTCTAATCAATCAATCATACAAACCTTTACGTCTTTCTCAAGCAAAGGCTCCCAGGACTTTTTAATAAATATTTAATTCGTACTGCTGGGCGTGAGTTAGGTGCACGTTTCATTTCTTTGTTGACCGTTCTGCAGGGCTTCGAATTAGAACTAACAGTTGTGCGTAAGCAGATGTCATCTGTACGTCACCCATATGCCACATGTACTTATCATTATACTGAGAATATGTTAACAATTATATCGTTTAATGTCTACATAAATATGCCAACGTGAAGTGCTTACTTACTGCACAGGCTCATATTCTGATTTTATACTGCTGATTAAAAACGCACCCAGAAACATGTTTTCGAAAACCTACAAAGGGTAAATTTGTCTTCAATTGAACGGTATGTAGTTCAATTGAACGGTATGTAGTTCAATTGAACGGTATGTAGTTCAATTGAACGGTATGTAGTACAATTTAACGGTATGTAGTACAATTGAACGGTATGTAGCACAATTTAACGGTATGTAGTACGATCAAGTGTGCATCAATTTTCGTTTTCGAAATTTGCCCAGACTTTCGCTCGTTTTCCCACCGTGTGGTGAGCGGGCCCAGCGGCGCCGCAGGCCGCAGCGCGGCCACCGTGATGGAAACTTGATGACTCACACCGCGCGCAGATAACACACGGCCCGCCCACCCTCTCGCTCACCGGCCTCACCGCTCACCCAAACGGAGAACTGTTCTGCTGCCAACCTGCGATGTCGATATCACCGACAGGAGGGAGTCCGCCACAAGAGAGAACGGGGAGTGATGAAATGAAGGATGAGGAACAGGGCAACGCTTTAGATGTGTTAGAGGGAAGTAAGTATTCAAATATGAGCGACAATTCACTTGTGAACTCACCTAAACTACTGATAAAAACATTCAGAATAAAAAAAAGTAAATGTTCGAGCAACTGAACAATTATTACACGACAATATGCGCGCTACTATTCTCAGGAGAAAAAAAACACAAAAATCTAATGGGCTTACTAGGGGTTCAGACGCATAGGAAATTGGTCTATATACTATACTATTTTCGTCTTTCTGAAGTCTCTTTTTCCTGGACTGATAACGAGAACAATTTCAAAAATTCGGTGGTAACATCCAGGAAGCTTAGAAGGAAGAAGACAACGAGGTTTCCACATCAAGCATGAGGAAGAGAAAGAAATCGCTGGAATATATCCCTCATGCTCTGCTTCGACATCACCACCGGAAATGTGCGATTGGTTTTTCCAGTATGGGTCTCCCGGAGCAAGCAACAAGGAAAAGGAAGACGAAAATTATTGCATTGTCATGAAAACAAAATCAAATCCACTTACGTGTCATATTCATTCAAAGACACCTACAATTTTCTCTAGAATAAAAAAAATTCCAGCTTATTACAATTGGTAAGTAGTTTCAGCTGGTTTCATTGGAATTATAAGTGGTTTCAGCTTATTACAAACACATAAAACGGTATTAACCAACAGAAAAAACATAGCATCATATCATTTATCATAGCATTTTGAAAACATATGGAAGTATGAAGTTTTGTTCAAATTATTTGACCTCCGGATCGTTTTTGATACATGATTATGGTGGAGTATATATGAGTTGTTTCTGTTTATAATGGTTCGAAAAGGCGTAACATCTGTTCTCATAATGTTTGCAGAATTACGATCTGACTGGAATATTTATAGCATTCCTTTATATAACTACTTGTTATACTACAAGAAATATATTGTATACATCATATTCTATACACTTTCCACATGTGCTCTAAAGTCACACGAAATTTTGTGAGTCTTTATCATAAAAATAATGTTTATCTCTAATCCGTACGAGAAATAGTATAAAGAAGCAGGCATACCAGCATGGACAATTTCACGAAACTCGCTTTCCCGACGATAGAGTCTTTAAACCACACGGGGAACCTCGCAAGGAAACAAAAGAGGGGAGGAAACGACCCCGTCCAGACCGAGAGGACAGAAGGGAGAGCAGAGAATATTCGAGAACGACAACACTCCTGCCCTCACATTCGGGATCCTCGGCGCGGGACACGCGGCGCGTGGTGAATTAATAAACGATCCCCTTGAACCACCTCCTCCTGGGCGACGGCGTCGGCCACGGCGAATCGTCAGCGGCAGCTGGCGCAGTTGGCAACAGTGTCCTGCGGAGTACGTGATCGCACCCGAGCGAGGGAGATCCCGCGCCGCCGGGGCGGGGCCGCTGAAGGAACGCGGGATTTTATTCAATGAAGCTCGCTTTTTCCAGCCATTACCACTCGGACGTCCCTTTATTATTCCTAGAGGGGGGGGGGGTCGTCGAGATGCGGCCCCTTTACGGCAACTCTTTGGCGGCGATGAGGGCAAGTCGCAAGGCGACGAGCGGCGGCGATACGACCGCACTTGGCGGAGGGGTGGGAAAGTAGCGATGCCAAAGGTGGTGACAGCGTGGCGGTCGGTTGCGAGAGAAGTCTGTAATAGTTGTCCGCTCGCGGAGGAAGGGGTGCACGGACGAGAGATATGAAAGAAGTATAAGTAATGTGTCCGAGGAGGAAAAGGAGAGGGTAGCGGTGAAGGAGATACGCGCACAAAGGATCGAGGGATCTTGTTAGTGGATGAGAAGGTACATATGTACTAGGTACGTTTGGAGAAGCGGAGATAGAACGAGACCGGTGTAAGAATATGTCAGAAGGACTAGATGAAGTGAATCAAAGATGACTCAATTCAAACGAAGGCAGGGATGACGACAACGTGAGCGGCAGTCAAAGGAAGCTGCATGGCAATGGAAGTGAGCGCTGACAATCTGAGAAAACGGGAAGGTGTGGATATAAATGTGACGAAGCAGCAGGGATGGCGAAGGGCGGTGAAGGGAGCGAGAGTCTCAAGGATTCAGGCAGCGGAGAGGGAGGCAGAAGAGCCGCGGGCGTGGCCGACTGGGACAGCCGGAGCGAAGGGGGCGCGTGGGTGCGTTTTACGCGACGCGCCTGCGATAAAGTCGTCCCACGTCGCACCCACGCAAATAAAAACGACGCCAGGGGAATTTTTACGCGGTGTTGGTAATTAGCAGTAAGCGAATGGACTCCACGGACTGGCGCTACTTGGGGGTTGGAGTTTAAAGGGATGTTTTACACGAATGCGGAAGGGGTGGACCACTTGGTTCGCTGAGAGAACATATCCTCAGTTGTGCCTGCTTCTACAAAAACTGTTGCTTCGTGCAGTATCAAATGAATTGAAAATTGAAGAAAGTTTAAATCCAGTACTTCCAAAATTCTGGAATTCCTTGCTTCTAAGAAAATAAACGCTCTAATACATAAATTATTACTGTTAAAATCATAAAAATGAATTTCATGCATTATTATGCATGCACTAATTATAAATATTGAAATTTTGAATTTGGTTTTTATAAAATATTGAAATTATTTTATCTCTTCTTGAACTCTGACATTTATATTTACGCTACCACCCGTGTATTTTTCCCGTACTTTAAGTATTTTTCGGGGACTTCAGTGAATAGCTTCTGTACATTATTCACGAGCATTAGGGAGCAACAAAATATAGTGCATCAGTAAATCATCCTTGATACCCAGAAACACTGCACTAAGCACTCGGCAGTTGCTGAATAATTGCACTAGAAACGCACACAAAAGAAGTACATCGCACAGGAATTATGACGTATCATCTCCTCGACACCCCAGCTAATTCCATCAGGGACTGCCCAGCAGGCGCCCGGGGGTGAGGCCAGCTGGGACCGCGAGACCCCTCAATAATTTCGATGACGCCGCGCGGCAGCAGCCGGATGCTGGAGACATCGCCAGAAGCAGCAGCAGTGGAGATGGTCGGAGTGACCACGAGGGGGGGAACAAATTCCCCAGGATTGTTTGGTGGACTTGCTTTGGTGCAGTCAGTGGTTATTTCCCAGGCGCTGCCTGTATCCACAGAGATGGGGAAATGGATTTCCCGTGAAGGTTAAGTCAAGAATGGTTGAGATTACGAATTACCCCCACAAAGATGCTGACAATGTCTGTTCAAAACTGTTTGTGTGAAGACTATTATTGTGCTAGCATTGCCAAAGGCTGTGATAGAGGAACAGACTATAGCAAAAACGATCCCCGCTCTGTCGACAGATTGTGATGGTAGCGACAGCACTAACGGCGCCTATTATAGTGAGAGTGCTAACTGGCGGTGCTGGCTGGTGGAATCATGGAAACGGAGGCTGGTGTTGCGATAGCGTGGCAGGGACGGTGACGGCAACTGCAGCACCGGAGCACCGCGAGCCTCACATGGCCAGCTGTCTGCGAGTGATGCATCGCCGTTTATTTTTCTCTGAATTAAATAGAGCCGAGGGGTAGACCCAGCGGCGTAGCGGCGGGTAATCGCATTACACCTTGGAGGGCGGGGGCGCCGTCCTCACGCCACAGCCCTTCGCCCCCGCCGCCGCCGCCGGAGCCGCCACCACCCGCGCCACCACCGCTATCGCACCGCACCGCCACCGCCACGCCACCACTAGCCGCCACCGCCACCGCCACCCCGCCACCACTAGCGCCAACCGCCCACCGCCAACCGCCACCGCCACCCGCCACCTTCCAACCGCCACCGCCACCCCGCGCGTCCCTACAATCCGCTAGACTCACAGCCTTCCACTGCCCTTTCTCTCCCCCCACCCACCACCACGCCACCTGGCGTTCCCATCGACGCCCTAATGATCCTACGCAACACCGCAAAATGCCACCGGGCGGGTTGGGCGGCGACTTTTTCTTCCCGTTGGCTCGCTTTCTTGTCGCTCTCCCCATTTATCACACGACATCCGCTCACCGACCAGCTTCAACTCCCACGGCCGCTTGCTTACCTTCACAGCTCGATGATATCCGGGACCTACTGTTCACGTCATCTCTCATTCACGAAACCATAAACGGCTGTCATCGACACCTTTTAGACTCCTGCATTGCATTCCCCGCGCTCCACCCACCACAATAGCTACAGCCTTCACATTCATGCCGATTCTCACCACCCGTGCCGTCTCACCCTTCGCACCAACTAGAGTTTTGCCTCTTTTGCTGGTGGTACGTATCTTCATTTAAAGCTTTTACCAGTTTCTCAAGTTTTTCTTTACCTCTCTTACAAATTCATTCCATACGAAAGCGCTCATTTTCAAACCAGCGTTTTACCATATATTAGTATATTTCCTAACTTTAAATACTGACATCAATCGATTATTATACTATTCCATGTACTAAAACTTCTCTAGGACCTTTTCTACAATCGTCTAATTGTAAATTGATATTATCTATTTCTATAATCGTTAATTGTTAATTGCTATTTCCACATAATCTTGTACGGCAGTTGTATCTTCTAAGTTCTATTTTCCTTTCATATCATTTCACATTAAACACACTTATCAAGATTGCCTGAGACTATCACCGTTCTCCGAAAATCTTACTAAAGATTGTCTTCAATTTTCACTCGGGCAGAGCTGTCACTCTGAAATGATCTCCCTTTATATCAGTGCAGTATTCTTGACCTCCATCAACATCAGTTTTATCGGTATAAACGAGCATTATCCATTTCACAAGTATTTCCCCCCATAATGCATTCACATCGTAGATGTTACTAATCATAAACAACCAATACATGAAATAACAACCCTTGTGATACTTCAAAGAACAGGAGGACACAGCATTTGTTATTCAATCATCCATCCCCAATGTTAACACTTCTCATCGTCAAATTTATATTACGCTACATATATATATTTCTTACACCTACTCGTACCCTCCGTCATTAAACACTACCATGTCGACTGCAATCACACTACCCTCAATGGTTCGCCACCACCCCGCTGCTCGCACGTCGTTCGCTGCCGCGCGCCGCGACGCCAGCACAACCACTTTGCGGCGGCGACGGCGACGCGTTTTGGAGTCGCGGGGTGGGGCTGGGTTGGGGGTGAGGGTGGGGGGGGCAACGCGGGGGCGAAAGGGGTGAGTTATTTATCGCGGGCCGCAGCTGGGCGGCGGCGGCCTGCGCGCCCCGCGGTTTGTCAACTGTCAGCGGCGCGCGCCCAATAATATACTCGCGCCGCTCGTGTCACGTGAAATCCGACCAATAGGCGCATATATCATTGGCTGCAATCCATTAGAGCGGCGCAGCGCCGGCGCGGAGTGAGCGGTATTTGTACGGAAGCGCCGCCGCCGCGCGCCGCCCGCTCGCCCCCCCGCGGCCGCGTCGCGCTGCGCCGCGCCGGTGACCCCGGGGCTCGACGCCCGGCCCTGCGCGCCCCGACGCAGCCCCCGAGCGCGCTGGCCCAGTGAGCTGTTCTCACCTCTGCACTCGCAACGCTCACCATATGTCATCTTTAAGTGGGAATGACGCTACTTCTCGGTGCGTTTCCCATTATCCGCACTGTGATGATTGTGTTTAAAAATTGATTGATTTTTTGAAAACATTGGATTAAGAACTCGAAAAAAATAGTTAAAGGATTATAGTATATTTTAAATAATAATATTATAACAAAAAAACAACTAATGATTGCCACACATATTAGTCGCCAAACAAAAGGAAATATCTGTCGTTAATCGTTTGAGGCGTTAATGAAATGAATTTAAAGTTTCACTAATGATATGTTTGATCAACATAAGAATGAGTATATTTAGTATCGCACACATAAAGGAAGGACTAAAATATAAAAAAAATCTTGCTAAGAAAAATCCCAAACAACAAAAACAAAAGATGCACTAAATCATACATACGCAACGATCCGCTGTTATAAGCATCACTTTTATGGTGTGAAATAAAGGTATGACAATTTGAATACAGTTCGAAAAATTGTCGTAATTGCTTCACGTCATCAGATATAAATATTTTATTTTTTTTAAAAACCGAGAATACCAATGATTAGTTTTTGTAATCAAAATTATGTGAAAATAAAGAAGTGTGCATCAAATATATAATAATTATAAAATAGTTATTAATAAATTTTATCAAATTACTTGTACACGTCAGTAACTGCAGTAAGTGGCAATGCTAATATATGTTTCATTATTTCATCTATAGTACAACGACAATGTTTTGTATTAGCTATTTTACCAAGTATGTAAACTAAATTTAATGAAACAAGTAATAAAATAGTTCAATAGAAGTAATGGCGTTATTCTATACACAATATACAAGCGTTCAGAATATATGAACGCATTCAACCGCATAGAATTTGAGCCCTTCATCTGTGCGAAGGTATAAAGGTAAATTAGGTAATAATATTTAGGGTAAACGTTGTGTCTCACGTTTTATGCACGTTCTTCACAACATTGGTGATGAATGTTTATATATTATTCTCTTACATATATATTCTTTACTGCACAATTACATTTTATATTTCATTGGAAGAGGAATTTTTAAAACTCGATAGGTCAACTGTAAAATCGTTACATAGTTGATTCTCCCTCCCAATCGATTCTAACCGCATTTGGGGCGAACTCGTATTCGAACCGGGGCCTCCCCCAAGCCGCAACGCCTCTCCGTGGCGAACGCGCACGTGACTAATGCACGGAGGGGAAGGGCGCATCCGGATTCAAGGGGAGGGCGCGGATCGCCAGCCCGCCGGCCCGCGTGCGCGCGCACCCGCTAATTCCCGCTACTTACCGCGCGGTTATTTATACCCCGGGTAATATTTTATATTGACGGCTTGTCGATGGGAGCGTGAGTTACGTTCCGCGAGCACCTGCAATGGTTTTAAGTTCCGTTAAAACCGTGTTTCATTCATGACAGCGCCCGAAGCGCACGAGTTGTGCACGATCAGGCGACACCGCGGAAGCGCCGGGGGCGACTGCGCCCGCACCGAGCGCGCCGCGTCCGTTTCCCCTTCGGCGCGTTTTATTTAAACGCGCGCGCCGCGCAGCTATTTCTGCCGGGAGATAAAGACGCGCTCCCTAAGCAATGATCCTCGAATCTCAGCAGGCACTTAATCGACAAACCTCAGTTTAGGAGGAAGCGTCGGCGTAACAACAAAACCTATCTTCTTCTTTTTTCTTTTTTTTTATCTCGAATAAAAATCTTGCTCGAGCGACAATACTCATCATTTTAAGTACCCCGGGGCGCCAAAAGAATCTGCCCGTGGGCTCACCCCCCGGAGCCTGAGCGACCGAGGGGTTGAGGGGGCAGCGATCGGGTGGGGGGGGTGCGAGGCCGCGGGGCGCATGCGGGAACACGCAGAAGGCGGCGACGGCAGGCGCCGCTGGTATAAAAAACGCGGGGCGTCGCTCGAGCCGACACGTTGTGGCAATTCTAATAAAGGGAATTGAGAGTGGAGCTAAGTGGTCCGTGAAGGGGGAGGCGGGAGGCGCTGCGGTTTATGTGCAGATTTGTGGATTGTCGCCGCGGCGGCGAGGAGAGTCACGGGGCGGGAGGAGAGGGAGAGAGAGAGACGGGCGTGGGCGGCTGGGTGTGATCCAATACCGCAGAGTGCCGGGACTTTCTTTTACTTTGAAATGCCGGAGGAGGTCGGCGGAGGGGCGGGAGGCGGTGGTTGATGCGGGGCGGGCGGTTCGCCGCCCCGAGAGGCTTTGGGCGCCCCCTTGGTTACAAACACCCAGCGGCGCCCCGTTCCGCCACACGCGCTCGAACATGCTTTCACTCTCTGGTTCGCCAGGTACTCAGCCAGGAGCACGGCGTGACGTCAGCCACGAGAGAAAGGACGTTCGAAGAAATAAAAAAGAGAGAAGAGGAGCGAAAGATCAAGAAAACGGTAGAGAAGAAATACAAAAAAAGTGAGAGAAAAAATGAGCGAGAAAATGCAGGAGGGAAATGTAGAAGACTGGGAAGAAACAAAAGAGAGAAAGCACGTTAAATAAAAGGGCAGAAGGAAATATAAATTGTTACGAGCCCCGGTTTGCATCTTTCACTGATTATTACGGGCAAGAGAAATTACAGTTTCACAAAGAGATTTCAACGAATAGTGAGAAGCTCACATAAACCCAACCATAGAAAAAGGAAGCTACGTCTTTTCCCTTCGAGGGAGTGAGAGAAAATGGAAGAGAGAATGAGTTATTCGTAGAGGGAGTGAGTGACTGAGAAAGTGAGTGTGCGTGTGTGTGTGTGTGTGTACGTGAGAGAGAGACAGAGAGAAGGAGAGAGACAAAAAGGAGAAAGTGACAAAATCAGAGAGAGGGACGAGAAACGAAAGGCGTCGAGGAAACGATATATAGAGAAAAGCTGGATGTGTGGACAGTTTTAAAATCGAGAAACACAGTAGATGAGAAAGAAAGTATAAGAGGAAGAAAGAGTGTGCATGGAAGAGACGAATAAAACGAAGGAAATGAAAAGCGACTGAATGAAGGTTTCACGAACAGAAATAAACTTTAAGGGCTGCAAATCTAACTCATAACGAGCTTCGCTTTACCTTTCATCATTGATGATTAAGTGCAAGAGAAATTACGCTGTTTCACAAAAAGATTTCCAAGAATATTGAAAACCCACCCACAAACCAAATATCAACTCCAAAATAGAGTGCGATTCGTTGGATCGTTTGAGAGAACTACATTTGATGTCGCAATGTGGATTCCAACATTAACGCAGAGAGAAAATCGGAAAATGAAGTTCATCACGTAATGTGTTTGACTTACAGGTTGCTTTGATATTTTCACTCTTGTTTCAAATCTCTTTGATTTGGAAATCATGTGCTCTTAGTGATATTTCGTAAAATGAGTATCTGATGGAAATGGAAAAAATATTACTCTTACAGTGCGTCATTTGTTCATTATTTTCTCTGTTCATTACTTGTCTTTCATATCCTGAGTAATAAAGAAAACAAGGTAACTGATTGTTTTGATTTTCAAGTAGCATGAAACTCTCGATTTCTCAGGATAATATGATGCACTGTTTTCTACATTTACAATGGGGCTGACGTCTCCATAAATATAACTAAAAATTTTTTATTTTGAAAGTCTGATTCATTCTAATGTTAGTACCATTTGTAAATGCAAGTACGTAGAACGTACATTGAATAAAACAAGACTCATTTACGTCGTACGTTTTGCTGAACCCAGTTCATTGATGCAGTTATTTAAGAAAACGGGATAAATGTGTTATGTCTTAATTCCATTCACTCCGTACCACCTATGTGACAAACGTCTTAGAACAAGAAATAATTCATACATTTTTAGACTTTCTGAATAGGGTATAATTAAATCTCGTCCTGAAATAACACTAAGGAGGTACTCCTTTACGAAATAAGACCCAGAGACTAGATGAATAATATATGGTGTAAAAAGGGGATATAAAACTAGAATATAAAATACTTGGTTCAAGTTCCGTCACATGTCTACCTAATTTAGAGATTCGAATATTGGTATCTTCGTACTGAAATAGCATGAAAAGGACTACTCATATTTCACGTCTGATTTCTCGGGTACCCTTATCTTCTATAGAATTTCATTTATCGAACTAAGTGCACCAATTTCAAAGCTTTAATTTACTCACCACCATTCTACAAAAGTGTCAATCATTAAAATACATAGAAGATTGAGTATCTTTCATCATTGTAATCCTACGTACACATGCATTCATCCCAGTCAAACACCAATAAAAAGTAATAACAATAACTACCACAACAAATATGCTGCAGAAGAAAAACACAGAAAATAGTTTTCAAAAAAACTAAGCAAGCACACTGCGCAAGAACAACAAATAAGAGACTGTTACAACACTGCATTAAATTAAACATTTTAACAAAAACAGCCTTAACATATTCTGCAATAATATAGTATAATGCAGTACAATACCTTTTATGTAGAAATATCAATATAAAAATGTTGCGAAAAGTAACAAGTAAATTACAACTGTTTATTGGCGGCGCTTCTTAATTGAAGCCATGTTTCGCATGCCGTCAGCTGCGTAGGAAGCAGTGACGCACTGAGTATGACCATTCAGTTCACTGAGTGTACGAAATTAAGGATAAACATAAACAAATATTTGCACTTCCACTTAAAAATTCAATGTTTCATTGTTGTTGTTTTTTTCTTAAATATATATATATATATATATATTTATTTCGTATATTCTTATATATCTAACAAAACCATAGACATGGTCGGAAGCTGCATAGTTTTCGGTCAATTACCTCCTTATTTGAAATTAATAATATAGATTATTATGGATTTTTCCAAGTTTCTGGATATCTAACGAAAGCATATGCACCTCTCAGATGACCGAAACATTGTTTCAATTTCTTTTAAAGTAATACTACAGATGATAATTAGAAGAAGTAAAATAAGAAGAAGTAGTACGAGCACTCACCAAATCCAGTAACGTTTCTTGGACTCTGTTCAATAGCCCGACTGACAAATGCACACTGATCTAATAAAAGTAGCAAACAATATGGATATTGTTATAAGAGATATGGAGAAAAAAACACGTTTACTTTTAGATGATGCTATGTGAATAATCTGTAACCAAGGAGCCAGAAACGTTTTTATATATTAGTTTTGAAATCGCGATTAGCTGGATATGCTGTGAAACCACTGGTTGTACCGATAGTTATCGGAGATTTGTCATTTGTTCTGTAAAGTCTACGTGAAAACTTCTCTAAACTTCCCGGTGTTTGACAATAGTGGGAATGCCATATTATGCACAAAGTATTACAGAGGCACCTAGACCCTAAATCTTCTACTTCGAAAAGTGGTCGCAATTTGGAGTAGTTTTATATTTAACCGACACCTTAAATTTTGAGTTGTAAAATAAGGAATAAAGTTTTGATAATAATAGTAATATTATTAATAGTAATAGTAATAATAATAATAATAATAATAATAATAATAGTGATAATGAAAATAATGATGATTATGATACTCTTAATCAGAGGAAACGAAATACCTGAGACGTATTACCCCGATTGCTAGGCAACTTAGCATGCATTCAGTGTTTGGCAGATACAGGTTCTGGCACGATCGAAGCCATTTCGGGTACCGGACAGAACGCGATGTAATATGACTTGCATACATGAACAATTTTATATTTTCAGCCATATGTTCGTTAACAAAAAAATATAATCTTTGACCCCCTACATGCTCTAGAACTTTCTGTTAGCAACATATATTCTGGCACATTTGTATGTGTGTATGCATATTTGTTCCACAAAAACGTTTGACCTACTGGATCCCAACAATATTACTTTCAAAAGGAATACTTTCGAGCGTCCAAGACAATACACGTGAAATTGAGATTCAAAGAGCCCTAAAATATAAATTGAATTCAGTTCCCAATGCAACTAGACTGCTTTGCTTTCGAGCGTTGGCAGACGGGACGGAAAGGGCGGGCGGAGGAGCTGAAGAAGGAAGGTTAAGGGGAGGAGGAGGTGCTGGGCGAGGCTGATTAGAAAATGACACTGACAAATGAAACTCGGGCAACAACTCATAATCAGATAGAGGAGATATAAAAAAGTGGTCGAAGTATAGGTTTATTGAATGTTAATTTCAATAAATAAGAATGATCTGATTTCCAAGAGATTATCACTCACAAATTTTATATTACTGACACTTTACAATATAGTCGTAAAATTTGACACAAATAGCATTGATTATCTTCAGTAATAAAGTAGATTATGTGGTTAACTATTTCCGAAAGAGTTACCTTAAGCAACAAATAAAAAAGAAAATCGCCAAAATCCAAGGCTCTACGTCCTCGGAACTTCAGATCTTTGTGACTCTTGATATGCGTGCGTATTACTCTGCCCCTCACGCCTCTCCCAGCACGCCAGCCGCCTCCGCCGTAAGGGCCGAGTGATGCTGGTGAGGCCCGCCGCAGAGGTCCGCCGCCGTCATTACCGCCAAGCGAGCAATCAGCTAGCGCCTAATTACCGTCTCGGGTGACGTAAGCGCTGGTGCACGCAGTCTCCGCTGATGGCGTCGGCAATGGCGCCGCCTGAGATGGCCTGCAGCCGCTAACGCTGATAGATCACTACCCGAAAGACGGCTACTCTTACAGGGGAAGAGGATTAACATCGACCATTACGCACAGAAATAAATTATGATCACTTCGCATACTTGCATTATATTCGTAAAATGATGTAGTGTCAACAAGGATTTCAATTAATGAGTAATAAATTCTTGAATTATACAGTAAAATTTTAGAGATTGGAATTAAAAAATATAAAACAATTTACTTCATATAATTAATTTTAAATAAACTATATTATCAGAATTTCACTTAATTGAAATTTTACGTAAATTATTCATTTATATTGTACATTTTTTTCGATTTTTTTCGTAAAACTGAAGATGGTTATGGGCTAGAATCAATTTTCTCATCCTCTAATGTATTTTGTTATTTTCTCTCAGGGAGGCATTAAATCTTTTTTTGTGTTATGGTTCTGTAAGCAAATACAAAAGAAGAATATATATCGTACTATATGATATCGTACTTTATGATCAACTATTCTGCCACTGCCTCCATCACTATCGTTTGGTTCATTCACGAATATCTGTCAAGATCGAGCCACTGAATTCAATTATCAGTTGCGTCGCTGTAATCATAACTTTCTTGACTTTGATCGATTTCGAGAAAACGCCAGAGTGAGAATTCTTTGATTAAACGGCGCGAAGGCGGCTCACTAGAGAACGCTGAAGATGTGTACTTTCAGTTAAATAATAGTTTCATTTGCATGAGTACTTTTTTCAGAAAAAAAATCCAAAAGATGATCAAATTGGTCACTGGTGTCTTCTAGTATTGGCTCAGCAAAAGTCGTTTTATCGATTTTTATTGAGAATTTTATCAACTACCTCTTTCAAATATTGTTTTCAACTGGAAATTACGTATCGTTGATACCAATAGTCCACAACTGTTCACGTGTTCGACAATGGTCGAATCAAATTAATGTGATCAGAGTTGTCAAAGTTTCTTTAGTCGCTGATCCTTGAAAATTGTAATGGCGTCCACATGGGTAGTTGATGTTGGAGTGAAAAGTTCCCTAGCGGGACGTGAGGACATACGGAGAGGAGAGGGCTGAAAGAGAAACTGAAGAGAACTGAGAGAGCTAGAGCTGACATCGAGAATAGTGATGAGGAAGAACTCGAAATATTGACAAAATGCAGTAAGGTCCGTGTATAGAAAGTGGATATGGGATGAAATAAACGTAGGCATTATAGTAAAACAATCGTGCGATGAAGAAGCAGACCCTGAAGGGAACAAAAACAGGACCTTATTAATGAGTAATTATTACTGAAGAAGAGTGAAGTGAGAGTGTCGCAGATTGAAAAAGCAATTGAGATGACTGTCGAAAAAAGGTCAGAAAGTTGATTCGGAAAGAGGAGTTGTAAGAAAGATGTACACGAGAGAGAAACAGAAACGACACACGTAAAATTGATATCGGTGCTGGAGTGTCGGCGACGAGAACGAAGACGGAGAAAGGTTGGAAGCCCAGCTTAAGAATCATGGAAGGGAGGAGGATAAAAAGAGAGAAGATCGAAGACAGGCCGAGAACGGCGGCGACCGCAAGCGGCGGGGTCTGGGACACAAGTGAGCTCGTGATCGGGACGGCCAGGAGGAGCTGCGAGGAACGCAAGCGGAGCGGGAGTTCCGCAGGGGGTGGAATCCGGGCGGAAGGGCCGCGGAGGTGCCGGGGCGGGGGGGGGGCGAGCGATCCATCGCGGCCAAGTGACCGGCACGGCGCGGGGCGGGGCGGGGGAACGGGGAGGGGGCAGGGCGAGGAGCAGGGGCAGGGCGCCGGCGGCGAGGGGCGCGGACCTCGCCCGTTTTTTATTATTCCACTTGGGGCGAGCGCCACTTTATCTCAAGCGGCGTCCGAGGCAGCCGCCGGGGACGGCCAGTCATCCATAAGCAAACCCGAGACCGGAGGGCCACTTCCCCGCCGTCTTCCTCCCCTCCATCCCCTCCCTTTTCTCATCCCCGCATCGTTGCGCGGTGGCTCTCCGTGGCGACGGGAACCGAACCCGGAGCTGATGCTTGAATATGTTTTCTGTTACTTGTTGGATTTGAATGAACTGATTATTGAGACAGGGAAAAAGGACCAAATGGCATAAACGGATTACTTATCGGCTGTGATTGTAGATTTTTAATGGGGACGCTATATGGATTTCTGGAGTGTGTATTAACTCAATTTATGTCTACTGAGATTGTACAATTTTTTTGCTTTGTTATTTCGTTGGTTTTAGGAATGTAAATATAGAACTGGAGTTTTAAAAATCATACTTCCCTATACCTAAATGAAATTTCATCATCTAGTATATTATTCATTTCATTCATTTGATGAATTACAATCATTGTAATTCATTATATGTCAAAAAATTATCTACACAAATACACATTAAAAATTATCCTCCAAACAAATCGAAGCAGCGATCTTACCCTTCATTTAAAATGCAATTTTATAGGATAAACACTTTTTCAATTTTGGTAAGTTTCAAAATTTCCCATCCAAACATCCCACATAATACGTATTTTAATGACAATCAATGTATGTCATTATAATACGTGTAGTAAGTAAGGAGGAAAGCGAAAGTATCATTATGTTAGTTCTGATGAGAATAACATCCACGTGAAAGACTACAACAAATTATAGCGAACAAACAAATATCATATTGCACAAGAATAAAGTCTGGCAATTTTACTTCAAACGTGCTATCAAATGCTTTTTTCGTTTTTCTATCCCGCTCCTTCCTTCCGTCTTACAAGGAAATCTACGTGTTCAGTTCTGTTCCTCAGAGCTTGGCATCCGGACGATCAACGCCGGGGAATTCCTTGTGGGCTACGTACCGCACACAGGCAAAAAAAGACGTCAATGTCATGTATATACAGATAATTTGATTCAATGCTACATTATTTGTAAAATATTAATAAGTGTTCCGTACTAACAGTATTACTGTGTTTTATCTACTTGCATGCAAGAGATTGAATATAATGATCAAACGTTTTAATGGCAGTAAAAAATAAGAAGTGATATTAATGAATGAGTTATGTCTTGTTTACCTTAAATTTTGCCTTATTCAGCATCAATTTCTCGTAAATATTTGAGCGATCACAGCATTACAAATTTACTCCTTGTTACTTAGTTAACTGCATTATTTCCTCTTTGACACAGGAAAACGCCCTTGATATTGTTACATAATAGTTATAATAATTCAAACAATGTTTAACTCTTTAAAGACTTAACTGCCCCAACCGGAAATTCAACCCGGATCTCCCGGTATGCGCCCAGTTGCTCTATACCGGGAGATCCGGGTTCGATTTCCGGCTAAAGCAGTTGGTTCTTTGAACAGTTAAATATAATTTAAACATTACTTCAACTAAGTAGCTAAGCAAATGCGAAGTGGGAAACATTTTCCTGTACTATTGTTGACTTGCAACTGTAATCAGGTGGGGAAATGTAAATAGTAACAACAACAACAACAACAACAACAACAATAATAATAATAATAATAATAATAATAATAATAATAATAATAATGATAATAATTACTATTATTGCATTACATTCTCCCGAATATTTTTTGCACCGTCAATCCGCAAAAGAGGGAAGAACCACTCTTCAGCACTTCTGAAAATATTCCCATTTTCACTTTCCAAAATTCGTTTTCAAGAAATTCATTCTCGATATTACCCGCTCTCCGCACTTTCGGTATCTCAATAGTCTTTATAAAAATAGTTCAACTAACTTTCGAAATATTAGATGACTAGAGTCCTTGTAAATATGAAAATTCGATGACAGTATTGTCACAACAAGATCCAAGGTGCTTGAATCATTTAAAATTTCAAACAAAAAGGCAAAGAAACATTTCTGTAATTGTGATGCTACTCATTTTTACTTCATAACATTAATCCAAACCTTCGCAATACGGATTTGGCTTTAGGTAGACCATTCCATTGATAGATAATTTTTGTCGGCCACGTCAACTGCTACGTTCATTATTTCCGTAAGCGATTCGTGGCCCGTTCGTTAGGTTACTATTCCGGGATTATCCTGGTATTGCTCGGAGAAACAACGGAAAAAAAACCGACGAGAGCTGCCGGCCACGACAATTCTTCTCCACATCGCGACTCAGCTATCTATCTAGTGTCGGAAATTCACCAATGTCGACACCCGAACTCTCGGACCTCCAGGTCAGTTGCTGCAATCAGCGACATTACTTGTTCTGAGCTCAACTCGACTAATCATTCGAGACACGCTAAAATAGGAAAATATTCGAGCTCAAACAAACTTTCTAGTACATCAATATCTTTTTCCCGTCACATTTGTTGAAGAATAATAAGAAAGCCACCCAAAAAGGAACGGGTACTCGAAAGACGTGTTTCCTCTCCTTTCCTCAAAAGACCCGTCTTTCAAGAAAGACTCCACATAATGCACCCACTCTTGGAGACGGTCAGAAGGAGGGTAATCCGAGCGCAGGGAGTGGCGGAGGGGGGGAGGAGGCAGGGCGGGTAGTGGATTGTGCGCGAAATCCGAGGGATGGGCACAGAGCGGGAGGTTTGGGGAGGGAATTTCGGGTGGCCTTTGGGGACGGGGCTGTTGGTGCGGGGACTGCCGGGGGAGAAGGAGGGGGAGACAAGGGAAAGGGAAGGCAGACCAGGAAGGAATGGGGTGGAGGAGATGGGTAGTTGAGAGGAGTGGAGTGGATCAGTGGCGTGGCGGGGCAATGGCGGGGCGTGGCGGGGCGTGGCGGGGCATGCTGCGGGGCGTGGCGGGGTTGGCGGGGCGTGGCGGGCGGCGGGGTGCTGACGGGGCGGGAGGCGCGGAGAAAGGGCGAGGAGGGCGGGCGTTGAGCGAAGTGGATCAGGGTCGGGCGGTGGCGGGGTGGGGCGGGGCGGGATGGTGAGCGGGGGTGGGAGCGGAGGAGGAATACCGCCGAGCGGGCCAGAAAAAGCCGCTTTATCGCGCTTTGACAGTCCGGCGGCCTTGGCGGCTCCGCAGCGCGCCGTCCAGCAGCAGGTGTTTACCCCCTGCGGATCGTGCATACATGCATACATGCATACACATGTGCATACAGGCGGCTAGGGCTCGCAGCGCAGGCCGAGCGCGGTCTCAACAGTGGGCCGCAACAACACGCTAACAAGGCAACGTACTAACATAGTTTGGGCGAAAGTTTTTCACAAACAACTTTTTCAACGTGTGATATGTTGTTAAAGTAAAAACCGCGCCGTTTTATAATAAAAACAGCCACAGAATACGCCGTTTTATATTTTTTTTTTAAATTTTTCCGACAATTATCAGCAGTTTATTTTCATATCGAGGTGTGTCCCATTGTTTTTAGTTGCAAACAGCTCCTTACGCGAGCCAATTACGAAAGTCGACATCCCAATCTTCCGCTTCCATTAATTACATGTCGTTTGTACTATACGTTTTTTTTAATTTCTAGTTTCATAAAAATCACGTTTACTTTAACGTAGTAATTATTGTATATATTTTCTCTCTAGTGAACTGGACATTGCAACAATAAAAACCTTGTGCAATTCATTGTTCGCTCCTATGTAACTGAATACTGTATCTCCTAAAGCCTCATTATTACATTATTTTACTTTTGAACTTCAAACGTGAGCCATTTCGCATAATGCAGGATATACGGTTGATTTACTGAATGAAAACGCAAGTGTTACTTTCTAATAATTATGACGCTGTGGGCGCAGTTGGTCCATTTGTACCCAGTGTCCACCACCTCCCTCTACGGAGCCCCTCTCGACTCGCAGTCCGCGCGTGCTATCTAGCGGGGCTGTCAGTCAGCGCCCCAGCGCAAATCCGCACCTCATTTCCGGTGAGCGCACGCTCGCCCTCCCCTGGGGGCGCGCATCAACCGCCGATCGCCCCTCCCCCCCTCCCCCCTCGTGCCCCACCCCATCGCATCCCTCTGCGGCCTTCTCCGCCGCGCCGGGCTGCCTACCTGTCCCCTGCTTGCGCCTTTGCCGAGCCCCGCAGCGCTGCAATGCTCTTCCGAGAGCGCGCCGAGCGACGCAGCGCGGGTGCAGGGTAAATACGGCCGGTGGCCGGATGGGCTTCTGGCGGGGCCGTTTGTCACTTTGCGGGGCCGCTGGCGACCCCGCTGTGTACTGAGCTAATGCGTGTAGAAACTTGCGGTCGCTAGGGATGAAGTCGTTCAGTAATGAATTGGATACGACTGCAAAAAATGTAAGTCTCAGAGGTTTCGAAAAATATTGCAGATTGATCAATTAATATGCAGTTTTAAAGTTTCATTTTATAACTTCATGGGTCAGAAAGACATTATTCCCATGGGAATGATTGTTTTTAGATTTGGCACACAAATTTTCCGCAAACAATAATCAAACAGCTATTTAAAATTTTTCAATAATATATGTTGTAAGTGTGTTTAAGAAAAGCTTAAAAAATTGAATTTAAATTAGTAATATAAATCAAAATTCTTACATGAAAAGTTCGGAGAATATAGCTAAACGTTATATTTCTGACATTACATTAGCTATAAACAGATGAACATTTGCACATTTCTGTATTGGAAAAAAGTAACATAAAGTGATTATTTTTAAAAATTTGTTAATTTATTATTGTTTGTCTGACTTATTGAATAATACAATCTCGCAACTCAAATTCAAATTATCAGAAAATGTTTACAGAATAATGTAACGGGATAATTCGTCGTCCTGCGCGAGAAAAACGTAATTCATTCGGGTATTTTAATAACTATTACCTATTCCTTTTTATATTGAGAAAATAAATAAATAAAATCATTAGGAAAACATTTATTTAAAAGTATTCCAATAAATAATGACAACTAGTTAGGAATATAATTTAATTAAAATTATAGCAGAAAAAGTTGATATTATGCAGAAAACAGTACCATTACAAATACGTTTATATGACATATAACATCATTATTTACTACAACAGGATCGAATGAAAATAAATTCATTAAACGTTTTCATCTATCTCTCAAACTAGAACCAAAGTGTTTTATTGGATATAATAAAAGTCATCCATACTATCAAAAGATGCAACTATTTTCCAGGGTGAACAACTATAGTCCAAGCACGCAAGCAAACAAGAGACAAACATATTCTCTATCGGCTTCTAAGAAAATACGAATTGGCTTCAAGTTTTTACCAGCCTTTGTGTATGTCTACCAGTCTTTGCAGATAAATGCACTCCCCGAAATCTTTGTCATTTGTCTATTGAACAGGTTGTAACTAAACGGCTCTATACTTTATTTAAAAAAGAGAAAATAGTTTCATTCGATGCGACTTGGATATTTTAAAAAATCTGTTAAGTTGTTATTTTTACATGTGTCATCAGTAGCAAACAAAATATGCCTGTATGGGTTATAAATAGTTATATTTATATGCACATTGAAACGTAACAAAAAATCGTAACATTGGGGTACATCAATAGACCTCTTATTCACCACTTTTTCTTATATATTTTTAGTGATTAATTTGTGTTCTGTTTTAAACCAATAAATGAGAACAGAAGAGTGTAATTGTTTTGATGACCTTGAATCTGCAGGTATTCGAGCACAGATGGATAGGCAGACGGTCTACAGCCAAGCGGTCGGTTGCAGAGCGAACGACACATACGGTCAGAGAGTCAAATAAGTATGCAGTCAGATAAGAAGACGGCCCGACAGACACAGTCCAATAGATGGCAGACAGACAGACAGATTGTCAGACACGGCCGGACAGACAAACCGACAGGCAGACGGCCTGACAGGCAGACGGCCTGACAGGCAGACGGCCTGACAGACAGACGGCCTGACAGACAGACGGCCTGACAGACAGACGGCCTGACAGACAGACGGCCTGACAAGACAGACAGACGGCCTGACAAGACAGACAGATGGCCTGACAAGACAGACAGACGGCCTGACAAGACAGACAGACGGCCTGACAAGACAGACAGACGGCCTGACAGACAAACACGACCATTCGATAAAGGCAAATTCTGCAATAAGGTATAATATTTTATTTGAGATACTGGTGTGAAATTGAAGCAACAAAGAACTGAGATGGCAAGGTCTTCCAAAGTTAATAGTTCCCAAATGATAAATAGTTTGTCACGAAAAATACAAATACTTGCCAATCCAAGATTACTCAAGAAACTCTAAATGATACTGATGTGTAATGAATGCCTAAAATATTAGAATAGTGGCGCTACCAATCTTTTAAACTAACATTCTGGTATGCTTCCGTTTTTTAAATAACTTAGGTCATCCATATGACACTGATCTATTCTAGTAATTTAGTTAGTTTCAAATCACATTTCAGCGTATTTTACATTGCCGCGATGAACGAAAGACAGAAGCGGCTAGCGAAAACTCACCAACATTCCCCAAACTTCCCATCTCTTTTCTTCCAATTCCAAAATTCACCAGAGTGCCTCTCGACACCCACAACAATTCACCATTCGCAGGTCACTGCTTTCGCAAATGAAATCGCTGAAGGTGGCGCCGACGACGGGGTACGCGGGAACCTTGCGCCGGCTGGCGTCGCCGCTGCGACCGCCGCCCCGGGAACCCGGCGATGCGGCGGCAGGCAGACGTCACCGCACTTTTCAATATCCGACCGCACGCCAAGTAATGGAATTTTGCCGGGGCGCTCGTTCATTTCCGGCGTCTAACGAACACGGCGGCAAACAAATCGCGGAGGGGGTGGGGTGGGGTGGGGTGGCGGAGGTAGGGGTGAGGTGCGGGTGGGGCTTGGGCGTAAGATCGCCGCGGATTCGCCGCCCGCAGCGGAGGAAATAGCGCGCTCTGCAACGCCCTCGCAACCCGGCATCTCACCCCGTCCCGCCCCGCTTGTCGCGGCATTTGAAAGCCCTTCCTCGAAACGGCGATTGTCGCTCAATGACCAATGTCAACTTTCTTAATTCTCCCTGAACATAAGGCCGCAAATATACATTAGCTATAGGTCGTAGTGTGGCGAAATAAATTCTACTGCTGTTGTTCAACAATAATAATAATAATAATAACAATAATAACAATAACAACTATAATAACAATAACAGCATTAACAATAATAATAACAATAATAACAATAATAACGTTCTTTAGGTATAATATACACCACGAATACAATGTTACAATAGTTGGAACAATTAAGTAGATAACGTTAGATAGTTAACCTTGTAATTCTCAGATTTTAATTACCTGTTTGCGACCCTGAAGATCTATGATATCCATTTAATTTATTTTATAACAGAAACAAAAATGTAGAATGTAGAAATGAAATACAGTACAAGAAATAGATGGCCCGAGGGCTGATGATCGCTGAAGCATGAGTTCAGTCGCGGGTTCGAGACCCGCGTAGACTTCGTTGCTTTCCCTATGTTGTGGCATGTTGGGCTGTCCAGTCACTATGCATCACGTTGCCCATAATATCCTTCCTGCCCTGTCACGTTCGAGTGGAGTAGGATCGTACGCTAGCCCTAAAGGCATGTTGGCGCCCCACTACGACGGCATCTTCCTCAACGTGTGCTTTCTCTCCGGTAACGGTTTGGCGACACCAAAGTGCGATTAATGCGGTCGTATGGGTCACAAAATGCGTTACTTATAGGCGCGGACACAGCCCCTTTGCAGGCTAATACCGTCTGACATTTAGGATCCATGTGAAACGCCAGTGCGGAATCGAAGATTGAAAATTATTGAACTCAAGGACATTATATTCATAGTTTGTATACATGACCATTGGGCGTACCGTCTTTTTTAAAGGGTGAGGCCATCTTTCTACGAAAACATTTTATTTTATTTGTGAGTCAATTTTTTTTTTTTAGATACCTATACGTATATTTGGTACCTGAACTGGTTGTTCCGTTACTGTAATTTTTAATTTCTACAATATTTGCTTCACAATTTACCAGTTTTTCTTAGGGTTCATATATGTTGTTCCCAAGGTATGATAAAGTCTTCACATTAATTTCATTAATGATATTTTTAATTGTCTTGCTTTTATGGTATGGGACATCATCGTGCATAATGAAGATATCATACTCGTATCCTATAGAAAACCACGGCTGTAAATGCAGAAAAGTTGTATTTCTTATCATCGTCTGTGAAGTCCAAGTTGCTATTCCGTGATACGCTTGCGAATCTCGCCTGCTGTTCACGCTCCATCCAGCCCCAGCGTTCCCTGCGGCTGCTCTTTCCCTCTCCACGCTCTGCGCCGCTATCTGCCGTAACCAGATTTAGCCACCTGCGAAATGGCGGCCTCCACGTCATCTCCGCTTCGACAGACGAGGCGCCGGTGCCGCCCGTACCGCCCGCGCCGCCCGCACCGCCCNNNACCGCCCGCACCGCCTCCGTTTCCGGCGGGAGGCCTTTCCGGCGGCGGCCCGATGGCGAAGCGCGGCTTTCATTTTGTTGCAGATTTCGCTTTACTTCGCGTTTGCTCTTTCGAGCTTTTCAATGAAGAGATAAAACAAAACTCTACACAAAACGCATTTTTTGTTATGTACCTGAAATAAGATCAGTTAGATTGGAATTTCAGATTACCAGTCAACTCTTCATTAGCAACTTCAATGTTGAGCTCGACGTCATTTGACAATACCTCTATCATTCGTTTATGAAGAATGCATAGGTTTTATCTTCAAAACATTACAAGTAAAAGGTGTATTATTCAGTAAATTGTAAATTTGAATACATAGAATTCCATGTACACTTTTGAAATGTTAACAGATAAATTGTCACGTATAGCTGTATTGGAAATAAATTATTTTAAAATACCGATATCAATTTCTGAAATGCATACATTAAATACACACGGCTCCGACTAGATTCTCTTTGAAAGATCAAAAATACAGAATTTCTCGTATTATAATGCAATTAGTCGTATCTAGTAGTATCTTTTAGGGGGAGGAGATTCCAAAAATCACTACATTCAGTCGAAGGATTACTCAACGACCCGAAGAAGACCAAACAAGAAACTTTTAGAACAGTGTAAAGACACGCTCTTCCAAAGAGCGGATTTTCGGGGTCGATTGAAAGCTACATTCACAGTGGATATCACAGAGTGAATGTGCTTTGAGATGGTGTTTGGGGCTTCCTGAAATCCGTCATTTCGACAAAGCCACTCTCTCCATTTCACGAAGGGGACTCTTCAATCGAGGTTTCCGGTCCCAACCAAAGAAAGAAGAAACCCCCACCAGCCACCCCACACACAGCTTCAAAATGCTCAATATTCTTGTTGGCTTGGAGTCAACGTTATGCTTCCTTCATGTATGTCGATATTAATCACGTCATATAAGATTTTTCTCAATTTAGATTTACGTTTTATGCAGAGTACCTTATGTATACAAACCTAACAAGAATCTGAGGCAGTGTCAATCTTTTATATTTCAGTTAAATCCTTTTTCTGTCTATTTTCTTCCATACTTATTATCATTCTTCTCACTTGTATTTTCTCTTCTACCGTACAGTGTCAATCTTCCTTAAACTGCCTCCTTGATTCCCTTAGTTTCTTCAAAACAAACGGCCCCTTTCCACCGCGTCGAATCATATCCCCTCGGATCCTCCTCGGCGGAGAGAATCCGACATCCTCGTCTTGTCACACTTTATTCGCGCTCTCTCAGCTCGCCGTCTTGCTCGGCGGCGACGACTCTCAAGACTTCTTCGGAACAAACCTCAATCTGGACGCCCTTCCCTCCGCGCGAACTCTTCCCTCTCGTCGTCGGCCCTTTGGCCCTCCGCGCCCCGCCCCGCCTCCACCCCCCGGAGAAAGCGGAAGTCGCGAAGCAGTTTTAATCCGATCAGCCGCGGCTCCGGAGACCGCGTTCGCTCGCCCGCCCGCCGGTTGTTCGCCCACCCGCCCGCGCCCGCGCGCTCGGTCGCTCGCCCGCTATCTCCGCGGGCGGGCCGCGCGTTTTAGAATAATCCGCTGGAAATTGAATCCAGGCGCTCGATGTAAGAATGTTAGACAAAGACGCCCCGGGGTGGGCGAGACGGTCGCTGCTGCTGCTGCGGCGGCGATGAACGCGGTAGCGTCCGGGCGGGGGCGGACGCACACAAAGAAGGCGGAGGCGAGAATGGAGTTGGCAAGCAGCCGACGGTGATAGTGACCGGAATGGAAGTTGCATGACGTCGTCGAGAAAATTAGATATCACACAAGGGAGCCGTCAGTGGTAATGACGGGACCGAGATGGATTCCTTGATACACTAGTGTAGGCAATAAAAAACAATAGAACGGCGAATGTTACACCGGTGACGATGTCGTTTGTGATGTAATCATGAAGGCGTTCTCCAGAACAAATAAACACCGAACACGATCATGCTTTGACCGTGTAGACGATGATGATGATGCTGCTGATGATAGCAATGGTGACGATGATGGTTTTAGCGACGGTAATTGCAGAAACAGTGTCAGCAGCGCCTGTAGCTGGCAGAAAGATAAGAAGGCGACCCGTGCAAAAAATTATACGACGGGAATCGTTTAAGGTATCAACAACTGCGGCAGGGACGGTAGGAGCATGAACGGCAACTTGGACAATGAAGAGGGCAGAAGCAACTACGACCGAAACTGCAAAGAAGGCCACTACCAAATGGTAGGGGTGGGGGTGTTGGTGAGGTGGCGGTGTCAGCCATGGCCATGAAATGGCGGTGTCGGAGTCTACTGGGCAAGGCGAAGCGAAGCGGTGAGGAGCGGTGAGGAGCGCGGAGGCGGCGGGGAGGTGGCGCCGCGGGACAAAGCAGCACTTGGAGAAACTTCTTCCGCGGGCGCAATCTCTCAGGCACATTGTGCGACTTCTTTTGAGGACCCGCCGCCGCGGGGCTCCGGCTTCAGAAACAATAATCCAATCAGCCCGTGCCTCCTCGCGCCCGCCTCCACCTTCGGCGCCAGCTCGCGGTGGCGACGACACCACAGCGGCAGCGGACTCTGCCAGGGCGACGGCGATGGGCGAGGCGATGGAGGGGAGGTGGAGGAAGCGATAAAGGCGGTGATGGAGGAAGCAACGACGAGGTGGAGAAGGAGGCAGACCCATCGGTTGAGGCTGAAGAGAAGGCGATGGTCAAGGCGATGGAGGGGGCGGTAGAGGACGTGATGGAGAAAGCGATGGAGGAGGTGATGGAAGCGACGACAGCAACGGCAGAGATATGTGGGTGATCTGGTACCAGCCCTGAGGAAGACCACGACAGGATGGTCGAAACGTCGGCAACTCAGCCTTCGACGCGGCGTCACCCGGACAGCCCAGATCACCCACATGACTCTGGTCGCGGAAGCCTACGACTTCAACGGCAGAGATAGTAAAAGTGGTGAAGGTAGTTCAGGCAGCTGTAAAGATTCGATTACAACAACGAAATCCTCTGTGCTTCCAAGCAGAGAATAATGTCTTTAGTGATCTCTGCCTTTATCCAAGTAATAGATCACTTTATTGTGAGAAGATGGTGACCGAATATATTTTTGAGAATTAACCATTTTTTGCAAATCCTATAGATAATGTCGTTACAAGACGGAAATTTGAATTATATAAAATATATTGACATTTGTCGGTACATTCCAGGAATGGCGTCAAGATTTGTTCACGTGCTTCCCCGAAATAGAGCTGACCGTCTTGATGGTACTTTCTTTCTCACGGCAAGCCCGTGATCCCTCAGGTTCAGGCTGTGCCTGAGTGAGAGAGTAGAACTCCGGCGTACGCTCGCCCTAGCGCTGGGGAGTCTCCTGAGTGTCAGTCGACAGGAACTCGCCAAGGCGCGAGAGATCGGACGGAAGTAGGGATGAGACATAGATAACACAACGTCGATGTCTCGAAACCTCCATGTTCAAAATTAAAACATCGATGTTAATCATTCATCGCCCCAAAACCATCGATTGTTTTGAACATGTTTTTAAATGCTGTTTGGTCAACTCTAACATACGTTACCGCGGTGGAGCATTTTTTGAAGCATAATTTGACAGTTTTTACGAAACGAATATAAAAATTTGTTAAGTGTTGTGTGAACTCGTAAAAACAGACAATTGAGAGATATAGCGTCGGTTACCATGAGAAATTTGTTGAGGACGAGACTGGACAGAGTTCGCTAAGAGAACGTCCGTAAATTACAAAACGCGAAAGGAGTATTTTTGAATACCCCCAGTATCGCACTCGTGACTCGCGATTTAACCCACATAATAATTACATAACCCTTGCGAAACCTCCCCACTTCCTATTTACATGCAAAAAGTGAAAATAAATTATATTTCAGTTAAAAAAATGTATTCATTTCAATTCATTTAGTAACAACTTGTAATAACTTTAAATAATTTTGCTTTAAAGGAAATCAATTAGGTAATATTTTCATGATTCAGTGCGAAAAAAGGGAGTATTTGAACAAATGCAAAAAAAATTCAATGTTACATGACACAAATGAAATACACACTTACCCCTATGTAACGCAGCGTAACGCTGCCTTAAACGCCCTGTCCCCTCTTTAGCATTATGTAATTTATGGACGGCCCGTAATAAACGACCGACACCTACATGTTGGCCAGGAATATTAATGTGCCATTCTTTAATTTAAAACCTAAGTAGTAGCGACTTCAGGATATTGGGAGTTTTGGTAAAACCTCTCCAGCTCAAATTAATCGGTGGTTAAGTAAGAAACAAGATATGCGAAGAAGCGGAGAATTAACATTAGCCTCTATAGATATTGATTCTGGTTACAGGAAATCACGAATAATATATTCGCTTTATGTTTGAACTTAGAGTGTTCTAATTAAGTTACCCCAAGAGAGAAGCCAGTGGTCAGTGGCAATTCAGCTGCAGCTGAATTTATTAACGTTCAAAAGATCGCGATTCACGTGTGCCTACGCTGTTGCGGGAACATGGAATATTCAGTAGATTCATAACAGCAGAGAATGTTTATTAATTTATAATTAATATTTAACTGACACAACAAACTAAAAATAACGAGAAAATTAAAAATACTGAGCATAAAAGAAAGAGCTGCCAGGTCCATTTCAAGGGCTCAGACTTTTCACAGTTTTGTTATAGAAGGAAGCGGGCAGAATGTGTACAACACGTAGGTTCTGCGTCCTACACGTGCGTTGACCGTCTATCCGCATGTGAAATTTGAGTAAGGGCGTAGAAAATAGAAAGCGTCATCCCTTGCAGGAGAAATAGTCTTCTGGATGAAGAAAAAAGCATTCGCTTAATTTCAAAACATGAACTCACAGTGACATAATCAGCTGTTATTATTTCACATTTTAACTTTTACAAAATTATGACATTTTTTTTTCAATTACAAAGAAAACATCGAAAGTGTGAAAGCATTGGGCACTAAATATCTATGTTATGTTTTAATCTATCAGTTTAAAAAGTCGATATTTTAATAGAAACCGTTGACGGGCAACCTGCGACGGGTGCGGCCGGTTGAAGCAAACGCTCAAGGATTAATTGGCTTAGGCTACATTATGGGACATACATTAACTGTGGTGTAGTACGGCCTTGGCAAATTATCGCCTTTCTCCCCTGCATAACACAAGCTAGTAAATCAAATATGCACCGTTCTAACGAGTAAAGCAGAAGCTGGTAAATTAAGCATGCATTGTTATAACGTGTAAAGCAGAAGCTAGCTATTCAAACATGCTTTGTTGTAAGGAGAAGGGGAAATGCAATAGAAATCAATAAATCTTAGAATAGAAAAGACAGTATGAATACTCTTACAAATTGCGTACCTATCGGCTAATTTGCTTACGGAACACAAACTTGAACCTCTAGCAGTAGGCAGCCGGCAGCTAAGCTAAGGTAAATATTTAACTCCAAGTATATTTGCTTCTATTTGGTTTGATAACATCTGAATTTGGAGAGAGGAAATCCTGTAAAAGACATCTGGTTCAGAAGTTCATTAATGTTTTGGAACATTTTAATAATTAATTAGTTACCAATATGCTGCTGAACTGACGAAATAATATTTTCAAGCAAATGTTTTTGTTAATTTTGTTCTGCGACTTAACTGAATTGAAGCCATAAAAATATGAAGGAGACTGAGGAATGTATACAAAAATGGTTCAGTCTTTTCAAGGAGCTGCTTGGAAACGATACTATACTTGAAATTCCCAGTTTTTCACTGAAGTTTCGACGTGGAATAATCATATTTGAAACCACGATGTTCAGAGGTGAAGATACTTCCAAAAAGATAGAGCTGCTGTAATTAGCAAGAAGCTATTAGTTTGAAAGGTAATAGTAGTTTCGACAAATGTATTAAGAATGCAAAGAAAGTGAAATAAAATAAAATAAATCTGGAACGCTCTTTTTAGATATTCAGTTGATATCGTAAGTTATGTGTTATAATGTATATCCACGCAGTAACTACTTGCTTGATGTTTGTACTCGCAACGAAATAGATGACAGAACTCACGATGACATACGCACTAATCTGTTACGCAATATAATTTTGTCGTAAGCTGCTCGCGTTGTCTCTGCGCATTGCAACTATCACATTGGTAGCAAAGGAAAGCTTCCCTTGATTGAAAACCGATCGTTTTGAGGTTCAATAATTCTTAGAACATTTAAAAAAAATACGGAGCGATGTACTTATAGAATAAAGACAAATTTTGACGTATTTTTGAAAAAGACCAAATATCACGAGAAGAAAAGTAAGTACGGGGATATAATTAATGCAAAACAATTTTTAGACTCTGAGTTTGTATACACCCGAAGAGAATGTTTAATTTCATCTTTATTACATAGCAAAATTAAATATTTTAGTATATTTGTCTAAGATTATTCACCACTGATAGTATGACCCCCAACATCACCGGGTTTCTAGAAACTGGTATCCGGTTTTCTAGAAATTAAGTAAAATTTTCAGAGAAGTTCTTGGGCCACAGATGAAACATGAACGATGCAGGGCAGTGGCGCGGTGGGCGAGGGAAACGCCTAGGAGGCAGGAGCGGCGTAGGCGGCAGCGGCCGCCCGGCGCAGGCTCCCGTGGGACTCCAGCGCGCACCGTGCTGCTCGGAGGCGCCGTCCATCAACGTTTTAAAACAGCGCCGCCCGCCGTGCAGTGCCGCGCCGCGGACGGGCGGGTCGGGCCGGGCTGGGCCAGCGGAGCGCGGCAAGGGGGCGGGGCCGAGGGCGGACGAGGGCGGGGCGAGGGCGGGGCGAGGGCGGGGGCGAGGCGGGCGGTCGCCCGCCCGCGCCGTATCCCTTTCCGCGGCGGGGGCGGCGCGAGGGGGGCGGCGGGGGCGGTGATGTATCGGTCGGTAGACAGAGTAGCTGGAGGTCAGCGTACGACGTAAATTCTGGCGTAAACCGCCTTAATCTCTCGGCGCGAGCAAGCGCGGGCGCGCGCTCGCCGGCCCCTCTGGGCGCCCGCGTCCCGCCTCCTCCCGCATCACCACGCCCACAGCCCGGCCTCGGCCACGGGAGGTACTTGCCCCTGGGGCGCGAGTCCGCGGATCGCGGCAGGGCGGGCTTCGACCTCCCAATGCCGCACAGTGCTTTCTCTATTGAGCCTACTGCTTTGATGGTCCGTAAAGGTCAAACGAAATTCCAAATTAACTGGAGATCCCAAAAACTACGTATAGTAATGTTTTATACGTATTATCGATGTCAATGTTACATGTATCTTCCATCCCCAATTGTTGAATTTCAAAGAAAGATAATTTTATTTTCAATAGTGTAACAGTGATTTAAATTATCATTTTGAAAATTAAATTGACTAAGGTTCATTTCTATTTAATGAAATTAGTACGTTCAGATATTGGGCATAATTGAAAGAGTTGGCTTTTAGTTCAGCAAGCTGACAAAAAGTAAAAATACTGAATGTACATCTGAAAAATAACACCAGTTTTTGCAAATATTTGGTGCAAAACACTAGTGAATTTAAATATTATTTCTTAGAAAATTTATTTTTTATGAGTTTTCATTTAAGTACAATTCATAGCATACTAACCCACAAATGTACACAAAAAGCACTCATGAATGTTGCATCACGTTATTGTAATATTGTCTTTTTAAAAAACGTTTCGAAATGCATAGACGATTAACTAAGTTTAGTGTAGTGGCCGCAGAGATATTTATGTACTTCTGAAATATTGCTGAAATGCAGATATACACATATACATATGTCGAAACCATAAATTTTCATTTTGTCCCAGATATTACAAAGAAATATAATCGAAGTAGAATTTTTCGTTTCTTCTCTAAACTTGCTTGACTCTGCTGGTGTAATATTTACATACAGGCATGAATTAAAAAAACTATACATTCACTTCCATTGATGAATTTGTATATGCGAAATGCTAGAAAAAAAAGTGGAATAAATATTCAAGAATGGCTACAAACGTAAATATAATTAATTAAAAATGAAACTTATATATGAATCAATAGTTTCGTAATGTGAAATAAGAACATTGAAATATTGCGAATTGAAAAATTTGCAATTTAAGCAATTTTCAATATATTGTAATGATGCATATTGTAAATTGTATTGAACGTAATGTTAAGTCCTTGGAATTGTCATGGCGCCAAAACCAAAACAAGGCAAAAACATTATTATTACTTGTTTTATTATTATAGTTGTTATTCCCAAAACGAAATACGAAATTCTCCTAGTATCTTTGTCATACACCCCTTCCCCCAGAGGTTATAATATAAGCACGAAAATCGAAATGTGACAGTTATGTCTCCTCCAAACGAGAGTTGCAAGAGAGCCGTCCCCTGCGCTCACTTATCGAGCGAAGCGTCCTCTCTTCGCCAGAGTTGCGGTGGCCCGCAGCAGGCCGGCTCTGTCGCCGAACGGCGCGCGCCGCCGCTTCTGCTTCAGCTCCGCCCTCGCCTCCTCCTCCTCCTTCTTGTCCTGCCTCCGCCTTCGCCTCCTTCACCTCGACCGCGCCCGGGCGCAGCACCTCCGCCCCACCCTGCCCCGCCTCGCCCTCTCCCCCACTCGCCCGCCCGCGCGCTCCTCGGATCGATGCCGGGCGCGATCAATCGAGACGCCACGCCGCCCCGCGCCGCCGTCTTGAGACGCGCGCGCTGCCGCGGCGACAGCGTCGGGAGAGGACGGGGCGGGGGGCGGCGACCGGGGCGGGAGGCCCCGCCCCGTGACACGCCCCGGCATCTCGCTCCGCCCCGCCGCGCCGCGCCGACCCGCGCCCCGCCCCGCTCCACCTGTCTGACGTCAGCGCTGCCGAGATATAAATAACCGCTGGCGGCGGCGACGGCGCTGCGGAGGCGGTGGCCGCCCCGGGCTCGCGCATGGCCGCCAGGGAGGAGCCCCGGGGCGCAGGGCCGCGCACCCGGGTCACCCGAATGATGCCTCTATGGGGCGCGCGCCCCGGGGAAATCGCTTTCTCAAAGGACGGTCCAAGTGGACGCAAGAGTTACGGAATCATTGTGGAGGACGTAGCTCAGCCGGTGATCGGTTCGCTCCCTCAGTGCCCGGTCGATCGTGGATTTCAAAAGGGCGGAAAATCCAAAGTGTTAATGAAGTACACCCGACATTTACGACAAGGTTCATTAGTTCCTCATAAATTCTCTTGATAAATGAAATAACTATTGCCCCCGGTCTGCATGACGTCAGTGCCACCACTCAAATCTCACAAATCATTCGAAATTTTGTCACTAACATTTTGTAGAGAAACATAAAATGTATTCTTCACGTAAAGTCTCAAAATAAATTTTACAAACCTCTAGGTTATGTACGGGGGTAGATGATGCTCATTCATCACTGTTTACTAATGAACATGTAGTGGGTGATTTTATAAGAATAATATTTAACATAGTGACCTGGATGACTGAGGTGGCTAAGAACGACTCAGCGCTTCGGACCGAAGGGACACGGATAACCGACCGAGTTGAATAAAAGCCTTAAAAAATAACATGACATTATCCCTTGATTGATAGGCAACTCATCGTGCATTGATATTTGGGAGTCACGTTTGGACGCAGTGAGAAGAATTCCGTGAATCCGCTGAACACCAATGCATAATACGAAGTCTACAGATTGGGGAATAATAACAAATATGTAACTTCGTAACAGGAAATTCCTCACCACATACTCGGCAAAAATAGATCTTCACCCCCCCCCCAGGTGCCCTTAATGTTTTTAACATTTGTTCTGAGAGACATAATATGTTTGTTGGAGCATGCACTTTCATATGAAACATATTAAAGATTTTAAAATAAATAGGAGATACAATGTTCAGTTCCTCTTTCCTGTTTATACTTGTCATTGACGCCACCTTAAAGAGTGCTATGCAATAACTTACCGGAGATGTCTGATGCTTTCACTGTAGATAATTTGTATTTCCAGGTTATCAGAATGAATTTCCTATCCAAGGTGAGGGTCTTCTAAACCTCCCAAACCAGGAAGAAATAACTCCTATAAAGACGAAATAATTGTTCAAAGCATCTTGAAAGTAGCTTTTTACCAACGTTTCAAGGTGGGAAAGGTTAGTATGTTTTCGAATTAAACTTCTAGTAAATCAGAAAAAAAAGGATGTGAAATATAGGAAAAGAAATGTGTAATGACTTTCACAATCCAATGTATTCCAAGTTGGAATTTCCAATACAAATTATTCGGAAAGAAGAGACCCAAAAAATAACAATTTACTAACAATCAATGAATTTGGCACATTAGAAACAATGATTCTAATTTACGAAGGTATTTTCTACCTACTCGGAATTCCTTCAATATAAGTTTGTTTTTCATCTGAGTGTGCTTTTTTTCAAATAATTATACATAATTTTATTGAAAAGTATTATGAACTTTTCTCAAACAAATACCCATAATACTCAAAACCATGAAACATAATAAGCATTGAGAAAAAAATAATTTTATTAATTAAATTATACACATTACGATTAAATTAATAATATTCATAAAAGCAAATTTATGCGACGATAAAAGTGATGCGATGGCAAACAGACAAGTGTGTAATTTGCAATGAATTTTTAATGAACATTAGCGCCGGGCTGCGCCTAATCGCGTCTGCGGCGCGTGGGCATTGGAGGCCTGTGGAAACGATAGCCCGGGGCCCGGGCGGCGAGTGGCGCCGCCGGCGGGGGTTATCTGCGAGCGAGGCCCCGATTTGCAGGGTGACCGGAGCGCGGGTCGGGGGCCGCGGCCGGGGCGCGAGGTAATTAGGGAGAGGGCGCCTGGCCGACGGCGCGGCGGAGGCGGCGGCGGCGGCGGCGACGCAGGCGAAGGCGCGGGCGGCGACGGGGGAGGGCGGCTGGGACGGAGAGGTCGGCGGGGTCGGCGGAGACGCTCGGGCTGACGGCCACAGTGAGAGGGCAGGAGATGGTGGAGGTAGGAATGGTAAATGAGGTGAGAATAGGGTAGAAGAAAATGAAATAACGGGGAAAACGATACAAAACGACACACATGTCGTGTCATAGAAGAAGGGAAGGGGGAAAATAGTGAGATGAAATAGCAGAATTAGTGGGGGAGAGTGAAGGTGAGACAGAATGAAAGGGATGAACGGCAAACAGGGCCGACAAGACCAAGAGGGTTCTGTAATGAAGACGAGAGGTTGGTTGATGACAAAATGGGGTGGTAAATTGTAAGTAATCACGACATAAAGGGCGAGGTAGTAAAGGAGTGTGATAATGCGTGTTGTGGCGTTTGGCTATTGGGAAATTCTGCTAGGCAAACTTGTTGAAGATTCGGAAGAAGCAGATCGATTTATGAAAGTGAAACTAACCCTAGGACAACAAATACTGTGTACAAAGGAAATAGTACTATAGAATCGTCACAATTAAGAGTGAAGAGAGTGTTGAGAGTGCAAACAGGGACAGCAGTAGCACCAGCGTAGAGGCGGCGTGGGCGGGTTAAGGGCCGTCCCCAAAGTACCTGCGGCCGAGGGTCGGCCCGCGCCACACGTGTTGGGGGCGTGTGTGTCGGGGTTCTGCGGCGGCCTAGACATCGGGGGCGGAATGGACTCCTTCAAAACCGCAACAGCAGCAGCAGCCTCGACGACGGCGGGGGTGGGAGCGAGGGCGGCGTCGGAGGTCGAAGGTTCCCACGCCCATGTGGCGGCCAGACGAGCCCCGCGCCCCGGAGAAGAAGTCGCCGCCCAGACATTCCCACACGCCGCCGGGCGCCCGTCCAGCTGCCCTTGAGGCGCGCCGCGAAACCGCAAGTCAACACGCGGAGCGGGCGGGGCGGGGGGGGCGTGGGGGGTGGGGGTGGGGGTGTTTGGGGGTTGCGACGGGGCGACCTCGTTAAAAAAACTTGTCGCTTGGGGTGCGAGCGAGGCGCGGGGCGGGGGCGGGCGGGCGCATGTGCGCCTCGCGCGCCCTGACACGCGGCAGCCTGCCGCCTGACAGGCGCAAGGGGGCGCGCCTGCAGCGGGCACCGGCGAGGGAGGCTGCGGCCGCGCCAAGGGTAGCGCGCAGCACACGCATCCACGAAAGGAGGCAACGCAAGGTCGAATGTAACCGCCTATCGAATGGGCAGACGTCTTTTTTATAGAAAATTCGAGTAACTCTTACAAAAAATTAAATTCTGAAATATTATAAAATTATATATTAATTAATAAAATGGTTTAATTAATAAAATTATTTAATTATATTTATATATATTTAATTATACTATATTATTTAATTAATAATATTATTTAATTATATTAATTAATAAAATTATTAATTAATAAAATTATTAATTAATAAAATTATTAATTAATAAAATTATTAATTAATATAAAGGTAAAATACCCATTATATATCATATAATAACATGTTAATGTATATTTCATAACAAAATTTTATAATTAATTAAATATACATGCTTAATAAATTCACAATTGCCCCTTGTATTATTCATATTGAAACATTTCTGGTTCCAAAATGTGAGATGAGGGTGAGCGGCACATGGCTCCCAGATTTCTGCATCGGATTGGAGTCTGGGCCAACAGGTAGCAGGTTTAGGTTGCAGAGCATTTCGTAGTGCTCATAACTGTCAACATATGATTGTATCTTTGATCACTCTGCGTAAAATACATCGACTTTTAGTCGGCTAAAGTCTTTTGAATTATCAGAAATTGTTGTGTATGAAATTCTCTCTTATCTCCTATTTCAAACCTTATGTTAGATTATTTTTAATGAGCGAACAAATGACATCTAGGAAGACGCTGGCCATATTTGAAATTCTAATTTTTTTAAATTATGAATGTCTTTCAACATTAAATGTTTCTGCCATATTGTGTATGTCTTTGGATTTTTTTCTGTGTAATCTCTTATTAAATTTTCAACCATATTTAGTATTTCGGTTTAAACCTTAAACGCAATGTGTCAACATTCCGTTTGCATTTACAATTATTGACATCTTCATATTTCATCTACGTAGACCACACACGTGCGTCTCTCCCCCACTGATGATTCCACGGGTAGGAGTTTCTTCCCAGAACGCGGTCACATAACACGGTTGGGTATAGCGTGAAATTTATATTCGCCCTTTTCAGTTCCTTATCCACCCTCTGAGCTAAAAGCCTATTTAATTTATTATTTCCGTATCCTGGTCAGAGTAGGAAACTTTAGATCTTTCTTCAATATTTTTTGTCTACATTGGGTAACACATATGTGGCACTTTCATTTAAAAACGTCATGAGAAGTAAAGGGAAATATATTCACTGATCATCTTTCAAATGCATAGGATCCCTTACTTTGTCAGTTGATGGAAATAATGCGTCACTTGTTTACGAAGCGAACAGCGAAATCAAAAATCAAAATTAAGAAAATGAAGTAGTTACAACAATAACTCTAAAAAAAGGCTCCTGGCTTTTAATATTTTAAAACAACCACCAAGAAAAGGAATTGTCAAATTTACTTATTTAATCAATATTACATTTCGTTTGAAATATATCGTGAAGCAGTGGAAAATAACTTAATATTATAAGACAATTTTTTAAATCTGGAAAATAATTGGCAATAGTATAAGTTTACTTCACTTGTTTGCCTTATCCCTATGTAGTTTTAAATTTGAAAAGCTACTTTTAAGGCGTCTTAAGTCAGGAAAAATCCTAATTCCGACGCATCATTTCGGGTTTTGGGAAAAATATTGAACTATAAAGTGCCAGATCCGAATTAAGGACAGGAAGGACGGAACGGCCGGAGAGGCCCTCACATCGAGGGAGCCCGCTCAAATTCCATAAAAACTCAAAAACATAGCAAACAAGAAAGAAAGACAGACGGAAAGAACTGCGAAGTTCCACAACAACACGTATTTATTAAATATCTGAAGATACTATTCACTTAATCAAGTAAAAGTTCAGTCTAATATTTTCCTTATTTCGTACGAAGATGTTCGTTTCAACTATGCTGAAGTTGTTGCAAGATATTGAAAAAATTATCTCTGTTCTCTTTGGAATTTTCCAATTGATTTATGCGTTTAAGAGAATGATTATTACAACTCTACGTTTTGAGACCCCAGGGCAACTCTTTTCTACTGAGTAGGTCCGCAAGATGGTTTGTGGAATGATCTGCAGATATGCTAACTGGGGATAATCATGATAAGACCAGAGTCCCCCGAACCTTCTCTTGGACATATGAATGAAAGAGTGGTGAATAGCGAAACTCCAAATGTTGTAAAAAAGTGCAGAGAGAATCTTGAAAATCAAAATGTGGATGTTTTAAGAGAATTTACAACATTTAATAAACTCCGATTAACAAACACCTTTTAAGAAGAGAGATATTACAAAATTTACTTAGGCTTCATTTTACTTATTTAAGATCAGCTTTTCAAAATAATAACCGAGTTTTTGAATTATTGTAGCACATCATTTTGAATTAATATCACTGACGCACCAACTGAGGGATCATTATGCTTCCCCCCATCACGCATGGTTGAGAAATGCAATGGAAACTGGTTTCGTGATCTCAACCGCCAACTGAGCAAAGTCATTGAGAAGTGAATTTACTTTCCCCAGAACGCCTATGTTTTTGTGTGATGATATGAAAAGTGAAAAAATAAGCTTATCACTAAGAACTATTGAAAAATTTAATAAAAATTATTATTTTTAATGATATGGTTTTCACGCACATAAGTGGTATATCTTTCTCTTAAGTCATAATGTTATTTTCTATATTATGGCATTCAAAACTAACCTAGTGTGAATATGGGACACGCAAATCTACAATTCAGTCTCTAAAACACGTTTCCGAGTTTGCACTACTGTGGAGTATTGTGACGTGTTGCGGGTTGCGTCTGCACTCTATATCTTTGTATTTATTTTATTTTATTTTATTTGAAACAAGTATTATAAATACGTTTTAGATTTCAGCACCTCTTCTCCATAACTATGAAAATCTCACTCTTTTCCAAGCGCACAATATGCTTAAAAAGGAGTACATTTCTTTTTCTCTTCACGTATTAATGTGTGGACACTGAACTTTTGAAATATGCTGGAATTGTACTCCGTTTGCACCTTTTACATTTTATAATATGTATAGGAAACAACAGGAATTTCTTAAAGAATGCCGCCAAACAAAAATAAAGTCACTTCGTTGTCACAATGTGAAATCGCCCGGAAAACCACTAATTATAGGTAAATAAGCCTCTTAGATTCAACGTATAAGTATTGAATGCTAGAATGTTAAACCACCGTTTGAAGTCATAGTCTCCTATCTGAAGAGCAAGTTGGTTTTAGAAAATGACTATCTTGTACAGGTAAATGCCCTATTCACTACAAAAAGAATAATTATTGAAAAAATAAGGTAATTTATCTGCGAAACGCCTTTGGGTTTCATAAAATTCATTTGCGGAAAAATGTGTGCGTTAACTCTGCATATTATGCTGACACTAGTTATATAGCAAGATAGTGAGGTCAAGCTACAGCACGCGGTTCGTATTTTAAATAATTTCGCAATAATATACAATTTTAAAATTTTAACCAACAAAACAGAAACAATACAGTACAATACAATACAAACAAGATACACAATCAAGTTCTGTAATACCGTTGCCATTCCTGTACTTTTGTTTGAAAGTGAATCCAAAGTAAGTTGGAAAGAAATAAAAGTAGACTTAAGGCGGCAGAACTGAAATGTCTCCGAAGTACTCTAGGGCACTTCTACATAAAAAAGGAATGTGTATGTGATTTGAATGCCACACCTGTGTTAGAGAAAATATACGTAAATAAGAAAAAATCGTACGAACGTTTGAAAGATTTCGATTTATTTAATCAAAAAACCATTAAAAACTGCAATGTATTTCTGATTCCAAAAGAGAGATTGCCAGCATTAGCACTTCATTAAATCCCTCAAGGATGGAGAGACGTAGACTTTAGATTTGTGATGATCTTAAAAGTTTGATATTTGGAAGACACAAAACCGTTGTTACGAAAAAATTGCATTTATTGAACTTCAAAATATTTGTCATCCTTCACAACATACATTTGAAACTCTCCCTAAGGTTCAGTTAACCATTAGGAAATATCTACGTACAAATAGATAGCAGAACCGCTTCGCAAGCCAATACTTCCGCCCACTCCACAAAATGCAGCTCACAATACTCTTGACGCGGGACATTTCGCAGGCACCAATCAAAATGACAAGGGAAGTCGTCAGTCAAGTGGCAAAACTAATAATGTCATCTTAAAGTAAACATACATGAAGTAAAATAATGTGTCGTTAAGTATAAAATCATAATAAGACATTGTGTTCAATTCCCGCTCTCTTAACAATTCTGAAATCTGTTGTTTTTTTGCGATATTATCTCATTTGGGGGAGAGAAAAGTATCAGTTTTCAAGAATCTTAAAATAGTTCCAATTTTCAGGACCCCTCGTTCTCGACCCTTACAGAACTGTGACGCCTGTGAGAAAACAAAAACATCTTTTCTAGAGGAGGGATTGTCTAAACCTTAAAGTGTGGGTGTGTTAAGTAATCCTACACTGCGACCAATCAAATACACACGCGCTCTAAACCTCTCTCAACAGTAAGAGAGGATCTGAAGTACAGCATTTTGTCCAAAACTAAATTAAATCGTGCAAGTGATGGTAACAATCAGAGGTTCGATAAAAACGCGTTATAGGTTGGCAATTCTCTGTATTTATTTTATAGACAGACATTTTTGTTTTGACATCACACTCCTTATCCAAAACTTCTGTTAGGGGAGCTCTCCGGTGTCACAAAACTTCATTACCCTGGATTTTTTTTAAATTCCAACAATGAATAATTTTCATACCTACCATTTTGCTTAAATTATTCTTCAATATTCAGGTCCCGAAACCCATTAAGTAAAAGATTTCTAAAATGAAGAAATATTAATTCATTGTCAAGTTTAACGTTCTCGAAACACACTGAGCACAATACTTAAGGGAATAATATAAAATTTATCTCCAAATGGAGATCATGGTACATGGTGTGTAAAACAATCATCTGAACATAAAATTAATGTTAGGTTTTATTTTTAATAGAATTGAGTCAGTACCCAAACTTGTTTTTGAAAGTAGCATAAACTGGGGTGACTTGGTGGCTGGTGGGGTGACTGGTGGGACATACCCTAATATCTCATTTCAGATGATGTCATAGTCACTGTAAACGAAATAGACCTGGCATTCCTTAACCAGCCTCTAGAATGAGCCTCCATGAATAAAAGAGATTCTCAGACATAAATTGCCCCGCTCTTATTCCCCCCGCCTAATTTTGCCATAATATGTGTTTCGAGTTTTCATAAAGCATTGTAGAACTTTTACAGTACTTGCCAGTTACATCTTCTAGTTTTAAGGTTATTTTGCTTTGGTAAGTACATATAGTGGTAAGTGTGAATGATAATTAGTTAATTAAATTTTTTTTAGTAGTTCTAGATTTATTATTGAAATGTTCAACATTTGCGAAGTGACTTGAGGACAGTACATAAACTCGTTACTAGGTACACACAGCCAGAAGCATACAAGAAAAAAAAATCACATAAGGGACAAATCAGGAGGGCATCACCTATTTCTTCCTCAACCAATCCAGGGGGGATAAACTCACCAAAACAGACATCTTCAACTCTTCAGATTTACATTGTAAACTTGAAATAATTTTTAGTAATTATATTTGTAATAAAAACAAAATGTATTTATTTATCCTTTCTTTATTTTTCCCCAATTATTTCTAGTGGGGTGAGATAGAAACATACGTTTCGAACGATAAATATCAAATAAGTGTATTCAAGTCACCCCTTCAGGTGGTGTGACTTGGGTACGACTTTGCCTTAATTTTTCTCTTTTTAAATAAAAAACAAAATAAATTCCCTTGCATGATGAAATAACCATACAATTATTTTTACTAGTGGTAACAAATATTAGTTTATATAGGAGATAATAAAAAAATCCCAAAATCTATACCCAAGTCTCCCCGGTTAAAGGTATATTTCTGAAAGTTCTTTTTTTTTATTTTTTGCAATACACACTTTAGTTTTGCTCCTCAGTTCTTGACATGCCTTAGTATGGTTCACATTTCCCCAAGCTGTTTGTGGCGCACATTCGAGGGAGTTTATATATCAATCAGTCTTTTTTTACGAGCTGTCCGCTATACATTTTCTTTGAATAACCAGACATCTGCATTATCAATGACAATTGGTAAATAGAGGAAAGTTTTCTTTACAAATTAGAATTATATATCTATCTGCATTACACACTTATTTTTTCACTTCACTCTTAAATCTATTGTAATACTCAATCAGGTTTAATTGAAGAGGTGGCGTGCAATATCTTCTTTGGTACTACCACTTAACCAATGGTATGACATCCAATGACTTAGAATTTTACGTAATTATTGTCCTTCCAAATTATAAATATTACTTTACTTGAATTTTTACACTTGTTATCACACGAAGTTACATACAAACATTTGGTAACAGGTTAAAAATGATAATTACCATCTGCACATGAAAGTTTTTCTTTCGAATTTTTTACCTTTTCAAAACAATAATAGAATTCATTAAAATAGAGACATGCACTTGAGGTTTGTCAATGATTGCTATTAGTCGAAGTCGCCTAAGAACATTACTGCTCAGATCACAAATCATTTGTGGATAATCATTATTTTTTTCCTCGATAAAAGTCTTGGAGAAAGCAATATTCAATTTTGGAGCAGCATTTTATCCAATCCTTGAAATTGAAACGAATTGGTTTCATTGTAAAAAAAATATGATAATCTTGATATGATAATGCAGTTCCATACTCTCTGTCCAAAAACAATATTTTCAGAGGATTCCTTAAATTTTTAAATATCTGACTTAATTATAACGCACTGAAGACGAATTGGCTGGAACAATAAGGTTGTCTTGGCTCTTACAACACCCCGAGTGTCATGATTCCCAAATGGAGATCAAAAAGAAAAGGTCACTACAGAAAGGCAGGGATATTAATGATAAAATATGAAATAAAATTGGAACAGGAAGTTTCAGAATCATACGATCTTTGTCCTGAATATATTAAATCAATTACAATATGGGTCTGAGAATCAAAGAAATATGCATATCAGTTCCGCGCAAAAGTTCTGTTATTTGCGTTTCGCGACAATTATAATACTTCGTTGAAGTTCAAAGAAACACCTATTATTAAAACTATATTCTTGAAGATATGGATATGTTACGACGGTGGTAAAAAAATTCTTAACGATAGCAATAATGTTCACGTTCGTGAAACGAGTAGCCACGTTCAACGAAATAACAAACATTCACGATCCCTATTTGGGGTCATAGTTAATGAAATATTCTTTCAACCCCACACTAGTTATTTTTATTGTCATTCATTTATTTCCTTTATTTTTGACCTTGTAGCGTTTTGTTGTTTCTGACCTCAAAGCAAGGCGAAAGGTTGGACTTTGCTGTGTAGTGTACATGAAATGAAATCTAATACCAACTTATGAACTTATAAATTTGATACCAACACTTCTAATTTGTTCGATTAAAGCATGGCTAACGTTGCAATTGATTGCCATTGACACATCGAGAAAGAACAATTATTCATGCAAAATGTCGATAAAAGTACCACACAACGACAAAGTTAATAACATAATTATTTTTAATTTTTAAATATAAATAAAATACATTTACAAACTACACCTGAATCTCTAAAGTGTGTCTTTAATGTAATATTAATTATACATTCAGATTGACTTCGTTCCTAGTATTTTCGGTTGTGTCAACTGACATTCAACCGACATTTTCTTAAGAAACGCTATAAATTTATCAAATTTGGAAAGGTGTATATCACCTTGAATCAATAACATGCATTTAATCATAGAATATTGTGACCATAAGGAACCCGAACTCACATTCTTGGACTTTAGCAAATTACAATTATTGGGTCCAAAATTCATTATAATGTTGTCGCTATATTAGGAACCACTTACTAAGTTTGATACGTAAGCTAACATTAGATCCTCATTGACCATGTTACTATTTCTATTTTTGTAAGGAACCAAATTGTTCATATTGTTTTTTATATCTTTCTTTCTATTTCAGAAGTATTTATTGTTCAATTACTTCATTGCATTTATCTCTTATAGTCTTTCGAAGCATCTTTTTACCTTTCTATTACATTTTAAAATGTTCAGGGCACTGGAATTGTTTTATAGATCGTGATTCTAGCAATCAGAAAACAAATCGATAGGCGCACCTTGCGGTTCAAAGATGAGGGCCCTGACAGACCAACAAACTCTTCGTGAAGTTTTCCTTACACTGTTCCTGTTTGCCATAATCGCTTTTCAGTTTTTGAATACTTTTAACATCATTCCTGGATTCTCCCTACTATCGTATGGATTTTTTTTCACTTGAAAACCTATTTGGCGTCCGTTACCGCATTCATACCTGACTTTTAGATCAAAAAACACATATTTGATGAAGAATATTTAGAAATAATATTGTTAATAGAAACAAATTAAGATTGGTGGGGATTGAATGATTAGAAGAATTCCGTTGTCCTGGATAATTCTATATTTACTCTTAGTTGCGTATTTGATAGGTGTCATACTGTCTAGAAGTCTCGGACACAATCTCCATCATCTCACTTCAAGTGGCCACTGACGTTATTGTCGACGATACCTTCAACTCTCATAACTACTATGGAATTCATTATCTCTGCGTTCAATTCATCCTTGGCCTCCGCTCTTCGCTCCACCGCCTCATCCAGAGGTAAGGTTTCGATATCTTCAATGATGTGCTCCCACCGTCCTCGTTTCTCTTGTGGAAACCCTGGACCATCCAACCAACGATGGCTTCGACGTAGCCAATGCCATAGCATACTAACTGGCTATGCCAATACAGACAGCAGAAGAACACGCCACGAGCCATATTTAAAACATGATTGGTTCTTCAGGAACAGTGTGGCCTTCGGGCGAGTTTGCATTTTCTTACTTTCTTTCTTTCAAGATTTTCAGAACACGCTCTAAAATGCAACCATTTTCTTGGAAATAGAGAATAATAATTGGTAATTACTTCATCAGGTGCAATGGAAAATGAACTAGTGGCGCTCAATAGCACATACTTTCTCGCGTTTTTGGAAACAGCAACGTAATAATGAAAAAATGCAATTTCTGGGCTACTAACGCCTCAGCCATTATTTGAAAACGTCCAATTCAACCAAGAAGTGAGCAATGCACTGTTGCCAGTGCAGCGTTAGCAAAACTATCTGCATTTGCTTGGCTAATAATATCAAAACAGTAATTAGAATATATACAATTGACATCAAAATAATTACGAATATTTGTGAGATGCCTTTCATCGTAAGATAAGAGTTCCGATCGCTCGTCGTAAGACGAGAGTTCCGAGAGTTTCATTTCATCATAATCATCACATTTCATCACAACTTCTAACATTCAAACTTCTGTTACGATAAATACTATTGCTTTTCAACAAAGAGCTTTTCAACATGGTTTCTCGGAAGAGAGGAGGTGATATAAACAAAACAAGTGCTACTCCAGTACTTCTCTGTCGATGCGGCAGTGTATCGAAATTTCTTATTAAGCTTTGCGGATTGCTTAAAAGAAATACATCAATGCATTGAGAATACACATTGAGTAAATAGTAAAAAAAGCTATAAAGAAATGAATAGAAATAATATTGGCATTTCAAAAGGAAATTATAATTAAAATTAAATTAATTATTTTTCATATAATTTTTTCAATATTTCTCATGGCCTATAGTTGCTGTGAATCGTGTATATATTTCATTACTTTCAAGCAGAAATTACGCAAAAAATACTTGTATTTTCAAAACATTGTACTTGACCTTTTTTAAAGATTTCATTTTGTACAATAGACAGTCGGAGGTAAAAATCTCTTATCTTCAATTTTGTAGTTTAGAAATATTTTTTGCAATTTTCGAAAAAAAAACGAGCAATACTCGAAAATGAGAGTAGGGTCATATTTCTTGCCATTCCTTGTTACATATGTGAAAAAAATTAAAGAAAAAAATTTGAGCGGTTTTGAGAAAATTGTTTTGTAAATTTCAATCGCAAAATATGCAAAACCTACTACTTTTTTCAAAACATTGTTGATATCCTTTTTTGAAGAGCTAATTATGTACAACAGACTTTGTGTGAAACCAAAATCTGTCTCCAATTATGAAGGTTTATTGTTATTATTATTATTATTTTCAATTTTCGAAAAATAGGGGAAGTCAACGAAAATGAGGCCGGCACCATTCCCTTCTCCAACGTCCTTCACACAGTTCAACAACAAAATTTAATCAAAAAAATTGAGCCATTTTTTGAAAATTTGAAAAAGTCCCACGGGCTTCATGTTAAGTACACAAAATAAAAATGTCAATTTCAAATTCCAGGGTCAGCGACGTCAACTAGAACGATTGGAGAACATCAATTTTGGAGAAAATCGGCAGAAAGGTTTATGCGCTAGCGTTGTGCACAAACGGACGGTCGGACAGACAGACTATCAGTCAGCCAGTGAGTCGGACAGCCAGACAGTCAAACAGTCAGACACAGACAGTCACACACACAGGCAGATGTTCAATCCATTTTTCGGTATGAAAGACCCACAAAACATGGATTCTGGCTACACCACGTGTTAGAGGATTTTGTTCTATATTTAGCAACTGGATTTATCCAATTTTTCCTAGCCAGGGCCCGGCAATGAAAGTTTGTGTGGAAAAATCTCCGAATACATTACGATTACACTTCTTTCTCTCCTCACGTTAGTAAGAAGAGAAAGTAAAAATGTATTGTTTCATTTCTAAGTTACTTGTGTAAGTGGGTCCTTATGCCCTCACAAAACAAATTCTTCGTCCAGTCTCTCCCACGTGTAGTTTCGCAACCACCATCACCTCCTCCTGAGGATCCACCCCTGCTCATTAAAGAGGAATTCATTATCCCCCCCATCAGCTTCAGTGATCCTTGGTTTCCGCCTTCCTCTTTCGGCCCCCGGCTTCCTCCGGGAGATGCTGCGCGCGCCTCCGCGGCAACGGAAACGCGCCGGGGAGGTCATCCCCGTGCGACCGAACCGCCCGGAGGCGCGCACCCCGCGCAGACAGATAGCAGGAAGAGGACGCCCGCCGCCAGACAGATACGCGCGGCAGGAAGGCAGGTCCTCCGGGGCGCTCCGCAGGGGGAGGGGGATGCTCTCCCGACGCGACGTCCCACGCCCGATCGCGGGCCACCGTGGGAAGCGGGAGGATGCTGCGGAGGGCCACGGCGCCGGAAGCGGAAGACGCGAGGCGCGGCGCGGGGTTGCGTGCGAAACCGCTCCGCGTCGCGCCGCGCCGTGTCGCACGGCGTCGGGAGCCGCTAATCCCGACCGTGTGGCGCGTCGTGGAGGAGCCACCCTTCGTCCCCCGCGCATTCCGCCGCCGCTGCCGTTGTCTCCGCTTCTGCCGACTGCACTGCAGATGATCGCTGGAGACGTCCTACGCGTATGATTCTTGTCATTTAAGATTGTTCCAGAGAGGCAGATTCCCTGAACACATTGAAGGAGAAGGAATGATTCGTTTTGCGTCAACATCATTTTTGAAATGAGATACAATTTTCTAGTTAGGCGTGTAACTTTTTACTAACTATTCACTTCCAGTATTAGTGCTCGAAGATTTCTAAATCTGTGAAAATGAATAAAGGAGAGAGAAAGAGGGAGAGAGAGAGAGGGGGGTAGACAGAGAGGGTGAGGAGAAACCAGCGTGAGGAAGACCGAAAGGGGTCAGGGAAGGAGGGAAATGGTGGAGGACGGAGAATCAGAGCGCGGGAAGGAGAGTGAGGCTGATGGAGGAACAGAGGGAGTGTGGGAAGAATGGGGATGGTGAGGGAGATAGGAATCAGAAAGGAGCGATAAGGAGAGGGCAGGGCAATAGACACCGCTTGGAAGAGACGCAGACCATGATAGAGAGAAATGATTGGTATTGGGATGAAGGTGGAAAAAAGTAGATTATATGCTTTTAAGCTGTGAGGGATCGACGACACAAATTTAGTTGTAAACACTATGAAAACAAGTAAAATGACAAAATGGTTTCTTGCAGAGATGCTCTTTCCTTTCACAAGAGTGTATAATAAAAACATTTTACCTAGCAATTGTAAAAATAATTAAGATATGATCTGCATTACTAATTTTCGATGCGTTCATAAATTGAAAGAAAACTATTCTGCATCTCGCCATCTGAAAGGAGTCTGGTTCATTCCGATACTCAGGAACTCTGAAAATATAAAAAATATTGAAAGGTTTCGATCTTGGCTGGAAATTACACATATTTGATTGTGTCATTCCGTCTATTATATCAAACTGTGCCTTCCGACTAAAGGTTAGACTCAAAGGTTTGTACTTACGCCATTTTTTATTGGTCATTCAAGTGTTGCAGTTTGGAACATTTTTATATTCTTGGCGTGTAAAGAACTGTTTTACTGTATATTCGTGTATACCATAAGAATATATTATTGCACTATTCACGAAAACAGTTTTTATTAAAATATTTGATTTATTGTAGTATTATGCGAGGATATTTATTTGTTGTTATTGAGCAATGTGTGTGCTACGTTTTGGTTTTGACCATCAGCTTTCTAGCTGTTCCAGGCCAGTAGTTTATAATTTCCAGTGCGCGCAGATATCGAAAGAAAACTAAGCACAATGGCCATGCGATAGATGTCTGTTTTCATTACCAAATCTAAAAATAGCATAATAATAATAATAATAATAATAATAATAATAATAATAATAAAACAATTAAATAAATTTTTCGATTTCGACTGGAACAATGTAAATATTTAATTCTGTTTTTGCGTTGATTCATGTTCTTTATGAACCGACTGAATTCTTATTATCAGTGTGTCACTGCTGCACGACACAAATGACGTCACGAAGCAGCAAGGCTTTGCCATTAAATATTTGTTACGTGTTGCGTTATGGAACAGCTACTTCTTTGAATTCCTGATAGGTAAAGAACTGTTGTACTACAGAAATATACTTATCTAAGTTATTGCAGTATTCGTGAAAACTGTAATTTGTTGCCCTTGAGTAACTTGCGTGCTTCTCTTTGAAAAGGTGTTTTGTGTTTTGTTCAGCAGCCTTTTGGCTGCTGCCGCAACTAGTCAATAATAATTCGGTTGATTTTAAGTTAGTATTTCATTACTGTAAAGAAAGGCTGCTAATAACAACCCGTTAAATGGAACCTCCACAGAAATTTCGTTATATTTACGTGTATCTTTTATGCCGTTTCGTCATTTATAATACAATAATACTGCGCATTAGGTTTTGTTCGACTGACCTTTCCACAACACCGTAAACACGCCCATGGCTGTTCGGAGCAAGACATTGTACACGTTTTTGGATTAAGGTAAAAAATCTGATTATTACACAAAAACACTCCAATTAAGAGAGTGAACATTGATTATAAACTGAGTTGAGTATATCGTCGTTAAATATATATAAGTTCATGTTTTGGAGAAAAAATATGAACTATGCTGATCATAAAAGCTTTTTTCCTTTTGTCACCTGAGTGTGACCGTGAGCTGCCATCCTTGAGTCGACGCTTTCGCTTACTTCAGCAATGTTTAAGACTGGGGTTTTGCGACCTCCAAGGGTAAGGCTCCAGGTTGTAGGGGGTTCCTCCTTTCCAATTACGTTTATTGAACACTCAAAATTATCAAAATATGAAGCTCATCCTAACATTTCCCATAAATCATTTATCCTATCGTCATATTAGGATTTGTTGCAGATTGTTTCATCTGTCCAGCCAATTTTCCGCAACTTTCGAAATCATTTCGCATTAAATTTGGCGATGATAAAATATTTGTGTCCTAAATAATGAGCGAAAGAAGGAAGACGCAATTGGCTTTGTCGATAAAGTTTCTTCGACAGATCGACAGTTCTTATCATGATTTAACTACTGTTGAAAAGCGAAAAGTGCGCGTTTAGCTATCGTGCGGGAGAGAATTCATGGAGGACGTCCTCGAACAACTGGACCAAGACATTTTTATAAATTACTCTTCCCCTCCATTTTCCATTTCGCAAAATGTCACTTTTAAACGTTTTTAACAATAACAATACATTTGAATAAAGAAATATATTTCAAACACGAACTAATTATTTTAAAACATTATTATTGAATGGGTGAAAACCAGAACGGTATAAGTGACATTTTATAAATTCTGAGAAAAACGTGTTTATTTTAGGCTATATTTCAGTAGTAATGTATTTTAATGGTTTTAAATAACAATAGAAATGCCGTAGTTTTAATGATGAAACAAAGCACAACGACTTTACAGTGAAATTTACTTAAATAAACATATTTATCAGAATTTATAAAATGTCACTTATACCGTACTGGTTTTCACCCATTCATTTGTTCAATTAAATTAGGTACTGTCCAGTGTCATTACATTTATCATAATGAGCTCTTTAAGACACTACACTGAGTTTCAAAGGTGCAAACAGCCTTTGTAATTCAGTTTAGTACAGAAGAACTTACTTCAATATGAATAGTGAGTACGGTGTTATTTGAAAAAATCTCTCTTTAATGTAAATGTCTTGAGATTTTGCTGCAGTAAATCTAGAATATAATTCCCTTCGTCCTCCACATTGAATCATAAAAGAAATTGGAGCGGCTGAAGCAAGATAGAAACTTTTTTCATATTATTACTTATGTTCAAGGATATGCTACCAAAAATGATTTTTCAGATATAACGTCATCCATAAGCAATAAAAAATATAAACCAACAGGCTCACTATAAAATATAAACTGTTGGAATGACATCTGGAGGTGCAATTCGGTAAGAATATTTTTCATTTTGCACATGCTAAAGTAATATTGTTTCAGAGATATTGCATTAGCATTCTTTAATTTTTTTATAGTTTTGGTAGTGTGCAATTCGGTTTCGCAGTATGAGGGAAGTTTAGAAGGGGTGTCTCTCGCACTTTTGAAGAGGGAGTCGGGCACACGCTCGGGCAATCGCACGCTTCGGAGCTCGAGATCTACAGAGGCAGAAAGATTAAATATTTCTGACTGAGTCGCGCACTTGGGATGTACAGCATTAGTGATTAGGGAAAACTACAAAAGCTGAAATGTAATGGGATGTAATTAGATTCAACTAAATTCATTCCGAATCAATAAAATAAAAATACATATTTATATTGCGAAGAAAATAAAATTTCGATGGACAAGGGAAGGCAGCCTGCAGTGCTGAGTCCGAGCTTCCTCTTTTCGCAACAGAGGAAAGGGAGACTGCGCGCGTATGTGCGATATCTGGGACAGTGGATCTGATCATCGATTCACTCGCTACTAGGAACTGCAAGCAGAGCGTAAAGAACAGTAATCAAGAACTATATCTCCAGCTCTCTAAACCACGTCTCAGCATCTGCGCTTGCGCCACTCAAACTGCCAATGCGCAGAAGGTCGAGAATCCTGTCGATTGCAATACAATAAGCCGTGCTTAAAGTCGGATTAAACGCTATATACCTAAACAACTATAATATATATTAGAGTAACTGAATTCGGATCCTTCGTGGGAAGTGGCAACCAGTGGTGGCAACCAATATAGCAACAAGCCCAAAAGTTCACCTGATGGCCCCTTCAATTCCTCCCTATAATCGTTCCGCAGTCCCCCACAGGACCGCAGGCACCAGTTTGAGAATCTATTTATGATATGAAATGAAATTTGAATGAAATTTGAATTTACATACAGAAATCAAATTGTGTTATAGTATCCACTATATTGAATTATTAATAAGGGATTTTGATTTCAGTCATTTTTGACCTTTACTTATAAAAAAATTTTTGCCATGTTGCATTAAGACTGCAAGCAGTCAAAAATTGGTTCAATCAAAAAATAAACAGAAGGTGCATTTATGATCCGTTTTCTAAACAATGATCATCATTCTATCAACGCAGTTAGGCTCCATCATAGTCGCCTACCCAACACAGAATAGGAAAAGTGGAGTCCGAATTTTGATTTCTTCAAAACAACATGTTGCTGCCATTCATCTTGGTAATTAAATAGTAAAAATGTATGGCTCTATTTCATGTGGTTAGGCCAACTTCATTTCAAGTAGACGTAATCTTGATTTTTGGAATAAGCTGAATAGTAAAGAGAACGGTTTTGCGGTAATTAATTAGTAACTAATTAAACAGTCAATAATTGTGCAACAACTTTTGTTTCTCTCTTAATTGCATTTTCTTTCTGACCTTATAATGTGTGGTGCTCTGTTTTGCTGTCTAGGCTAGCTTGATGGGCCATTGGTATGCACTCTGGAGCTTCGAACGCTTCAGCTTGATGTGGCCGTTGTGGCAGGCGCCGTGGCCGCCGTCTCTACCACCGTCGGAGGCCATTCTCCGCCGCCGTCGTGTTCGCCGTCTCCGCCGCGGCGCCGCCGCCTCCGGCTGAGTCGTCCTCCCGGCGCGGGGCGGCGCGGTGCCCCCAGGGGCCCAGAGGGGCCCAGAGGGCACTTTCCGTGCGCTCGCGTCTCTATTTCGGGCCGCAGGCGGTGACGTCTTCGGGCCGCGGCCTCGGCTTCCGGGTCGGGTCCCGAACCCGCGACCTCGCCAGCTGCGTGGGGCGCCCACGTGGGGCGCGCGCGCGGAACTAAGGCGCGTTTAAAGGACATTTATAAAGATTTACAGGCGAACGCAGGGGCCTCGGCCGTCGGACAAATGAGGATGCTGTCGCAGATGTCTCTGGAGACACTGGGGGCCTCGGAGGAGTCGTGGCGCCGAGGCGGGAAATGGAGCTGAAATGCTCGCAAAGCATAAAAACGAGCTTTTATCAGAAACTGCGCCTTCGGCAACATGCAGATTGTCCTAAATAATTTCATTGAATGGGCCACAAATGGAAAATAAAGATAAACGCATCTAAAACTCAAACCAAAATTATCACTCTGTACAAATTTCATCAACCACTCCTCCTCTGCTTTCAAAACGCAAATCTAGAATGGATGAACAGAAATACACCATCAAAATACTTATGAGTACTACTTGATACTAAACTAAACTGGAAGCATCATATCAAATCTATAGCAGATATAACTTTTGCAAAAATATATAAATATCCAATAATAAATATAAATTTCGCACTTAGCACAGACTGCGGCTTAATCGTCTATAAAACAATAATAAGACCAACCCTCACAAATGCCTGCCCGATCTGGAATAATGCCGCACGAACCAACCTAAATAAAATGGAAGTAATACAAAATAAATTTCTCAGAAAGGTCATTAAAGCCCCTTGGTTCATAGGCAAAAAGCAAATCCAAAACGAATTAAATATATAATCTATAAACAACTATATAGATCTTATGACTCATAAATTCTTCTCATTCCTTTCCCAATCGCGCTGTTCAACAATATTCCAACTGTGTAAAACGTATAGTTCATCAAAGAGTATTAGATGTTCGTCCACCTTGAATCATTTACACATCTTCCCTTTTCATAAAATTCCACCCATTAACACCCCCTTAAAAAGTATCACAAATAACTCCAAAAACTCTCTTCCACAGTTTCTTTCACTGGCTAATTAAAATGTATCATCAGAACACTGAGAAAGGAGGTAACGCATGCGGATGCCCACGGATCGTTACTAACACATGTAATATTACTACAATACATGCATAGTTACTATTTATCACCACACCGTGACTTTTAAAATCCATTTGTACCTTCTATACCTCATTTGTATCAGATATTTAAGACAATTTATGTGAAAATGTTTTATTGCACAAGGCTAAAATATTACGCGATACTCCTTCCAACCTTTCCAGGACAACACATCACCGTAGTCCCCCCCCCCACACACACACACACGTTGGGATCTTAGATATGCTATTTAAGAAGTGAACCGTGGTGACGATAGACACGGTAAAGCTTTTGTAGGTTTTCAAGGGTTAAAGTGTGCACGTAAGAACGTTTTGAATGTAAAACAAATATGATTCATTGTGCCAAGTCTGAAGCCATAGCCTTCTTTGATGTTCCCAAACATCACAAAGAGTTTTTAGATGTTCTGACTTTAAATAAAATAAATAAAATAAATAAAATAAATAAAATAAATAAAATAAATAAAATAAATAAAATAAATTAAATAAAATAATATAAAACAACATTCGTAATGTTACAAACATTGAGCCTAAAGTTTTCCACCTCATTTCATGATATTAACACAACGAGACTGCAAAGGGGTAATGAACCGCAACACTGTAAAGTAAGTAAAGCCTTGGCCTAATTGTTACAGCTTCGCTAACCGTATCCCTCAACTTTTGTTCCATTGCTCCGAGCCGACAGCGAACCTGCCCTTCGCGTGGAGAATCGGAGTCGTCGTCTCCCACATCCGGAAGAGGGCGTTGCGGGCGATCGTGGCGAGCCCACAAAGCGATTCGGCCCCCCTATTTGCCTTTGCGGCGCGGCGCGGCGTGGCGTGGCGTGGCGTGGCGTGGCGGCGGTTGGGGGCGGCCGGGGCGGTAGGCGTGCGTATGAAGATATTTCACCGGCGGACGAGGCGTGACACGCGCCGACAGTGGCGCCGACGGCCGCTGCGCGTAAAGGTAATGGAGCCCCCAGGGACAAAGGCGGGCGGCGCGGCGGCTCTTTGTCGCTCGCGAAAGCGAAGGTTGGCGCGGCGGGGGCGGGACCCATTGCTGCGGTGGTCGCGGAGCCGCCGGCCAAGTGTCGGCCGCCAGCGCGCGCGCGCCTGCAGGGTTGGCCACGACTGCTGACTCGACCCTCGGAGCAAATTTCTACAGATTGAGCATTTGCCCCAAGTCGTAATGAAGGAAACAACTACGTACTTGAACACTGTCTTGAACGTAGAATCTAGTAGATTTCAATGAAATTGAAAATTACACACAATGGCGTGAATGCACACATGCATCGCAATATATATATATATATATATATATATATATATATATATATATATATATATATATATATATATATATATATATTGGGCTCAGTATATTGGGTATCAGTATCAACTTCAATATCAATGACAGTCTTATTTCCCGCGAAGGTTTTTCCGTCGTTTGACTAATTGTCTGTTCTTAGCGTGTGAATTATTCGAAAGAGACAAAAGCATGCATTGGAAGATTGATTTCTTTGGTGTTTCTGGGTGCGTCGACTGTTAATGCCATTAGTCCTGCCTAGTCCCGTAAATGTAGCGTATGCTTTCCTCGGCAAGTGGCGGTGATCGTATCCTGCTCGGTGGTCAGATCTGGTGCTAAACTACAAGTCGGCTAGCAAAGTTACAATTCCGAAATCGTTCGCCATTATTTAAATTAAATATTTTAATAATTTCTCCTCCTGGTTTCAAAATATACTGATAAAATAAATTTTGTTAGTTGTGTGGATGCAATGCATTTTAATGTAATATTAATGTATTTAATGGAATTTTGAAGTTAATAATTAATGAATACTTATCAATCAACTAGTTTTGGGCGTGAAAAAACTACCTTACTGTATTTGTTCTTTGACAAGACTAAAGTTTTAAATTATAAAAAACAATTTTAATAATCAGTGTATTTAGAAATGTAAGAAGTTATATTTTCAATAAGTGTTACAAATGCTACTTAGGTTTAAAAACACGCGTTGTTCATCGATTGTTGATGTACATACACCGTTTCAAGTGATAACACTGGGAAATTCAACGGAAGAGCATGATCTAATATTGCAGGAGCCATTTATCACATTATGTAACGCTGGAAAAAAAAGTGTTTTGAAGGAATACTTTACACACATAGGTAACATTAACAAAATGTCGAGAAATACTGTGAATATTTTTATAGTGAAATAATATTATTTCGTATCTAATTAAGCGTAGGATATTGATAACCCTTTCATAAAAAGTTGACTAATTGTGCGTCGATGATACCATTAGAATAAGCTGTCAATGAAAATGGTGCACATTCAATCTTTCAATTCAATTATTATTTTAAAAGCAATTTCATTAACGAAACGCTACCATGACATTAGATGTAAAATGAATTGGTGTTGAAAGTCGATCAACTTGACATTGAACAAACGAGATAACAGCTTGCGTTCTCAGAAGCGAATTAAAAACTTTGTCGCTTGTAAGCATGCGAAAATTGTCGCCTATGTTTGCAAATATCTATGAAAAAATCTACATATAATAAACATGAGTAATTTATGTTAAAATATTGGACACAAATATTGATGACTAAAATTAAAAGTAATGCAATTAATAATTTATGAGAGTTCAATTTTCTTATGGGAAGTCAATTACTTTTTAATTCATATATTTTGGTGTACAGAAATAACTTAAATTCATCAAGTTTTTTGTAGTTATGAATATTTATTATTCTATCGTAGTAATTTAGTTCTTAAAATCATATAGATGTCTACATTTAACACTAGAAAATACGAACGAAATAAGACATCTTGCAACAAATTACATTATCAAAATTACATGTTTTTAAATAAGTGTAATTTCTAAAATTTATAATATGAATAATTTATACCGATGTAACATGGAGACTCTTTTTCTGTAATTGTAATTGAATCTGAATTATATGACTTCTGATAAATGAAAACATCGCTCAATTTGACATATCATAAAGCAGAAGGTATTATCATCCTACTATTAAATAATTTTCGAGTTTCGATAATTTTGTCCAAAACTTTTATAATACAAATAAAAAAGAACAAATCACCCGCGGCGATGTAGAGGCTCTTTAGACACAATTTTAGTCCACAATTTTTGCTTCCCATAAAATTAGCCGTCGTAGACACGTATCTCCTGTACCCATTCTACCCATGATATGATAACAATGATTTTGTCAGTAAATATGCAATAATTTCCAAATCCGTTCTCTTTTTGTGACATTTATTACTTTTAAATTATCATTATTCCTATAAAATAAAACTATACGAATCATATATATTGAATGTATTTGAATACAATATATAAATCAGGACTGCTTTTATCACACTGCTTGAAGCACGCACCGAACTCAGAATATTTGCTCGATTTATGGGAAGTATTCATCGACAGAATATTTTATGTTAGAACATTAAGGGTAAAACAACTATTTTTATGCAACATACCATGAAACATTTGCTAAAAAAATTGAAAAGTTTTCATCTCAAAATGCGAAGGGAAATGGTGAGCCCAGTTATAATTTTGTTTCAACACTTTTTTCTATTCCATAACTTTAATTCACTGAACATTTTCAACGGCCAAAAATACAACTATGAACTGATCACATTATATTCAACTTGCAATATTTTGGAGGCGATGGAGGGCTGGAGTACTTAATGCGGTGACGGATGTTTAAACGATAGCACGATCAGTATTCATCTTTACTTAGAAGTGTCAAGCTTCACAAAGATAATGGCAACGTCACATTAGGAAAAGAAAACAGGGAAGAAATTACGCAAAGGAGCAATGGTGAACTACCGAGACAACCAAACGAGGCGCTAAGCGTCAACCGTAACAGTGAAATATGGCTGCGGCTGTTCCAGAAACCGAATGTATCCCTTTCTACAAAAATACATTACATGTTTAGGAATAAACTATGTATACAACCAATTGTAGGCATTTATTATATCTTATTGGAAAAATAGTTAAAACAATTTCACGATAATTGATTTTTTTAAAATTTATTACCTCCTGTTCGGCATTGCTACATTTCAGGGGTGTTAACATTTTACAAAATAATACTTTGACTTTCGTTCTCACGCGAATTGTCCTCAATATTACAGGCAGTGTATAATATTGAAAAACTGATTTGTTGTGAATTTATTTTTATAATTCATTGAATAAAATATTTATGTTATTATTTTATATTAATAGCTGTTGGGAATTAATGACGTTGAGTATTTATGGAGGTCTGAGTTTATCCTTGGGTAATCCTGAGCATATTCTATTTGGTTTTGGGTAGTTTTTGCCCAGTTTGAAGTTGATGATAATTGATAAATGATAAACAACATTCGTGACAGAGATAAAATTCGCAAAACACGGATCTATTCCCTATATTCAACATCCCAACTTTGGTTCGGCCTGATGCTAAGTGCCAAAGCAAATTGCCCGGTCCTGCCAACATTTGCGCAATTTCGTCGCAGGGGCCCCATGCCGGCCACCCCTGTAAGATACGGCGGCGAGCGACGGCCGGCGCCGCCACCCCGCCGGCGACAAATCACCCCCTTTCAGCGCCCTAATTGTGTCCGCACATTGTCCGGCCCGTGTCCGGCGGCGGCCCGCCCGGTCCGGCGGCCCCGCAACTATTCGGCGGAGCTTCCTCCTTCCCGCCGCGCCCCGCCCACGCGCCCTCGCCCTTCCCTCGGCCTTTTGGCTCCGTATGCTCTTTCCAGAACTCGGCCGACAAGAATCACGACGCTCCACGCCTGGTTGGGAGTCGGCGCGAACAGAAGCCTGCGTTGGCCTTTCTTTGAGAGAAGGCTAAGTTAGCAAAAAAGAATATTGCCTTCCCCCGGGAAAATCTTTTCAAACGATAAATGCCCGTTGAATGATCTTGTTAGTTGTGCTATTAAAGAGAAAACCATTATCTTACCTGGTTATCGATACTACAAAGGTAATCATTGCAATTACTAATCGAAAAATAAAAACGAAGGGTGTTTCACATTGGAAAGCACATGGAGTCCAATGAACTCTCTTTTAATTTCTAACAACAATACTATGTTGAAAAATACAGTTACTAATTTAAGCATTCGATTCGCTACAAGTATTGAGGAATAAAAAAACATCGGAATGAATAAAAACAACTGATTCTCAGATGTAAAACGATTATTTAATAGAATACATTTGGGGTTTAATTTCAAATTTTAAGATTACTGTTGTTATAATTATTATTATATTTTTGTCTATGGTCTTTTCAATTTTGTCAGACTGTATTTGCCCCTTATTTTAAATACAGAAAATTATTAACTGTTATATATCAATATATTACATGTGATACATAATACTAACAACAGCATTTTGGAAAATAACTATTTCCATCCTCAATAGTCGAAAACAAATAATTGATATAATATTTTAAACAATGGACAGATGTTCAGATTTTAACACAAAAATTACATAATACTAATGTACCCAAGTCACAACGGAACGCATCTTGATAAAAACGTTTTATCTCAATATGATATTCGTATCAAATGATGTATGAAATGTCAAAAATTAAAATGAATGTAATCACCACTTTCAATTTTTAAGAGCGCATACTCTCGAATGTTTCAAATACTGATATGTAAAGAGAAAATATGGAAACTTACTATGGGAATCATGGAAAAATATTTTATACACAAGAGATTATTAACCATTTAACTCGACAGAACATGAATCGAAGGCTGTACATTTCGATGATATCTCACTCACAAAGGAAATAAGAATTAAATTAACAATATGATCAACTTCCCTTAGATTCTTTATTCTTGCAATTTTTATATAGTTTTTAATTTATCATTTTAAATTGTCAATAATAAACTGACTGATTAGTAATTACCTTCTGAATCAGAAAACCATCACGTATGCATCCTCATTCCTAACCAGAATCTATGTATTTTAGATATACCAACCTGAATTCAAACATCACAAAAACTCCACGTAATAAAAACTAAAACTCAGTTTTTCTGAACATCAAATCTGATGGCGCCATTCTGGACTGCATAACGATCGCACCTCCTTCAGCGAAAACGCCGGCGGAGGCAATTTCGTTTACCTGAGAGGAAGACGACCGACTAGAAGGTGATGGGGTGCGTTCCCTCCCACCCCACCCCACACCCCCCAGGGTGCGCCCGCGGTTCCGGGCCTCCGACGCGACGCCTCGCTTGTTATTTTTCAATCAGCGTCACACCCGCCTCGAAACAGCGCCGCCGCTTCCTAATTAGCATTTTTATTCCCTAATTAAGACGGAGGAAAAGACTTCTTGCGAGAATTAGCATTATTATGAAACTGAATACAGATACGGCGACAGTTTTTCATCCAATCAACGCGAGATAAGCAATTAAAAAACGAATCACAAAAAGAGGGCGGATGGCAACTTCTTGCGCGAGCTGACGTGCGGAGCGCTAGTTCTCGAGTCCGCCGATAGATGGCAGGACGGCCTCGGAAGCGCAGCTGGGGTGCGGGTTCTGCAAACCGGGGAACTTCAGACGCGAAGAAGACGCAGTCTGGACCGTTGGTAGAAACGTGTGGAAACTGAAAATATGCTAGATAAATGTGCCAATTTTAATAGTGCAATGTTTATCAACCGGGTCATAATCAAATTTCGCATCTGCGTTTTTGTCACTACAAACATTATACCCAATCCTTTGACTGGTAATAGTGTATTATGCTATTATTAATGTTAAGCGTTATTGCATAAATACTTGTTTTGAAAACTAGCGAATTAGATTCTAATTTTCTAATTTGTACAGCATAGTAAATTCGTAAGAGAAAGTTTACCGCCCCCCACGATTCGCTCAAAGCGATTGACTGAATGTGTGATAAGGATTCATGCCGTAAATGTCTAATGTGTCATAATCTATGCCATAAAATACCATTAAAATGAACGATCTTGGATCGAGAAAGGTCGTTGATAATGAAAACACATAATTATAACAAGATTAATGATCTTCAATTGGCATGTTCATACGTCATTTATTGATTTTGTAAACACTAATAAGATCAATATATTTTTCAATTAATACATATACTACGACTAGTTGCCATGTCGCTGTTATTTATGTGTTTGGTTCAGTAAATAATCAATACTTCAATAAAACAGTTCTTTCCCAATATAATGAGCCCGCACCTGCTTACAAACAAAATCTATTTAATAAATAAATTAGCGGTTATAATATTTTGTGAGCGTTCAATAAGTCGATTATATAATAATAACAATAATTATTCTATTACATAAGAGATAATTTTTTCTTAAATATTAATCACAAGAAAGAAAATATTTAAGAAAATTTGACTGAGATGACTGAAACCAACTCTTACCACTTTTGAACCTTTAGTTAAATTTTTATTCAGTTGGCTGACCCAAGCGGAAGTGCGAGTATTGCTATTATTATTATTATTATTATTATTATTATTATTATTATTATTATTATTATTATTATTATTACTATTATTTCTATTATTACTATTATTTCTATTATTTCTATTATTACTACTATTATTATTATATTATTAGTAGTATTAATTATTATTATGATTAGTAGTAGTACTAGTAGTAATAGTATTAGTATTATTTATAGCCTAATCATCCCTAGTAGAGCAAAAGACTACTGAGGAATACAGAAAAGTTTCAGAACATATACATTTTATGTTTCAGATATTTTAGGATTTGTATGTGAAGTATCAAGCAGTGGATTACAAATTCTACAAAAGCATCCGAGAACAAAACAGAAACAAAAAGAAAAAAACTACAGACAAGTAATGCAGTGACTGGGGAAGAAGAAAAAATTAGGACCGATTTCAGAACGCTTCTAACAAACGTATGAAACATACGCCGGGTTGTTAGAGAGAAATTGTATTTCACCTATGTTGTTGACAGCAGTTCATAACAATATAATATCATTTCAACTGTAAACTTTTCAGCACTTTGACAAAAATCGACGTAAGTTATTGGCTGTTAAATCAATGTATCATATGTGTTGTTAAATCAGGGAAACTTCAACAAATCTATTCTTCCGGCCTGGTTTCCTTTTCCTCTAAATATCAAGTGTGGGGTTGATATTTTGGCTCCGCTTCGACGTGCCATTGTATTGTCTTCAGAGACGACGTCAAGTTTACTCTC
>BOPP01000112.1:1094891-1117288 GCA_017312745.1 Gryllus bimaculatus | reverse complement strand
GAGAGTTCAGTTTACTCTCCTCCCTTTGGCGGCGTGGCGGTGGCGTTGCGTGCGCGGCGAACCCGTCGCTGAATTACAGGCCGGTTGTCAAGGCGCGCTTTCGACCGCCACTGCTCACCGCTAGTGGCGGGAAGTTGGGGGCGCCACTGTCGGAAGGGTGGCGTGGAGGAGGAGAGAGGAGGGCAAGGGTGAAGACGCGTGGTTGAAATACGAGCGATTCGGTGTAAACAGAGCCGCATCTCCTTGCGGCCGCGGGGCGCTGCCTGCAAGTCGCTATCGCGCCCCATAATTCACCGCGCGTCGCCTGGCCGGCGCGGCCGGCGCGGAGCGGACCGCAGCCCTTGGCGACAGCGCTTGCTTAGGAGGGCCGCTCACGAAGGCCTTTACAGAGCCCAAACGAGTTAGCATTAGGTTTGTTTCAGGCAATGCCTATATTTTTAATGCTCTTGTATCTTCAAAAACAAACTTCTGTAAAGCGCAATTCTTAGTGGCGCATAGTTGGATCGGACTTCATGAACTCTTTTTCGGGAAAAATTCTTCACTAACTTCTTCTTCACTTCAATTCAGAATTTTTTCGCAAGAATTCTTCAGTGATTGCACTTCACATTATATTGTTATTTTATTCCAGTCAAAGAATAGGGAAGAAATTAAATAAAATTGAAGATAGAGACGACGGTAGCAAGTTTATAGGACTCGTTACTTACACGTATGTGACCATCTGTTATATGAACGATTTATTTGACGTGGGGTACAGGAAGCGGATACAGCGGCCTCGTTAATTGATGGCTTAAAAATTCCCGGACTACTGATATGCTGAGATTTAGTCTGATGTTCGGAGACGATTGAGGGGCTTACAAGAAGAGGTTTAATTTCTTACAACCGGATAGTGAGACATGGGGACTAAAGTAAACATTTCAAAAAACGAAAGGTAGTAGTCTTCAAGAATGATTTATCTGGGTAGCAAAAGAGAAATGGTACTACGCGATAGGAAGAAATTGACAGCGTCAAAAACAGTTACATATCTTGGTGCAAAATTTTCATGAATGCGGGAGTAGATAATCACATTCTGACTGGCTCACAGCAAAGGAAGGAATTGGCTTCAAAAGAAATCGTTTGCACAGTGCGCAGGGTTAGCGAATTGCCGGGTAAAGTGTGCGATACAAGTGTTCAAATCGTTTAGGTTTCCCAGCTATGAACTATGGGGCAGAACCTGGGGAGTGGATCGGATAGATCGACTAGAAAGTATCGAACAGTTATTTCAAATTAATTCTTAGGAGTTTCTAGATGTCGCAGCAAAATGCCGCGAGTCTTAGAGAGGTCGGAAGTATAGGAATTGGGAGAGGATTTTAAAATTAATCTATTAAACTTTGATTAACATTTAGCAGATGAACTGGCAGACCCCACACTCATAACAAGGTGCTTTAGAGTGCGAATGGCACGGAAGTGACCATCGCTACTGGGCTCAAATTTAAACGGCTACATGACCGGCAGGGTTGGGACGTTCTCTTCCGGAAATGGTGGAGATTTAGGGGAACCCGTGTAAATAGAACGGCTGACTTTCCAATAGACTTGCGGATATAAAAAGGCAAGAGACTGGGACCAGCACACGGCTGAAAAACGTTCGCTAGTTAGCTCAAATTCATGCGAGTCCGTTATGGGGTTGCGAAGGGTTACGTTTCATACTCTCGGAAAGACGCTTTGGTTCAGGCGTTGGGGGATGAATGCAGCGAGGACTAAAGGACGCAAGTGGTAATGGCATCTGGTGCCTTTGCTGGTAGGTGATAGGGAAGACTGGACTCACATCCTCTTAATTGCTGTGCACACCAATCATGGAAGAAAAAATGGATGGGAAGTGTGAAATTAACTACTTTCTAAACAGGAAGCGTAAGCTCGCCCAAACATTTTAGGTGTTAAAAGGTCTAAATTTCATGAAAGAATTAGGAACATTTTTAGGTGAAAAAGTTCGGACCATTAGCGGAAACTGAAATATAGGGAGTGGGAAAAACAGCACCGGTTAGCTTGAGCGGAGCCTAGACTGGAGAGAATAAATAAGTCAATAAGTTAACAATATGTAATTTAATCAGCTAATTTTATGTAAGTTCAGTAAACAGTAAGAAATAAGTCATAAGTCATAGTAATTGGTAAGTAAAGGTTATATAATAAATTAAAATAAAAACTGCATTGTAATAAGCAATTGGGGGGGGGGGGTAGGAGGGATCGAAAATATAAGGGCAGAGGCTGTTAGGTGCGGAACGATTCTTTGCGCTGTTTGATTTCAGGTGCTTTAGGAGCCAAGGACTGTAGGATACGGCGGGACGCCCGGCGCCAGAAAATAATATAGCTAAAATAAAGTCCGATAGATTTAGAATGTACTCGCTTCTGCCGGCAGGATTTTCCCCCTTCAGAGTTTTTTCCTGCAGCCTACCTTATGGTCTCTTTTTCCGCGGCTTCAGCGATGGAGAGACCATTTGGGTTGAATAACCAGAATTTTCGAAAGCATGTAGAACGCGAAAGATGTAGGTATTTGTAATGGCTTAAAGCCTTCGGCACTAGCCACATAGATAAGCTAAGTTTAATTTGTCTGTAATAATTACCTATTAATTAAAATAAATAATATTCAATTATCAAGTTGTCTGTTAGTAATTTGAACTTGGGGTCCCACATGTCAAATTTCGGCCCAGTTTCTTGGTATACACAGAGACCAATACGGTTGTTATCACCGTCACGACGAAAATAAACTATTTACGCACCGAAAATCCGTTTACTCGAATCGTTCGCGACTTAATTCATAAATGGCATTTCTTTCAAACTTTCATTATAGATAACCACATTATCAAAACCTGAAAGAATTCATGTGTAGGGGCACTGAGCATGAGATCGTAAGCATGAGTAAAGACGTAGGGCCAATTTATTTTATTTTATGTTTTTTTATTTATTACTTGTTGATAATGAAATGGAAGAAATCATTCACTAAGTTGTTCAAAGAATTACGTCCCCGGACGGAATGCGATTAGGGCTCCTGGTTTATATCCAATTGCTCTAAACCTACTAAATTACTGAAACGGACCAGTGCTCTGAAGGTTTTTCTAGGCCTACTGCGCTGTTTCTAATAATAAGTTTCTGAATATATAAATAAATAAATAATGTACATTTATGAGGAAAACAATGCAAAACTATTCTCGCGATTTCCAGATAAAACGGCCATTGCTGTAGCTTGATATGCATTAAAAAGTACCCGGAATGATTGTACACCACACATAAGCAATTTTATGCGTAATGCATTATTGGGCTAATGTCATCATTCAAAGCTCTTCAGGACAACTTTAAAAACTTGCTACGTCTATTCTTGTTATAAATGCTTCTGCATTCGATCAAAAAGAGATAAGCGCCACATATGGTTTGTGAGATTGAAACTGGACAATGAACATTATCTTGTGCCGTGCGATTCGTTTTCAGGAATGCGATCTGTATTCAAATTATTATTACGTCGATAAATTCTCGTATTGTTGTTTTTTGTATAACATTCTGAACACACTGCACCCAGTCGTATACATAATAAACGAATCGAGAAAGTGTGTTTTATAAATGCTTTTGGAACCGTAATTTTACGTCACCTTTAAAATTTTATTTACACAGATGTGCTGTTCTATTGTGTTCAGCGAAAGCTTGACTGCACATTTTAATTGATTCTACAAACTCGCTAAATAACAAAGCCCTTTATGTTATTACCTCGTTATTCATTCCACGATATTCTTGTCTCTCGATTTGAGGACAAATGAGAGAGAAGCCTTCAACTTATGTTCAATGCGAATGTTAAATAATCCATATGACACAATATCTACAAATCTATATTACTATCGATCTGTTCCAGAAAAGGGAGGCCAGTATTTTATGCTGTACTATACATATAAATTCTAACACGTTCACAATACACACTGTTATTTGATATAGGTGTAAGTATATTAAATCTGTCTTGTATAAGATAAAGGCTGATGTATGTCTGCCTCCCCAGTTTTGGCGCTTTTCTTCTTAACCTTTGTCTTAAATTATTAGCATAACAAAGATATCAAAAATATAGGTAATAAACCATATAGTTTAAGAGGCTGCCTACTTTTACTGTAAATTCATTTGCGAAAATCTGTTCATCTGCGTATCTTGAACCTATAAATAATATTGCGGATGGACGTTTTATTAATATACTGTAGTATTACACAATGGCTGATCTAAAAACATGTCCATCACGGTCATTGAAAACGTGCGGCGGAATATATTGTCTTGTTGTTCGGCTACTTCCATAAAGAAATGTCAATTCCAAGAAACTCATTACATCACCTTCATCTTTTATTTAATTCATAGTTTTGTCTCGTTACTGACAGTAATTAAAAACTGGCGCCCAACCCCGCTTGTTCTTCCAAATCCAGGTGGCATTCTACACACCTTGTCGTTACGGCGTGTCTGTGTAGTTGACGTCGCCTTTGGCTCCAAATCGATTCCTGAAACGATCCGTGAGATCACCTGGTAAGCGTGTGCAGTAAAAGTCGTCAACTGTGCGCGCTTCAAGGACCGCAAAGGCCGTTCTTCAGAACTTGTTTCTTCGTTAACTATTTTGCAACCCAATATTCTACAGTTACAATAACTGCAAATGGGAATTGTTGAATTTATTTCGTTATTCAGAACTTTACATCTACCAATCAATATCAAATAAAGGAATTGATGTGGCATCTATTTTTTAAAAATTTATTTCTTCTGATGCGACCTGGACGTCTTTCGACGGATTTTCAGTATTACCGTTGCTGCCTTTTTTCGGCGATTCGATTTCTTGAGTGTAGATTCTTCGTAGCTCAGTGCGAATCGTTTGTGTCACGTGAAAATTTAATTTGAATATCTCTTCTCTCGTGCGCGGCGACCCGTCCTGAATTTACAGGCGGTGTCAAGGCGCGCTTTCGACCGCACTGCTCACCGCTAAGTGCGGGAAGTTGCGGGGCGCCACTGTCGGAGGGTGGGTGGAGGAGGAGAGAGGAGGGGGAAGGGTGAAGACGCGTGGTGAAATACGAGCGATCTGGGTAAACAGAGCCGCATCTCTTGCGGCCGGCGGGGCGCTGCCTGCAGTCGCTACGCGCCCCATAATTCACCGCGCGTCGCCGGCGCGGCGCGGCGCGGCGCGGAGCGGACCGCAGCCCTTGCGAACAGCGCTTGCTAGGAGGGCCGGCTCACGAAGGCCTTTACGAGCCCAAACGAGGTAGCATTATGTTGTTTCAGGCAATGCCTATATTTTTAATGCTCTTGTATCTTCAAACAAACTTCTTTAAAGGCAACTTTTAGCGGCTCATAGTGGATCGGACTTCATGAACTCTTTTTCGGGAAAAATTCTTAATAATTTCTTCACTTCAATTCAGATTTTTTCGCAAGAATCTTCAGTGATGCCTTCACATTTATGTTATTTTATCCAGTCAAAGAATAGGGAAAGAAATAAAATAAAATTGAAGATAGAGGACGAGGTAGCAATTTTAGTAGACTCGTTACTTACACTATTGAGCCATCTGTTATATTGAAACGATTTATTGACGTGGGTACAGGAAGCGGATACAGCGGCCCCGGTAATTGATGGCTTAAAAATTCCCGGACTGACTGATATGCTGAGGATTTAGTCTGTGTTCGGGACGATTAGAGGCTTACAAGAAGAGTTTAAATTTCTTTGAAACCGGTTATTAGCTGAGACATGGCGGACCTAAAAGCTAAACATTTCAAAAAACGAAAGTAGTAGTCTTCAAGAATGATTTATCTGGGGTAGCCAAAAGAGAAATGGTACTACGACTAGGAAGAAATTGACAGCGTCAAAAACAGTTTTACATATCTTGGTGCAAAATTTTCATGAATGCGGGAGTAGATAATCACATTACTGACTGGGCTCACAGAAAGGAAGGAATTGCGCTTCAAAGAAAATCGTTTGCACAGTGCGCAGGGTTACCGAATTTGCCCGGGTAAGTGTGCGATACAGATGTTCAAATCGTTTAGTTCTCCCAGCTATGAACTATGGGGCAGAACCTGGGGAGTGGATGGATAGATCGACTAGAAAGTATCGAAACAGCATTATTCAAATTAATTCTTAGGAGTTTCTAGATGTCGCAGCAAAATGCCGGAGTCTTAAAGAGGTCGGAAGTATGGAATTTGGAGAGGATTTTAAAATTAATCTATTAAACTTTGGATTAAATTTAGCAGATGAACTGGCAGACCCACACTTCATACAAGTGCTTTGTAGAGTGCGAATGGCACGGAAAGTGACCATCGCTACTGGGCGTTACAAACATTTAAACGGCTACATGACGCGGCAAGGGTTGGAGGACGTCTCTTCGGAAATTGGTGTGGAGATTAGCGTGGAACCCGTTAAATAGAACGGCTGACTTTCCAATAGACTTGCGGATATAAAAAAGGCAAGAGACTGGGCAGCACACGGCTGAAAAACGTTCGCTAGTAGCTCAAATTCATGCGAGTCCGTTATGGGGTTGCGAAAGGTTACGTTCATACTCTCGGAAAGACGCTTGGTTTCAGAGCGTTGGGGGATATGAATGCAGCGTAGACTAAAGGACGCAAGTGGTAATGGCATCTGGTGCCTTTTGCGGTGGTGATAGGGATAGACTGGGACCACATCCTCTTAATTGCTGCCAAACCAATCATGGAAGAAAAAATGGATGGGAAGGTGGAAATTACTACTTCTAAACAGGAACGTAAGCTCGCCCAAAACATTTTAGGTGTTAAAAGGTTCTAAATTCATGAAAGAATTAGGAACATTTTTAGCGGGAAAAAGTTCGGACCATTAGCGGAAACTGAAATATAGGAGTGGGAAAACAGACACCGTAGCTTGCAGCGGAGCTAGACTGGAGAGAAATAAATAAGTACAATTAAGTTAACAATATGTAAGGGTTAATCTAGAATTTATGTTAGTTCAGTAACAGTTAAGAAATAAGTCATAGTCATAGTCAATTGGTAAGTAAAAAGTTAATATAATAAATTGAAAATAAAAACATGCATTGTAATAAGCAACATTGGGGGGGGGAGTCGTTAGAGGGGGATCGAAATATAAGGGCAGAGGCGTTAGGTGCGGCACGATCTCTTGTGCCGCTTTTGATTCAGGTGCTGTAGGAGCCAAGGCACTGGTAGGAGACGAGCGGGACGCCCGCGCCAGAAAATAATATAGCTAAAATAACGTCGATAGATTAGAATGTACTCGCTTTCTGACGGCGAGGATTTTCCCCCTTTCAGAGTTTTTTCCTGACCGTACCTTATGTCTCTTTTTCCCGCGGCTTTGCATGCAGATGGAGAGACTGCATTTTGGGTTGAATACCAGAATTTTCGAAAGCATTAGAACGCGAAAGGATGTAGGTATTGTAATGGCTTAAAGGCCTTCGGCCTAGCCACATTGGATCAAGTAAGTTAATTTGTCTGTAATAATTACCTATTAAATAAAATAAATAATATCGAAATATCAAAGTTTGTCTGTTATAAATTTGAACTTGGGGGTCCCACATGTCCAAATTTCGGCCCAGTTTCTTGGTATACACAGAGACCAAAACGGTTGTTTACACCGTCACGACGAAAATAAACTATCACGCACGAAAATCAGTTTACTCGAACGTCGCGAACTTAATTCATAAATGGGCATTTCCTTTCAAACTTCATATAGATAACCACATTATCAAACCTGAAAGAATTCATGTGTAGGAGGCACTGAGATGAACGTAAAGATGAGTAAAGACGTATGGGCCAATTTTATATTTATTTTTATTTTTTTATTTACCTTGTTGAAATGAAATGGAAAATCATTCACTCAAGTTGTTCAAAGAATTAGTCACCCGACAGGGAATCGAATTCAGGGCTCCTGGTTTATATCCAATTGCTCTAACCTACTAAAGTACTGAAACGACCAGTGCTCTGAAAGGTTTCCTAGGCCTACTGCGCTGTTTCTAATAATAAGTTTCTGAATAATAAATAAATAAATAATGTACATTTATGAGGAAAACAATTGCAAAACTATTCTCGCAATTTCAGATAAACGCCATGCTTACTTATATGCATAAAAAGTACGGAATGAATTGTACACCACAACAATAAGCAATTTTATGCGTAAATGCATTATGGCTAATGTCACTCATGAAAGCTCTTCAGGACAACTTTAAAAACTTGCTACGTCTATTCTTGTTGATAAATGCTCTGCATTCGATCAAAAAGAGATAACGCCACATAATGGTTTGTGAGATTGAAAATGGACAATGAACATTTATCTTGTTGCGTGCATTCGTTTCAGGATGCGATCAGTATTCAAAATTATATTACGTCGATAAATTCTCGTATGTTGTTTTTTGTATAACATTTGAACACACTGCACCCATCGTATACATAATAGAACGAATCGAGAAAGTGTGTTTTATAATGCTTTTGGAACCTAATTTACGTCACTTTTAAAAATTTTATTACACAGATGTGCTGTTCTATTGTGTTCAGCGAAAGCTTGACTGCACATTTTAATTGATTCTACAAACACGCTAAAAACAAAGCCCTTTATGTTATTACCTCTTTAATCATTCCACGATATCTTTGTCTCTCGATTTGAGGACAAATGAGAGAGAAGCCTTCAACTTATTTCAATGCGAATTTAAATAATCCAATATGACACAATATTACAATCTATATTACTATCACATCTTCCAAAAGGGAGAGCAGTTTTACTGTACTATACGTAAATAAATCTAACACGTTCAAATACACACTGTATTTTGGATATAGTGTAAGTATTGAAACTGCTTGTATTGAGAAAGCTGATGATGTCTGCCTCCCCAGTTTTGACGCTTTTCTTCTTAACCTTTGTCTTAATATTACAAACAAATATATCAAAAAGGTAATAACCATAATTTAAGAGCTCCTATATACTGTAAATCATTTGCTGAAAATTTCATCTGCGTATCTTGAACCGTATAAATAATATTGCTGATGGACGTTTTTATTAACTATAACTGTATATTACACAATGGCTGATCTAAACAGGTCCATCACGGTCATAAAACGTGCGCGGAATATATGTTCTTTTTCACGCTACTTCCATAAAATGTCAATTCCAAAACTCATTACATCACCTCATCTTTATTTAATTCATAGTTTGTCTCTTACTGAGCAGTAATTTAAAACTGGGCGCAACCCCGCTTGTTCGTTCCAATCCAGGTGCAATCTCACACCTTTCGTGACGGTGTCTGGTAGTGACGTCGCCTTTGGCTCAAATCGATTCCTGAAACGATCGCTGAGATCGACCGTGCGTGTGCAGTAGCGTCACTGTCGCGCTCAAGACACCGCAAAGCCGTCTTCCAGAACTTGTTCTCGTACTATTTGCACAATATTCTACAGTTACAATAACTGCAATGAATTGTTGATTATTCGTTATCAGAACTGTTACATACAATCAATCAATAAAGAATGATGTGCATTATTTTAAAATTTATTTCTTCTGATGCGACCTGACGTCTTTCGACGGATTTCAGTATTACGTGCTGCCTTTTTTCGGATTCGGGCATTCTTTGAGGTTAGATTATTCTAGCTCAGATGGCGTATTAATTCGGGTTGTTTCAGATGCTATTGAAATTTAATTTTGAATTTTGAGAATAAACTGTTAGGATTGCTCTGGTGAGCAATAGGGAGAAAAAAAAACAGATTCTGCACAAAATTATTAGTCTTTGTAAGTTTAAGCATATCTTTGGAACATTTGAACTTTAACCGTCTTGGGATGTTTGCTGTTCGGCCTAGATGGAATATATGAGCGGGGCGAGATGAGGTGAGGGAAGAATAGAAATTAGCTAGATTATGTCTGGGCTGTCCGGGTGACGCCGCGTCGATGGCTAATGTGCCGACGTTTCGACTCATGACTCTGGCCGCGGAAGCCTACGACAAGATTTTGTATATGTACTAGAACGGTATCGATTTTGAGTGTGAGGATTTTAATAGTTATAATTGGTTTTAAGGGATTGGAAGAGTGCCCCAAACCCCTACACGTGGTCTCTCGTACAGTAAATATCCTCTTAAAAATGGATATGTGAAATTGTTTAGGCTTTCCTCTTGAATTACTCAGAATCAGCTAAATTCATTACACTTTTAGAACATGCATGTTGTTATTCCAAGAAAAATGATTAGCCTCTTCGTGGAAACACAATTACAAGAGAGTTAAATCTTAAGGATGTCCGACGTGAAATAGCAGCGACCACGCAGAGAGCACGACATACAACTTTTTCATTTCCGTTTCTATGCAAGTTTACAACCCTACACGGCATTTCCTTATAGCCATAGGAGAATTGCAAATGAAAAATTGTATTTTGCAAAACTTCATGTTACATTGAGGAAGTCATTTAAATCATATATTTTTTTCAAAATATTTTATTATTAATACGTCTGTGCAATATACGCATCCTTTCACTTGGCGACAGGCACTTATCAGCAAACTCGTTGCAAAACTGTTTGGGGAAATATAAAATAGTTTACCTGCAACACGCGAGGGGTATTCAAAATAAAGATTGTTCAAGTGAAAGGAAATGTTTAAAACTGGTATAAGTTTCAAAGTTTTGCAGAATGTAAATACTCAGGTCTGCCACAGCTATTGTTGTTAGAAGATACTAAAAAATAGGTAGTATTTACGTTAGGTATTTATTGTGATTGCGTATAGAAATTGGAAAATTTATTGTGATTGCGCATCTCAATCTCCGGTCATGAGAGGGGCGCTTGTGGTTTTAATGCAGACCTAGGAACGCGAGGAAAAACCAAAAACAATTAAATGGTTTCAATTTTTCATACTGTATGTCCCGAGTGAATTCTCATGCTCAGTTCGACACTGCTTACATCACGTGCTTGTCATTCCATAATTGGTTTTAACTTCAAGTTCATATTCATCACATCATCATCATCACACCTCAATACTTCCCGAGAGAACAGATGATGACATAGTCGAGGAGTTGGCTACGGAATATCGGCGAAACGTTAGAGATGAGCGGGGTGGCGTTGCGTCGTCAGCCCGCAATTCACACCCTAAGTAAATCGAAAAGAATGAACAGCCTTAATTTTATAGCCACTCGTGCGCTTCGGAGGTTTTTGTGGGTCAGGGTGCAAAAAAATATTAATTCAAATAAGCGTGACAGGAACCATTCGAAGACAAATTGGTGAAATCATTCGTTCTTGTTAATTCACAACATAACAAAGATTCTCGTCGAGTCGTTCCTTAGCGAAAAGTCAAATATGATTGCAACTTCATGCTGTTCTTGGTTTGCGCCAACAACTCGTTCGTAACAGTGATAAAATGGAAAAATTATCTTCAGATGAAGCAGATTGCAGTGAGAATCAGGTAAAGAAACAATTTTCTTTCTTGAAGAAGCTGTTGCCACGATATTTCACGCGGTACCACATTTCCGGTGCTGAAATCAATAACTGCGGAAACATGCACACAAACTCCGGCACCAACGAGAACACCTGGAAGCGAAGTGGGAGTACCGAGGCACGAGCGCAAAGAATTTAATGTTGCCCCGCCCACGTGACCTCCTCCAGCGCCTCCCCCGCCGCCGCGCCGCTGCGTCTTGGCCCCCGCTGCCATCGCGAGGGCGACGAGGACAAATGGGGCGTATTAGTCGGGCGCGCGAGCCTCAGTCACGGCCACCTCATTACCCCCATGAGATGAGAAGGCGGCAGGAGGCCGAGGGCCAGGGGTGGCCAGCTACACACAATGCTATATTCGCGATCTCTGGAAAATCCTCAGGTAGTTTTCAGTGGTTTCTCCGATCATCAACAGGCGAATGCCGGAGCAGTACCCTAACGAAGGATCTGGTCTTCTTCTTCCTTTGTTCTAACCTCACTTCTCACTTACACTTACATTCTCGTGCACTATACTACCACACTTGTCGGAAAACCAGTTGGGAGCGTAGCGTCCTGGCTGAGGTGGTGTCCCGCTGGTGGGAGATAAGTGGATGGGGAAAATCTCCGTTAGCTGACGCACTACACTTATGGGTCATTTCTAATATTGAAAATTTCAGTTTACGAGAACGCATTTTCCCATTATAAGAGAACTTTGCAGAAACGTACAGCAAAAAATTCCAGCTGTTTTCTAACAGGAACCCATTGAGATGGGCAACTCCATCAAATTCTCGGAGTTGCAAGAGTAAGGTTGCAGATCGGTAGAAAAATATTTTTGAGGAACTATATAGCAATATATAGCAAAGTAGACGTGTTCGTCGCTAGACATAAAAGACAGACCGTAAACCAAACGTTTTCGAAAAATCCTTTCGAAAATCTCCTGAGAGCTCATTAAAACCGATAAACATTTTTGAAGATATATTTTATCATCTTACACACAGAAATATTATGAACTATGTTTTTTTATTCTTTGAGAACCAATATCTCAACAATAGTAATAGTGTTGCAAATCTCATCCCCCGCTGAATCGTGAGATCCAGCGCTGACCTATTGACGGCTAACGGGGTTTCCCCTAACCAGGTATCTCCGACCACCTCAGCCGCAGGCACCGCTCTAGCCGGGACAAGCTCTCCCCAACTGGTCTCCCGCTATATGTGGTAGGGTAGTGAATGTAAATGTGTGTAAGTAAGGGACGAGGATAATAGAGGTGATGAAGAGATAATGAAGATAATGAGGATAAAGGAGGAGGAAGGAAAGATGACGCGCGGTCCGTGGCCCGTTTGTTAGGGTACTGCTGCGGCCTCGCCTTGTATTGATCGAAGAAACCACGGGAAAATACCGATCAAAGCACCTGGCCGTTAGAATTCTCCTCCAGACAGGGTCTGAACTCCCTCTATCTATCTAGCTAGTGTCGAAAATACATCTTGCCGTTTGAATTCAGAAAGATCAGACAGCGACTGCACTCCCTCTGTCCATCTAGCTAGTGTCGAAAATCCGTCGGGACTTGAAGCCTATAATATCCCGGTCAGAGGCACAGCAGTGACATCAGTCGATGGCCATAGCTACCTCTCTCGATCCAAGCCCTTCATGTAATGTGTCTCCCTGCGTCTTCGAACTTTATTTCCTTGTATTGAGGAACCAACATGTTGTAGAAGTGACAACGGTCCTTTACAATCTCTTTCAGTCACACGCATGACGTCCGTCCCCATTCGCCCCCACAGTGTGTTCCGCCATCATCTTCTGCTGGAAGTTCCTTCACGTGCGTCGGCCTCAGCGCTGCGTCTCGGCGACGTTGTCGTCCCAGGGCGCGCGGGCGCAGGACTCAGGAGGCTCCTTCTCCGTCCGATCGCTCATGAAAAAATGTTACGCATCACAATACAGAATTGGGTAATCATAAGCCAGCTCAACTGTCCGTGACTTCTTTTGCTATTTAAAACAAAGTGTATTTTATGTTTATTATTTTATTCGTTTATTATTTATTGTCATTTATTATGTTTATTAGTTTATTACCATTCTATTAAAGTATATTATATTTATTATGCCGACCTGGATGTCCCAGGTGGCTAAGAGAGTGTACCGACTCAACTGTTCGATCCGAAGGGTCGAGTCCCTTGCCTCTGATGTATGAGTTGTCGCGGAGGGCCTCGCGTTCTTCTGACCCCAGGACTGTGTTACCCTACATGCACGATTTGAAACTTTGAGGCAAGTAAAATTCGAAAACCTCTGAAGTTTGAAATTCCTGTCGACAAAATATAAGATCTGATCCAGCTTTTTTTTTCTGCCTACATAATTTTGATTTTCAAATTCACAGCAAAATTGAAAAGAAAATATTTGTTTATGATCTTCGTTGGAAACCTATTATATTCATCCTGTGCAAAAAAAAGGATAAAACGATTCTAAGGGATATATAACACTAATTATGCAGTTCAATGAAATTAATACAATTATAAAGGAACAGTATCTGACAAGTAAAAAAGGGAAGGAAGAGATGCAACACGGTTCTGTTAATCGTCGTTCCTCATTTAGAGATTCATAATTTATTTCCGCATTAGTGATTACATGATTGTAACATCCAAGTAATTTAACTTCACAACTAAATAATTAATGCTCTTCAATTTTACCGCCTTGAATGAACCCTCAATCTTCTACATAATAAACCCACCCTCTTCTTAATTTCTAAACATTTTCCTGTGGTCAAACCTTTCCGATAGCCACTACTCCTCATCAATATCCGAAACAAGCCCTATTGTTAAAATAATTTACCTGCGCGCTCTCTGCACTGAACATCCACACGGGACGGCATGGACTGGGCGCCTGCCGTGTGGCCCGTTTAGCACCACCGCGAGCACACTGGGCACGAAACGATCCAAAGGCCACACAAAGGTAAGTAAAACTAAAATACGGAAAGAAAAACAAGAGGACAAGAAAACAACAAAAGGAATGATTAGAAAGGAAGAAAGCACAATATGAAATTTAGAAACTCGAGTAGAAATTATATAATTTCAAGGGCTGTAACGTGAAAAAATATTTTTTATGTCAACCCACTGCTCACCGTTAACAAAACACAATACTCCGCCAATTATATGACACTTAATCGGCGATTAGTTTTGAATCCCTTTTTAAAGTTAAAGGCAAGAACGTCTGTAGAAACTGGACTCGGGAGGCGTAAGTTCTACATACGATATTGTATTCATATTAACTATGAATGACGAAATCGAGTGCTATTCTTGTATTTTTACTAGTATCTAAGTTTACATCCCAGAAAGATGTATTTGAATTTTATTAAACATTTAAATTGCAAATAACTGCCCGATCCGTATAATTGCCTAAATTTTAATCCACAATAAAAACAATGGAAAATGTATTTCGTCAAAATCTGTAAACGGAGAAAATGAGATATTTATTGTGACATGATAAACTAGTTCGAATTTCAACTACATTCTCTTCAAAATTTCGGAGTTGAAATTCAACGGCAATCAAATAAATAAAATAATTGCACGAAAGAAAGTTAGGTGGAAGACAGGTCCCAATTATGTACACACTTTTTATCCAATTTATATCTATTAAATTAATGTTTATCATTTTTGTGCAATGTTAGCTTCGCAAACGTAATAAAATATAAGCTTTTCGCTCACTTGGTGCCATTACGGCCCACTGTGATCTGTGCGTCCCCGTCGACTTGACCGCGACGATGGGGGCGGGCGCGGGTGAGGGGCCGGGGCGCGGGGTCGCGGGGGCGGGCGCGGGGCGCGGCGCTTCACCACCTGCGACGGCCCGACAAATGGCCCGGTATTTATCTCCTTCGCCCGTCTTGATTGGAAAACGGAATGAGGGGCGCCGCGGCGCAGCGTCCGCCGCACGCGGGACGGCCATCGGCGTCTTTTTTGCATGCACCGCCCGGTCCTTTCCACCCACGCCGCCCTGCCCCGCCCCGCGGCCCGGCCCCGCGCTCTGCCGCTCGTCTCGCGTCCCCGCCGCCGCCGCCGCGTATTTTTCACCCGGGCGATTGGCATCGGCCGGACAGCGGCCAAAGTGAATTACGGAATGTTGATTTATTCCCGTCCATTTTTCCGGGCGCCGCGTGAGGCGTCCTTGCGAGACGCCCGCGAGGCCGTGGGCCTCTGACGAACGTCTGGGACGCTGCGCCGCGCCTGCGCCGGCGGGAAGGTGAATGCCGTCCAATTAGACTTGCTCGGACTCTCACAGCTTGATCCCGCGCATTGTAGTCGGGTAACATGCGTGTGTCCGTCTGTATCTCACAGCCAGACCTCTTCCGGTCTACCACATGGGATAAGTGAGGTGTCTTTCAATGCGCGTCGATCTGGAAGATAGGGATTCGACCATTTCCCCAAGAAAATTCTAAGAATGTTGTTCGGAGAATTTTAAACACATACAATATGATTGGGAGGCGTTTTAGCACTTACAGAGGTGATTAAATTACTCCCGACTAAACAAATCAAATCTATTTTTAGTAGTATTCTTCCAAAATATTTTGATATTCTATTAAACCATGAAATGGGGAATTTCAAGACATTTAAACGGGGCAAATCGGTGTACAATGTTATACATGCTTTCCGGCATAAAATGATTTGATTAATGAGTGTAACGATACTTATGTAATAATTTACGTTTGTTATAATGCAATTTTTGTTCATAGTGTAGTTCATAGTATAATTATCGATGCTTCATATGACTTTCCATACCTGAGGATGGATAAGGCAGACACCTGTGTCGTGTTTGAAATTTCCTTTTATAGTGCACAATACAGCACAATTACAAAATTCATTCATTAATTCACCAATTAAGTTACGTAGTGGTAATGTTACGCATTCAGAATTATTTTAAATTCCGTCAGTCTTCATGCAGTTCGTTGCGTTTATTTTGCGAATGCACATTCCCGCATTAGGGCATAATATTCAGAAGAAGCATGTGCTCTACCACCCAGACACTTAGATCTCAGCCGTAAATTTTAATAATATAAGTACAATGCGCCATGAAATTCTCTTCACGCCGAACCGAATCAGGGGGTCGTATTAAGAATTTATGTTCGTAGCAATCAAATCACTGGAAAACAAGTGAAGAGGGCAACAATTCCATCCTCTATTGTGACTGGTGAATGAGCAATTTATGTTTTCATTTTTTACAATCTTCATTTCGTGCTAGATATCATAATTACTGTTGCTAGCACTCTCACCAGCCACTGGTGCCACTGCGTGAGAGACTTTAGTGGTGCACTATAGTATCCACATTATTCTTGTAAATATCTCGTCATTGAAATGGCAATATTTCCATTGCATTGCAATGGCTGAGACGGCCTTTGGACATCCGTAAATGTACTTTGGACATAAATGCCTTTCGACACACACTTACTTTGGACGTAAATGTAGCTTCACTATGAGCACGTTTTGTTCAGCTTTCTCTTCTCTTTCAGCTACTTGCTACTTGTGGTAAGAGTAGGGCAGGGAACATTAGTGTTTTATTAACAATACTAGGAAATCAAATCAGTTAGTGTATGAAAAAATAGTTTTATTTTACTCGAGTACGAAAATGCTCAGTTTTCAAATGTTGATTTTTTGGTAAGTGTCATTATTCATCTTTAAACTATGAATAATAAGGTTGGGGCGCGAATTCTGGAGATCAAGAAAATCTGCGCACATTGAACTTCTTTCCCACATGTTACAAACAGTTTTTCGACAAAAGTAAGTCAAATTAGACCACGAAATTCCTGAGGTGCTTTCTATTTCAGTAAGGTTGTGAATTAAATACCACTCAAAGTTATAGAATTTATACTACAGAAGAAGGTTTTAAGATCTGTAAAAAGCAGTTATTATGGTTACCAACAATTTAAATTTTAATTTAGGATTTATTAAAAGAAGGTTCAATAAGATCAAGACAAATAACTATGTAGGACCTCATGGAATACCAGGAGAAACACTAAAATTAGGAGGGGAAGGGGGAGGCATCTGCAAGAAAATTGAACACATAATTGCGAGGTGTATTAGACGAGTTTGGAAAAAAACTGGTTGCTGCTTTCAAAATCATCATGGTTTGAGTCCTGGGTTTTCGTACGACAGCCAAACTACTGTTTTTTACCAGAACATAGCAGATTTTCTACATTCCACTTCATTTCTGAAAGGAGTAGGATGGATGCAATAACATTAGATTTTTCGAAAGCAGATGAAAATATTCTACAAAACGACCTAAATTGTGTATAGAACTCAAAAACGCCTCAAAATTGTTTCTTTAAGAGTTTTGCTGGAATTGAGCAACATTTGCTTCATAAGACTACGGCATATGCTCAATTTTCATTACAACCTTTGGAATTTAAAAAATAGCAAAACCCCAAAATTTGTTCGACTGTCTTCTACAACAGCATATTAAAAACTATCTAAAGTACTCACGATGCCCAAGTATTCATTAATTGCACCGAGAGAAAAAGAGCTTGAAGGGCGTCAGTTTTGATGCAGTACACAAGAAAATATTTGTGAGATCCGAAGGAAAAATTCACTTTGTATCTTACAACCAAATCAAAAACTTACAATAAATTGACGTAGCATCCATAGATATTTATATTAACGTACTACAACTTATTCATGTAGTTCATATATAGTTTCGTGTTTCAAAATAATATTCTTTATAGTTTTATTACTTCAATTTCATAATTGTATTACAAAAAGTGTTGCAAAAAGATCAAGAGTGTAGCAATTGCATTGGAATAAGCTATCAACCCGACCTTTCTGGGACACCTTTGTTTAAAATGTCGTTTTATTTCTTTTGCAACATTTATTCATGTACACTTTACCACGTCTAAGATTCTCTCAGGAACTTATTACTTTCAATGAAAAATGCGTCATAATAGTGAAGTGCAATCTAATCAGATAAATAAATCGAAACCATCATCGTCTGCTTGGGAGTAACCAATAGTTCGAGCTTCAGTGAATGTTCAGAATCACTAACACTTATGCATTTATCACATATGACATTTATACATTTATTATTAAAGAAAAGACATGCAATGCATATTTAGAGACACTTTCTATGATGCCTACTGTATTTTTGTTTTGTTCTAATTTTTCGCGAATCGGCCGTCATGAGGCCACGCGATACGTGCATCCCACCGGGACTCAGTGATTATAATCGGGGTAGGTGCACGTTACTTTTCTATAGGGGAATCAGCATTTAAATGGTGATTCCATTTTTGCATCTGGAAGTTGTAAACTCTGGGGGATGGGGTTAAATTATTCTTATTTTATTTCTCAGCAGCTTGTGCTGGGTTCAATTTGCCCACTCCTGTCACGTTAAAGAAAGAGCTCGGTCACTGGGAAGAGAGATTTCACTTTGACCCCCATGACGGATATGGGAGCCTTATTTGTTTAAGAACTTGCGAACTATATGACATATTTGCTGGATCACTGCTTTCTGTCCGTAATTTAGAATTCGTTGAGGTAATCCCATTTTTTCAGATTTTTCCTGAAAATGTCTGTTACTAGACCTTCAGCCGACATAGCAAGTGGATAAATGGTTACGTTCTGTAGTTTCCACATTTGTTTTTTTTTTTCAGAGCAAGATCTTCATACTTAGTAATTTTCTCGACCTCTTTTTTCTTTAGGTTGTGTGTCAGCGTTACGGTAATATCCACAAGCATAGCTTCTTTCTTGTCCCTGTCAATCAAAAATATATCTGGTCTATTGACGGCCACAGTTTTATCTGCTATTATGGGTCTGTCCCAGTAAATGATGGTTTGTATTTGCTTCCATTGCAAGTGCTGGGATGTATTTATAATACGGCGGAGCTCCACTATTTAACATTCCAAGCTTGAGAGCCAGTTGTTGCTGGACAATCTTGGGTAGTTCGTTGTTTCTCCCCAAGAACGCTCTGTTGGCCAGTGCAGTACAGCATTATATGCTCGATTGTTTCACTCCTCTGGTGCCACAATTTTGTATTTATGAACCATGGGCATGTTCATGCAATGTTTCTCGCAGTTCGTAGTTCGGCATACTCCATCTTGAATTGCCATTAATAATCCATCTGTTTCTGGGTATAAATTGTCGTCTGATAGCCATTGAAGCGAGGATTGTTTCAACATGAGGTTCATGGATAGCTTTAGGAAATTTGAAGTGCATTGCCGTTTTTTGCCACTCTTCTAGATCTCTTTGAATTGTCTCTTTTGGTGTTGTTCCTGTTGAAGTTGCTGTTGTTTCTGTGTTAAAGGCACTCAAGTTGGTGCAAGCACTCGTGGTGGCCCTGGATTCTCTGCGGGGTGAGAACCTACAGAGTAACGAAAAGGGTGGGACGAAAGGCGAGAAAACATCTACCTCCAGGATTAAGCATGGGGGTTGGACGCAGGGCTAACATCCCGGCTCCATAAAAAAAATTCAGTTCAAAGCGATTTAAATATGCCTCGGACCGGACCAAAATTAAATTTATGACAAAGGCTACGAAAACGGACAATGAGTTTAATAGAGTATACCCATCATCTGCTTGTAGAGTGATTTTCATTAAGGCATATTCACACGAGAGTAACTTTTGCTTCATTTTTCTTTCTTGGTTTCTGCAGAGATTTTCATTGTTTATCAGTCACCTCCTTCCTTCTCTTCGAGGTAGATATAGTCTTTAAATAGACACGTTTGTATGAAGACACCTAAATTTAGTAAGCAGCCTTCTAGTCTGTCTATTTAATTCTGCAAGCTCTGCACACGATCACTTGAGAATTCCAAAAGAATACGAAAGTGTAAGAATTGCTCAGGAGTTAATTGCTATGTTTGCCATGATTTGGTTTTTCCCGTTTAATTTAGTGTTCAGACCTTTTGTAACTCTTGATCTATATTTGTCGGTCAGAGCTTTTTTCATTGTGAAATGATCTATCCGGTAGCTTTAGGCCATACCTAAATATTTGTACACTTCATCAGGTGGAATTTCCTTAATTCTCTAATGGGTTCGTTGTGGCTCTCGATCTTCCCCTTTTTTATCTCTATAGTGGCACATTTGTCTAGTCACAAAGACATCTTTATATCTTTACTGAACACTTTTACTGGCTCAATTCGACCTTGTAATTTGTCTCTGCTCTCTGCCTAGAGTCTGAGGTCATCAACATACAACAAATGAGACAAGCGTAAGTTGTTTCTTTTAATTAATTTGTACCAAATTTTGCCGTTAATACGAAGTTTGAACATAGGGTTCATTGCTAGGCAAACCCATAAAAGCGACAGGTAATCCCTTGGAACATTCCATTTTTAATATGAACCACTCCTATATTTTCCGAACTCGTCCATATGTTCGTTCTCCATTTCGCGATCATCATTTCACTAAGCGTTTGTTTGATTTGTGGACATACACAGTATATCTCAAGAACCTTTTGCAACCAACTGTACGGGACAGAATCAAATGCCTTCTAGTAATCTATGTAGCACATATGCTGATTGTGTCGCCTCTTGTGAACTTTTTATAATGTAACTGCATTGTCAGCTGATGTTAACAACCCATCAATGTTTCAATGCAACCCTTTTGCTCCTCTCCCAGTTCTCCCAGTGTTCATATATCTTGTTGCTGATTAGCGATGTTAAGAGATTGTAGACAGTCGATAGATAAGTGATTATTCGATGGTTTTGTTTGTAATATGTCCCCCTTTTTCGTTTGCAGAGAGGTGTTCCCTTCCGTAAGAAAATCAGTAATTGGTGAACGATTTTCAAGGGCTTTGGTGTAATATTCAGCCAGCGGGAAAGTATTTCTACTAGAAATTATGAATTTTGTCAGACCCAGGAGTTTTCCAGTTGCTGGTTTTACTGATGGCTCTTGTGATATTGTCGGTAGTGAACTCTGTAGCATTCATTGATGGAATTTTCGACGCTGGCATTTCTGTCTCTGATAGCCATGATGTGCTTTTATTGAAATTCTTCGGGTCAGACTATAACGTACTCCAGCATTCTTTATTATTATTATTATTATTATTATTATTATTATTATTATTATTATTATTATTATTATTATGAGGAATGAAGTGATACAATGATTATGAATGGTAAAAGGACTAGGATGATCGTGAGCGGAGGTAGGATAGTAGGAGGTGGGAGATGGTTTTTGGAACCATTCCAGCATTCGCCTTATGACCACGAAAAATCCAGGTCAGGATGGGCGGCTCGGAGATCGAACTCCAACCTCCCGATTCCAAATACAGCGCAATACGCACTGAGCCACTTTTGACTACTGTATTTTTATTACTAATCTAATAAAAAACGTAAGGCTGTTTAGAGTCAGACTTTCCACCTGAGGTATATGGATCGTAGAGCTTATGTGCCAAAACAAACACTTTTAACAAATGTCAATGAAGTTAAAAACAATATTTTCGCTACGTATAAAAATAATAAGTACAATATACGTCAAAATTCCTATTTTGACTCTGGGTCGATGCTAATTTTTGTCAATTATTGCCAATTCTATTTCACAACAAAGTAAATTTAAAAGCGTCCACTAAAATATCATTAATTTTCTGAAAATTAGTAAACAACATACTCCGTAATACAACAGTTTTCAACATACTCCAAATTCATTAAAAAGTAACTTTTTTCTCATATCCAAACAATTTAAGTATTGTCTACAACAATCCTATTAATTCAAGTATTAGTCTTTATTTTATTTTCAGGCGTTTGATGTCTCAGGCTATTATACACAGAGCATTAATTACCTAAACAACAAATCAGGATCACAAACTATTTTATGAGGGTTGCGGTGCTACACGGAGAACTTTATTCATCTAACACCCAACACACACGACACAACAAACTTTGCAACTCTCTCGTCGCCACTACACGAATCCTTCTCTCAACGTGACTCGGAACCAACATCTCGCAAACCGGTAGCTTCTCGAGACACGCGTCTCAACATCCCGAAGCAGCAGAAGGAAGAGGAGACTGCGGAGAGGGAGAAGTCGCGCGGGCGACACGGCACCAACGTCACCCCTCCCCCTC